>OX155957.1:10587431-10624931 GCA_944548615.1 Micropterix aruncella | reverse complement strand
GGAAGAATTTATATACATATATATATATATATGTATATATATATATGTATATATATATATATATATATATATATATATATATATATATATATATATATATATATATATATATATATATATATATATATATATATATATATATATATATATATATATATATATATATATATATATATATATATATATATATATATATATATATATATATATATATATATATATATATATATATATTTTAATTAATTTTTTTATTCAGAGAAAAATAAACATTTTTTTAAATATTAAAATCTTGCCAAACTGGTATACAGTTTGTTGGCGAGACAAACTCTTATTTTTCTAGTCTTACACTTCTAATTTTGTGATACAAAAAGAGATTAATAATATAAAAAACAATGCACAGCAGTATTACTACTGGTCTTACTACAGGCTTAAATTAGGCCGGTATTACTACAAGCTTAAATTATAGAAACGTATAACAAATTTACTTATGACCACTAATTTCACTATAAACGTCCAACAGGTAGCTTTTTAACCTCTTTTTAAACATATGTTTGCTCACGCTTGCACAGTCTTCCTCAAATACAATAGTATTAAAGATTCGTCCTATCACCATAGTAGTTGTTCGCTCTTGGTTCTTCAAATCTTTTACGAACTTTTTCTCTAACATTCCTATTGTACTGTATTGGTATTTTAAATTCTAAATTTCTAAAATGCTCCATTTCTGTCTTAGTATCATATCTTACAAAAATTTCAATCGTTTTATAACCGCGCTGAACGGGTTAAATGAATTATCGTTTTTTTCAAGTCTGCTGCTTAATAATTGTTTTTTTTGTGTGAGATCTTTCGAATACATGAATAAAAACCTGTTTAAGGCGGTTAGCATACATACAGTTTTTATGATTTGCTGAATATTTCATGAGCTAATTTCAAATTCAAGTCTCATGTTTAATACAAAGCGGAACCAAACGTGTTTAACCAAATCATGGGCTACGGTCAAAACTATCAATGTAATTAAAAAAAAAATAAGGATCTTCTTTTTTGAGGTATACATTTAAGTAATATACATTTTTTTTTTGGAAACTTAAATAATTTAGTTTAAATACAAAATATATTTTCATCTTACTCAAACAAACCCTGGCCAAAAGGTCACATTTTAAGTTTTAATAATGGAATTACCTAAATTTTTAAAAGTTGACATCAGGGGCGGATCTGTATAAGGGCTTTTTGGGCTGCAGCCCAGCGCCACGTGGATATATAGGGCCCCAGCCTCCATTGAAAATAATGGACAAAATTGAGAATAAAAAAACTAAATCTCAAATTTAAAAAAATCCTATAATAAGGTTGGCAACCCTGATATCAAATTTTCGCACCTATTCCGGGGGGATCCCCGCCGCTTGTTTTCAGTGTATTTTCTCGCAAACGCAGTCATTCGCAGCGAACAAGCTTCAAAGCCGCTAGCGACAAATTCTTTTGCAATACTTTATTCATAGAAATAACATATATGTATAGCAGTTGAGTTCCTACCGAGGCTAGTGCCTTGTAACTAGTAATAAATGTTTGTTTAAATTTTACTTATATTACCTAGCTTTACAAATAATATTACTACTTGCTTAATTAAGCTACTAATTAATATATTATTACATTTAGCATTAATGTTGTTTTGTCTATTTTAGTGAAAAGTTGTGTGTGTCAGTTGTGTTTGTGTGTCTGTCATATTAAACAAATAAAATATTGTATTGTCCTCTTTTTTATATATTGTGTAGGTACCTAGTGCCCTAGGTATTATCGAAAACAGTTTTTTGTCAAAATGGCAATTAGTTTATTAATTAGGCAGGCCCCCAAGTAATATTAGCCCAGGGCCCCACAAACGCACGGTCCGCCCCTGGTTGACATTGGTCGTTTTCCCCCGTAACCCTTCAAATGATTGATTTGGTAGGAAAAGCCTGACGGTCTTGGTCGCATTATATACTATGTAGGTTTGTGATACATATATAAATATAATTTGAAATTCCATCTCGTTTCTTTACAACACTGTCTATCACAATCGTCTGATAAAGTGTAAAACACAAAAACAAAACCGGTCAAGTGCGAGCTCCAACCTGTCGAAAGTTGCTCGTGCCATGGAACATTTTCACACAAATTGACGACTGGATTGATATTTTTAATTGCGATTGCATTTATTGATGTTAGTAATTGTTTATGACTTTTATATTTTCACTCAGACAATATTTTTTGATACCAGCGAAATGAGCCATTTCAAATGATAACCGAGGAAAAAATACTAAATTTAAAAAAAAAACGATTGTGTCACCCCAAGACTTTTCTGGCAAGTAGCCAAGGACTGATTTCATCTGAATATGAATTTCATAAATAAAATCGATGAGCGCCCTCACTTGTCCGGCGGACGAACCCGCCTGATCGGTGGGCCTCGAACGCCTCGGGCAGAGTGGTTCATTTCTGGGCTAGCCTCGGCCGGCACGGGGTTAAAATTTGTTTAAAATGTATGGCGGAATTTAAATGTTATTAGTGTAGCTTGTATATGACATATTATGACCAAAATTAGCGGGATGCCCGGCGACAGTCGGCGGCGGTCCCTGCACCCGTCGCGCCGGGACCGGCTCCCGGGACCCTGACCCCGCGGACGCAAAAATTATATCACCGACAGACAATAATTATAATGTATAGCGGAATTTAAATTTATTATTGTAGCTTGATTATTAGATATTTCAACACAAATTTCGGCCCAACTAGGCAACCAAATTTCAAGTCTCTAAGTCCAATATTTCGTAATTGATATATAATTAGTTAGCCCTGGTGGACCGATTTCAACCACTTATTAATTTTTCCCATCACCAAATGATGCCTGCATGCCAAATTTCAGCTCAATCGGATTATGCGTTGAGGCACTATCGTGGAGGAATACTCACAAAATTGATTATAATCCGTTTTCAACTCGATTTTTTTTATTAGTTTGTTCACAATACTTTCCCTCCTCGACGGTTGGTGGGCCAGGAAAGCAAAATCTTTTTACTCCTGGATTGCGGCCATGCAATTTCTATAAGTATACGAAATTTTATTGCTTTAGATTTAAAATTAGACGATATATTCGACGATGACATACACATAGAAACAGACAGACGGACAACTGAGTCTCATCTATAGGATTCCGTTTGTATTCGCTTTAGTGGTTGAAACCCAAAAAAAAAAGATTTCTCTTGACGAAATAAATAAGTATACAAATTAGTATCAACACAGTAGGTATAAATAAAATTAACGTACCAGACTTTCATAATTTATTTTATCCTCGGTTGCGGCCAGACAAACAAGATTTTATTGTAATTTATGACTACTCCTTGTATGTTAATCCTTTCGGATCTGTCTGGCCAATAAATAGCTCACTGGCTATGTCATTGAAGCCATTGTTTGGTAATAATTTAGTTAGTCCCTGTTATTTGCAATTTGTATCTACCGTGACAATGAATAGGAGGCCGATACCTGAAAAGTTTGTATTTTTTATAGTATTTGTTTTTCATATCTGGCCGTCGAATTACGTCACTATAGCTACGTGCATCTTTAAATAGAAAACGGACTACAATGAAATTGAAAAAAATATTGAGATCAACGGGCAAATACGGTACAATTAGACCAATGGCGTAACTAAAAAAAAATGAGCCCCGGTGCAAAATTTACCAAAATTCCTCCCCCCCCCCCCTATTTACTTACATTCTTTATGGCATATAGGATGTAATTACTGTATACCTAGCTAAATAACATATTTCTATTGAAGCTATATTATAAATCGGCGTACTCATTTGGGGGCATTGCCTAAAATATGTTGCGGAATAAGTTCCCAAGGCTTCAGCGGGACACGCGGGATCATATAGAAACATTGTTACGGAAGAATGTTTGACACGTTTTTCCTATATTAATACGAGGCTTTGCTGTTGATTTCATTGCTGAATTATATTTCTTCGCCTTTAAACGTTTAAGATAAATTTAAAAAAATATTTTTTGAGTGCGAAATTGGTAAGACTAAAACATATCCACATAATATTATTACAAATGTACCAATTTAATATAAAATACTACTTTTTGTGACTTAAATATAAAGTTAACGACATATGCTGTCGCTAACTTTTTTGTAGGCATTATCAATCTCTACAACTTTCCTCTAGAACTTAATTATATATCCCTCACCGTTAAAGCAGCGTTAGTTAGAAACGTTTTCGTTCGACCGTTTTTTCTCCGACCTACTTTGCAAATCCGACTACCAAGAAAAAGTCTTTTCATTTTTCGGATTAGTATATAGCCAGTGACACTCACAAATAACGTGGCTTTCTATTGGTAAAAGAATTTTCAAAATCGGTTCAGTAGATCCAGAGATTACCTACTTCCTACAACCTCACAACTTTACCACTTTTAATATTAGTATATAAAAGTATGAACAAAATCCTTTCAGAATGGTTTTCGTCTTAATTTGCACTCAGCAAAATCATCGGTCAGTTTTGAGACATCCATTTTACGGCTTGCTTAGCTTCCTAAGCAGAGTTGGATGGAACGTCGATCGTAGACGGAAGTTTCATTTTGGGCCCCTAAACTACCGTGGGCCCCGGTGCTCTGCACCGGCTGCACCGGCTTAGTTAAGCCACTGAATTATACTACATATTTGTTTAGTCTTGTGGATGTGTTTGAATAGCCTGCGATGTAAGGATAAAAAAATAGGAGCGACTGTAAAAAATAACGACGAAAAATCACATAAAAGAGCGACATTGCACAAAATAAGTTTAACATTCTAATAAATGGAAAAGTGTTGCTCTGTGGAAGCTTCATTTGTTTTTGTTTTGAGAAAATACTACATCATATTTACCACGGAAAATACCACAAATATTTGTAGTATTTTCGTACTATATAGTACGAAAATACTACTATAATACTAGGAAGATACTACAAAAATCTTAGAAAGACATTCGCGATTTTAATCGAACACGGGGAAGGGAGGAGGGGTCTTGTCTACTTTCCGGGAAAGACTTGTCGTGACACGACCGTTTTTTTTTCGTGTGAAATTTGCCAAAATATTGAGATCAACGGGCAAATTCGGCACAATTAGACTATTTATGTAGCCTTGCGAATCTATTTGAATAACCTGCGATGTAATGATAAAAGAATAGGAGCTACAGTCAAAAGTTAAGACAAAAAATCACATTGGAAAGAGCGACATTGCACAAAGTAACTATAAGGTTCTAAGAAATGGAAAAGTGCTACTCTGTGTTTGTGTCGTTTGTTTTTGCTTGGGAAAACAATTAAGTTAGCTATTATATGAGAAAGAGGCCTTTTACGTCTCTTAACTGCCAACCACTATAGAGGACATGTACAATAATGTACATCGCATCGTCTGTGAAAAATGGTGACGGTCGGTCGAGCACTGAAACCGGCCTTGAGACCGGATTCCTACAGATAGTTTTCAGTGCTTTACTGGCGGTCGGTGCTGACGCGTGTCGGTCGCATCTGGTAATCTATTAGAATGTATGACCGACCGACGCTTACGTTTTAAAAGTTATTAAGTTAATTAAGTTATTAAGTTACTACAAGCGACCGACGGTCAACACTGACCATTACTCGAATACTGATACCGCCCTATAGGACAGGTATAGAATCAGGTGAATTGAATGGGTGATTACTTAACATGATGAATTGGTGGCTTCATTCTCTTCTAAATACAAAGGGGGTATTTAATATTTTTGGGAACTATTTTATGTAATGTTGTGCTGTTGCCGTATGTTGCTGATACAGTTGCTACAGAAGTTTGCTGTTGCCGTGTATTGCTTATACCGTTGCTACAGATAGTTTGCTGTTGCCGTTTGTTGCTGATGCAGGGAAGTGACTAATTATTTCGTTTTAATTTTGTGCACCACAAGATGCTTTGTATACTTCATTTATATCTTAGTCATAGATGAGAAATATTCTAAAATGCATTACAGAAATTATAACGAATTTCGTTATATCTTTGTTTTAAATTTCCTTTCTATGGCACCTTTTTTTGTTTTATAAAATGTATATCCAGGTTTCTTTCTTGACTAAAACAAATGCCTATTAATTCCGCTAGAGGTCCATAGTGGGTGAAATATTCTATTTAATTGTTGACAGACAGCTGGGGGTACTTTCGAGAGAGAGCAAGAGCGCTTCATCTAATTGTACGTACGGGCTGCGGCATTTTAATTATAAAAATCAGTTTTCGCATAAAATCGGTGTTTAAACCTTGTTTAAAATTTAACTGTGGAGTTAGTGCCAGTTCTCCAGTTGTTCGTCAAAAAGTCCAGGAATATCTGGCATTTATCTTGGGCTGGAGAACAGCTCTATGACCCTTGAGCTCTGCCTTCGACCAGCCATTTGACTCCCAGCCCCGGCTTTTTCGCAGTAGGTTTTGGCCCGAGGGAACAGAATTTCCGCGACGAAGTCCGGTATTACGCCGTCGGAAGCAGAACCCGTATTTGTTATATATTTTTTTTCGTATTGCTGCCAACCATTCCGGAAGTTGCCGTTTTTTGTAATTTGTAATTTGTAATTTTGTTGAAACGGTTATGTAAACTTTAGGTCTTTTAGTATGTGTACTAGGCCTAGCATAAATAATGTTTTTAAGCTATTGCATAGCTTTTATCGCGGGCTAGGCCAGCGCGGCGACCGAATGAAGACATTTCTTAACGAAAATGAATGATTTTAAACTGATAATTACGTCTACGATAATTACTATTTAAGCTGCTTACGATTCGAAAAAAATATATGTTAAACAAGAACATTTTCCTAATATTCCTAGATTTCAATATTTTAGATTTTGTTTATAGTGTAATTAATTTGTGAAATTAGGTCTAACCGAACACAAAAATGACTACTACGCAAATACTATCTGGCGTATTATTATGAAACCTGCACCATTTTAAAGATAATTTAATTATCTATCTTTTTATCTACGATTTTTTTCAATATTCCGTTTTTTTTGCTTCATCGAATAAACAATTCGTGCACGGCGCTATATCGGAAGACGTTTAAATTATTCCGAATCATTTGCTTCCGCAGATGATTCAGAATAATTTCAACGTTTTCCGATAGAGCGCAGTTATCTGATATCAGAAAAAATAAAATAAAATAAATAAATAAATAATTATAATTGCATAAGTTGTTAAAAATGCTATGCAATAGCTTTATCGCGGCAGTCCCCGAGTGCCACACGTATTTTTTTAAAATAAAAAATACGTGTGGCACCCGGGGACTGCCGCGGTAAAGCTATTGCTTAGCATTTTTAACAACTTATGCAATTATAATTATTTATTTATTTTATTTTTTCTGATATCAGATAACTGCGCTTTATCGGAAAACGTTGAAATTATTCCGATTCGGAATAATTTAAACGTCTTCCGATAGAGCGCCGCGCACGAATTTTTTATTCGATAAAGCAAAAAAAACGGATTATTCGAAAAAAATCGTAGATAAAAAGATAGATAATTCAATTATATTTAAAATGGTGCAGGTTTCATAATAGTACGCCAGATAGTAATTGCGTAGTAGTCGATTTTGTGTTCGGTTAGACCTAATTTCACAAATTAATTACACTATGTAATATAAACAAAATCTAAAATATTCAAAGCTAAGAATATTGGGAAAATGTTCTTGTTTAACATATATTTTTTTCGAATCGTAAGCAGTACTCGTTTAGACGTAAATATCAGTTAAAATAATTAATTTTCGTTAAGAAATTTCTTCATTCGGTCGCCGCGCTGGCCTAGGCCCGCGATAAAAGCTATGCAATAGCTTAAAAACCAGAAAGAAACACTGATTTATTTTAATTTACCTTTTTCGCGACCCGTGTATTTGATTGTCTTTTTGCTCAAGCTAGCTTATAGTCTTTCCGGCGCCTAATTCTAAATTTAAATCGTAACCCTTGCAGTTATCCTGCAAGTAGGCCACAAAATAAAAAATAAATAAATAAAAACGACTATCGAGAAAAGACTTGTACTGATCGTAATTACAAAATTAAAAACTGCCTAAATTTTGCTATGTCAAATGGATGGACATGCCGCGCCAAATGGATGGACTAGGATTTTTACCCCTTGTTAATTTTTGGGTGGCTGATTGGCCGTTTCAAGAGCGGCTTTCAAGGTGACCAGCCACCCCCGCTCTATAGGCAACAAAGCCGTTGCCAGTCACCCCCGTTTATCAGTCGGAGTGTACAATCGATTGACTGAAGCCACACGGTGCGCAATGATCTGAGCATGTGTGCGAGGGACCGAGAAATCTGGCTCGGCCTTGTACAACAACAACAGTCGCGGCAAGCCTCAGCGGATCTACAAAAGTGTACCTACATGATAAAGATTGGTGCGATAAAATACATAATAAATAGAATAATAAATATGGCAGATAATAGTAAGTAATTAGTAGAGAGCGGTTTACTGAGATATATCTAAATATCTCACAGAGATATGAGAGGTATTTCTGACTTACTGAGATATTTTACTGTGAGGATCATAATAATCGCTATAGAAATATAAAATAAAAAATATTTAATTATTATCAGAGTCAAAGAGTTGAAGAGCACTCTAAATAAATTGAAAACCTTTTAAAGCCCACTACTTAAAAAAAAACGACAAAAAATTCCTTGGTCGATTTTTTTCCTTTTCTTAAAATGCCATCTCCAATCGGTGGTAGAACCATTCAACGAGGTTTCGTAGCCAGTGGGTTCTTCTTCGGCCAGGTATTCGACGGCCTTGTATCTTTCCTTGCAGGATTAATTGGAGAAGGTGGTATTTGTTACCACGCATTATATGGCCCATGTATTGCAATTTCCTTCTCTTTATGGTCTTCAGTAATTCCAATCCTTTGTGCATTCTTTGCAGCACCGTCTCATTTGTGACTCTATCCGTCCGAGATATTTTCAGTATTCTCCTGCAAATCCACATTTCGAAAGCTCCTAAACTTTTGCACAAGGTCTGGGTTTCTAAAGTCCACGCTTCTACTCCGTACAGGAGGATTGAAAATATGTAACACCGCACCAGCCGTCATCTAGTGGGGAGTTTATTTATTTATTTATTTATTTATTTATTTATTTATTTAACAGGGAAAACATACAGCGCTACAAAAAAATATTACAATTACATTAAATACAATATTTCTGGCCGATGACATGCTTTCAACAATAGTTTTATTTAGTTAAGTCTCCAATACGCACAGTGCATTCTGTGGGGGTTGGGAGGGGAAAAGGTAAGGAAAAGGAAGGAATGGGTGTTAATAGATTTTAAGTAATAATGTGCAGTACAAAAAATACAAATTTGAAAAATTTGAAAAGTTAAGAAAATTAAGAAAAAATTACTCCATCATATAAACCATCATATACAGTTATCATATACAGTTAAAGAACAGTATCATATACAGTTAAAGAACAACGAACGAAAAACCAAGTAGTCCCTAAGTCAATAGTATCCCATGAGAAATGTCTATGTTTTGCAGGGTTCTAATGAGTTCTTGCAGGGTTCTAATTTTTTGCTGAAAAATATTGCTTATTTTGCTAAAAAACGATTTTTTAAAGATTTCTAACGATTTAGGTATTTGTTAACTTATTGACTTATAAATTAACACTGTGTAACAAAAACCGCATTTTTTGTTGTTTTGTTTTCGCACCGGTGTGCCGGTATGTTCGCCGAACCTGTTGGTTATAACTGGAAAACGTTATATTACAAATCGGAATCTGAAAATTATTATAGTCATTTTGGCTCGTTTGTTTCGATATTTATCATAAGATATAGAAGAGTACTAAATAAAACTTTAGTGTCATAATACTTTAGCCCTTTATACAGGTAGTCCTAGAACTGAACCGACAGACTTTAGGTGGTGGTAGCTGTAGGTGATAGACTAGGTCATGACCTGCCTAAATAACAAAACATGTGTTCAGCACAATCTCATAGTTTTCCAGTTATACAAGATTTTGGAAAACAATTAAAATCCCCCCATTGCGTCATTCTTTAGACTCTCTTGAGTACAAAAATCCTTTTATTGGTAACTTTTTCCATGAAAATATTCCTAAATAGTTACACATCCGTTTTTACTTTTAATTTCCCACAAAAAAATTGTTACATAATATATGTTAATAAATTGAAATATATGAGATTTTGCTGAACACATGTTTTGGTAATTAGGTAGGTCTTGACGAAGACTATCATCACAGCAGTCTGTCGGTCTAGTTCTGGGATTTCCCGTATACGCGCTAGTTGAATCACACCTGCGCTATAGTATTTTCTATGGGGCACCGCAAAGCACATCACTCTCCAGTAAAAAACCATACGTGCGGTAGTGGGTATTGGCCCATGGCAGTCATGTCGTGAACACTTTCAAAAACTAGGGATATTAACCGTATATGCAATTTTTTCTCAAGAAGCTCTTTGCGAATTCTATTGCAATAAGAGCTCGGCAATCTCCACGAGGAAGTACATAGACATGACACCAGGAATAAAACCCATTATCTCCAAGCGGATCATACCACGTACGATCAAGTTTTAGGCGACTAGTCTCTACATAGGACTAAAACTTTTTAATAAATTGACTGATAAATAAAAGGCGATTAAAAACATTGATAATTTCAAGAGATCTATCGTAGTGTATCTCCTGAAAATCAACATATATGCGTATAACGACATTTAATAATATTTTGTAAACTGGTCGCGATATCAGGCTGGACGCAAAGCTTTTTGATAGCGAGCGTCTTACCCGATACGCGGTTATAGCAGATTATTTCTGCGGGTCCGGTAACTTGAAGTGGACTGTAATAGTTATGTAAATTATTACCAGACCCCGAGTCCTTAGGGATGTTTGACCTCCAGTCCGAAGGGCGAATTGAGAGCGGGGCTCAGGCGATTCCTCGAAGCTCGCAGACGTGCGCCGATACCTCCACTGAGGAGCTTAAACGGGCACTTGAAATGAGTCACTTTGTTTTCGCACGCAATTAATTTATTGAACTTTAAAGCACTTATTATTAATTATAAAAAGGTAAATCACTATGGCTATCTTAGGTTTACCGCGCGAACGCTCCGTTATAATTTGAACGTTTAAACGCGCGTGTCGCAGCTAACGTAAAGCTGGAGATTGTGAAAATTCAGGAAACCGGTTAAGCGCGCAATCGCGTCCACTGAAGCCGATTTCTCGTAAACAACTGCCGCGACGATCTATCATCCCCCATGAGCCAGACGTCGCGACGCTTGCGCAGCTTATCTGATTGGTCGCTGCGCGGATACCTCTCGCTCACCGACCAGTCAGCGTATACCACCGGCGCGAAATCCTCCCCTTCACAGAGAGAGGGAGATGCCGTGCTACGTCCCGCACAGTCTTTCTCTTTTCGACCTTCCGCCGAGCGATACAATGCAAGAGCGCGAGAAATCCGATATACCTAAAGGTGTTTAACGACGGACCGCGACGGTATACTTGTTACAATTACAATGATAGATTTTAGGCGCTAACTTAGCATCTAACTTATTATCTATATATGCAAAATAAGGGGTGTCAATTGTTTCATTAAGGGCCCACACACGATAGGCAAGCCGCTTCAACTATGGCGATAAATAACAGTGATGAATCGTTTCGGGAAAGGGTCGTCCTTTGTCTCCGTCGACAAAGCCAGGACTTCGTGTCAAATAAGTCGTCGAAATTTATGAGCTATTTCCTAGTCTATTGAAATTAACTGCTATTGACTCTAACTGACGTACGACGTCTGAATAACCTTCTACGAAGCTCATTCAGCCTCTACAACGTTCTATTTTTAAAATACTCCCCTTTCAGCCGATAATTTCGTCCATCCTCCCCCAAATGAAACGTCCGTTTCATTTTTTATTCAAATTATCATTCCCGCAAAAAGACAAAAAACATTCTTATTCTAACTGGATTCTTCCGCTCAGCTGCTCGCAAGCGAGCAGGAATCTAACTGAATTCCCATACCGCCCCTAATCTATCATTATTCTAAGATAGAATCTAGTTGCTGTAGTGAGCTAGCATTCTTATTTACATTTGCCCGGCCGTAGGCGGCACAGCTGATTTCAGCCCAAGTCTAACTAGTTTCGATATTGCTCGTCGATAAAATTTCCCTTCTGTTAAAATATCGACAATTCGCACATCACCGTTTTTGTCTGGGTACGTTTTTGCGATAACCGCGCGCGTCCATCTTCCCCGTTCTAAAGCCGGGTCTATCATCAAGACTAATTCGCCGACTTCCAGAGGAGTTTCATTTTCAGTCCACTTTGGCCTCTTCGCCAGAAGCGGCAGGACTTCGCGCGTCCATCGTCGCCAGTACGAGTCGGCCAAAGCTTGCGCCCGTACCCAGTGCTTTCTACTACATAGATCCCGGTCGAGAAACTCCCCCATTGCAGTACTGCGGTCTGCACGGCCGAGTAGAAAATGGCTAGGTGTCAACGGTTCCTGATCGCTACTATCTACGGAGATATGGGTCAACGGCCTTAAATTCAGAATCGCCTCCACTTCGGCTAGCAAAGTTCTTAAAGTTTCTTCGGTAGGGGCCTGTTCCTTCATCACAGCAAATAGCGCCCTTTTCGCGGTCTTAATGAGCGATTCAAACACCCCCCCATGATGGGGTGCTAATGGCGGCGAAAACCTCCACTCAATTAGTTCATTGCTCAGGCGCTCCCGGATAGTGTCGTTATCGATCGCAGTCACAGCACGCATTAATTCGCTGTTCGCCGCCCGAAAATTTCCTCCGTTGTCACTTATAATAAGTCGAGGTTTACCTCTCCTTGCTATAAATCGTCGGATAGCCATTATCGCAGCGCCGGTTGACAGATCGCCAGCTAATTCGATATGCGTAGCTCGAGTACAGAGGCACGTGAAAAACATCCCGTATCTCTTCTCGACAGATCTACGCACTGTTACTCTCAGGGGACCAAAGGCGTCGACGCCGACGGCCGTAAAAGGCCGCACATTTCGTTGCAAACGCTCGGCTGGTAATTGTCCCATCAGAGCTTTCACGGGCATCGCGCGGCGTAATTTACAGAACATGCACTCGTAGATTACCCTTTTGACTGCGGGCCGCCCCCCAATTAGCCAATATCTCTCCCGTAATATTGCCAGGGTCGATTCGATACCGCTATGTGCAGCTTCCTCATGCGCGCGCTTTATGAGCAGCAGCGCATATCGCTCCTTTCCATACAATATTATCGGGTTCTTAGTTTCAAATGACACGTCTTCAGCCCTATCAATTCTGCCTCCTAGTCTGATTACTCCGAGTTCGTCTATATAAGCATTGAACCCAGCAAGCAGACTTCCCTTACCTAAACTCTTGCCTGAACGAATTGAATTTATTTCCTTCTTGAAGCTTCGCTGTTGCGCTTCCCTTATCAGCCACGATTCCGCCGCGGCGATATCTCTTACAGTTAACACGTTTTCGCGTGATTCCTTCCTACAGAGCGCCACGAACTTGAGGACGTACCCCATAGCGCGTACCATCCGTCTATGCTGTGAAAATCGATCTATATTTATGATACTGTCCTCTATCGGGCTGAGGGCGAGCACCGTCGCTTGCTTAAATTCAAGCGCGGCTCTCTCAGAGGCGCTCGGTTGGCTCGGTACGACTTCAGGCCAAGTATCTTCATTCTCTCGCAGGAATCGCGGCCCCGCGAACCACCGCCCGTCGCTTGATAAATCAATCACGGTCGATGCTCGCGTTCCGTCGTCCGCCGCGTTAGCGCGGCCCTCTACCCAATGCCACTCTTCGCGCGAACTAAGCTCATCTATCACTCCTAACCTATTTGCTACGAATTGAAGATGATTGGCACTGGTGGAACGAATCCACCATAGCACATTGGTCGAGTCCGTCCACAAATATCGTTTATGAAACGGCAAGCTGTACTCTTTCTCGATTTTAGCAGCTAATTCCGCGCCTAACAGTGCCGCCGTTAGCTCTAATCTTGGCACGGACAGTTTATTTTTCAGCGGCGCGATCCTAGTTTTGCCGGCTATAAATGATACCGCGGGCCTCCTGCTATCCTCATGTAAGCGACAGCGCACATCGCTTCTTCGGACGCGTCACAGAATACATGCAACTGTCTCACCTCATCGCCTCGCGCGGTCCCGTGGTACCTGGGAATTCGGACTTCTTTGGCGAGACGTAGAGCGTTCAGCCATTTACACCATCCTACGAAAATCTCGCTAGATACTGGATCATCCCACCCAGTGCCGCAAGCCCAAATCTTTTGCATCGCGATTTTAGCGCGAATCATGACTGGGCTGATCGCACCCAGTGGATCCCAGACTCCCATTATCATCCGTAAAGCTTCCCGCTTAGTAGGTACGCGCTGTCCCGTTTTCAGGGCCACGTCAAGCTTTACCATACTTAGGTTGAAACCGAGCTCGTCGCTCTCTGGCATCCAATTTAAACCCAGCAACCGGTGCGTTATAAGGTCCCCTTTCTCTAAAGAAATCGGGGTCAAAGTGCGCTCTTTCACGGGCACGCTATCGAGCACTCTTCGGTCATTAGACGCCCACCCGGTTAAAGTGAAGTTACCACTCTTATTAATTTCGCTTATTTCCTTCACGGCCTGCGCCGCTTCCGCTACCGTTTCCGCGCCTGTTAAAATATCATCCATATAAAAATCATTCTCTATCCTTTTTACCGATGCTGGATACTGTTTCTCGAATCGAGCTGCGTTTCTATTCCTCACGTATTGGGCGGAGGCTGCGGAACTCCTGGAGCCGAAAATTAATGAGGACATGCGCATAACGGTCGGTTCTGAGTTCCTTTCGTAACTTCTCCACAAGAATAATTGGCTATAACTGTCAGTCTCAATTACCTTGATCCTCAAGTACATATCCCGTATGTCGGCCGTGAAAGCGACCGCATTCTCACGAAATCTAAACAGGATACCTACAATTGACTTAAAATAATCAGGTCCGGCTAACAGCTGACTGTTGAGTGACACGCCAGATATCGCAGCCGCAGCGTCGTGCACGACACGGAGTTTCCCGGGCTTCGCAGGGTGCCTCACACCCATGTGAGGTAAATAAAATACACCCGGCCGGCCGAGTAAATCACGCGGATCGACGGGTACCGCGTATTTTTCAGTTAAATACCTGTCGATCTGATTACAATATTCGTCACCGAATACTTTGTCTCTATCCATCTGTCTTTCGACAGATCTTAGCCTCGCCAGAGCCAGCTCCTTGCTGTCGGGCATCTTTCTCACGTCATCCTTCCACAGAAGGCCTGTTGACCATATTCCGTCGGCCAAAGAAGTCGTGTCTTCCAATAGTTTCAATGCCCTTTTGTCGTCAGGCAACTCGCGCGTTTTTTCCCGCCAATCGTTTTCCAGGCGCATATTCTCTGCGAGTAACTCCTCCAGAACATACTCCCTATTCGCACTTAGGCAGCAGCTATGATGGACGTTCGCCCATTCTGCCACTCCCGCCCGGCCAAGAGCAACCCAGCCCAATTTAGTTTTTGATAATGATATTTCATTATTCACGGTCTTTAGCCCACGCGACACGATCAGTTGCCAATAATCCGCGCCTATAAGCAGCTGAGGTCGTACCGCGGCAGTCTCGACCGGACGCACCGCGCTGGCGAGCACCAGTCGCGCGTCTGGTATACTTTTTAACTCGGGTAATTCTAACTCCAGTACACTAAACGCCCGGATATCGAACGTCTTCCTGCCTAGCTCGCCCTTTATGCGAAATGAAACCGCTTCTGCGTCTTTAGATTCCTTCATTCGCCCTATTCCCGATACCTGCAGCGGCTGTTTCGGCCCACGTATACCTATTTCCTCCGCTACTTGCCTGTCTATCAGACTTACCGTGGACCCAGCATCCAACAGCGCGAACACGACCTTTTGTTTACCTTGAGAACCGAACAAGGTGACCGGTATTACTTGTAATAAAACACTATTCGCTCCCACCGTGTTAGCCACGATTGCGCCATTATTGCTTACCGGAGAGGTGTTCTCGTCCTGCCGTGCGTCTGTCGAGGCGTTCGTTAACATAAAATGGTATTTTGATCTCGGGAATTTTTTGTACGCGGTGCAATTCCTACGTCCGTGATTGGGCCCTAGACATTTAAAACACCGTTTCAGCTCCTTCACAGCCTCCCATCGGCCATCTACAGATAACTTGCGGAATTCTTCACATTTATTTAGAAAATGGTTTCCCGAGCACCGGGGACACTTTTGCGCCGGCATATTTTGAGTATTGAAAACGAAGTTTTTCGTATTATTCTCCTTGAATCTCCTCTCGCGGTTGCCTGTCTGACCGCGCTTGATGGGCTCGATCGTACCTACTCCGGCATCTTGTGCCCTGATAGCTAAATTTTCTAGCCAGGAAGCAAAATATACCAAAACCGGCCCTTCACTTTCATTCCTACCTGTATCATTCAACCACAGCGTCAGTAGGTTTCTCGGTAATTTGGAAACCAAGGACGCCAACAAGTCAGGGTTAAAAAGGTGCTCAACTCGTTTCACGGCTTTTACAGTGGCCACGAAATTATTTATTTGACAAGCAAACCTCATCAGGTCATCTGTCTCTAAGCTGTCTGATAACTCCCTTATCTTTCTAATCTCTCCTAACGTCCGCTGAATAACCAAGTTAGGGTTCCCGAATAAAGCTTCCAGCGTTCTCATAATTCCTGGTACATTAGAGGGACATAAAAGTAACCCCGCGACAGCCTCCCTCGCTCTTCCTTTGAGCGCAGTTTGCAGTCTTAAAAGGTTTTGCGCTTGGTCTAAGCGCATCACCTCAGTAGATTGGTTGAAAATCGCCTTGAAAGCCATAAAATGAAGCGGCTCCCCCGTAAAAGCAGGTAAATCTTTATTGTAGTGTGGTTTAGAAGCAGCCATAGAAACCAATTGACATACCTTATTTACAATCTCCTCGCTCGCTCCGCTCACAGCGCCGCCGCTTGTGCAGTTGTCCAGCTCCTTGGCAGCCTGTACCGCAGCGTCCAGCGGCACCGTTTCAGCGCGCGCCGCGCCCGCCGCGCGCTCCGCGCGCTCCACGACGATTCCCGCGCTGACGGCACCCGCCTCGCCGCTCGTTGCCGCGCCGCGCGCCTCTCGCGCTGCGTTGCTTGCAGCGCCGACTGCATCCGCTTCGCTGCTCGTCGCCGCGCCGCGCGCCTCTCGCGCTGCCTTGCTTGCCGCGCCGACCGCAGCCGCTTCGTTGCTCGCCGCCGCGCCGCGAATCTCCATTCCAGGTCCCATTGCTGCCGGCGTGTGGTACGCCGCCCATTGAGATGTCCGCCCAGCTGCATCCTCGAACTCATTATTCAGTTGTTCTCTTGTCCAGCTTCCGGCGCCGTCTTCGGATCCGATCGTTTCCGAAATAACATCCAGCAGTCTCCTGGCATGTTGACTCTCCGCATCCAGTAGCTCGAGTTCTTCCTCGGCGTCGACCTGTCGCGTCTGAGCTTCCAACTGCATTTTCTTCAGTTTTGCGGCTTCTCTTGCTCTTTCTTTTGTTATTTTCCTGAGCTCTTCCGCCGCCGTTCTTATCTCTAGAAGACGTTCGCTGCGTTGCGAGCTTCCCGACCACGCTTTGGAAGCTGGTCTCGACGGTCTCGCGAGCTCGTCTGGGGACTCCATTTCACTGACAATTTTCTAGCACTCTCAATTCGTCTTCGACCAGGTCGATCTAATTTTTTTTTCGATCCGGCTCGAAGAAGACCACTATGGTCGCGATATCAGGCTGGACGCAAAGCTTTTTGATAGCGAGCGTCTTACCCGATACGCGGTTATAGCAGATTATTTCTGCGGGTCCGGTAACTTGAAGTGGACTGTAATAGTTATGTAAATTATTACCAGACCCCGAGTCCTTAGGGATGTTTGACCTCCAGTCCGAAGGGCGAATTGAGAGCGGGGCTCAGGCGATTCCTCGAAGCTCGCAGACGTGCGCCGATACCTCCACTGAGGAGCTTAAACGGGCACTTGAAATGAGTCACTTTGTTTTCGCACGCAATTAATTTATTGAACTTTAAAGCACTTATTATTAATTATAAAAAGGTAAATCACTATGGCTATCTTAGGTTTACCGCGCGAACGCTCCGTTATAATTTGAACGTTTAAACGCGCGTGTCGCAGCTAACGTAAAGCTGGAGATTGTGAAAATTCAGGAAACCGGTTAAGCGCGCAATCGCGTCCACTGAAGCCGATTTCTCGTAAACAACTGCCGCGACGATCTATCATCCCCCATGAGCCAGACGTCGCGACGCTTGCGCAGCTTATCTGATTGGTCGCTGCGCGGATACCTCTCGCTCACCGACCAGTCAGCGTATACCACCGGCGCGAAATCCTCCCCTTCACAGAGAGAGGGAGATGCCGTGCTACGTCCCGCACAGTCTTTCTCTTTTCGACCTTCCGCCGAGCGATACAATGCAAGAGCGCGAGAAATCCGATATACCTAAAGGTGTTTAACGACGGACCGCGACGGTATACTTGTTACAATTACAATGATAGATTTTAGGCGCTAACTTAGCATCTAACTTATTATCTATATATGCAAAATAAGGGGTGTCAATTGTTTCATTAAGGGCCCACACACGATAGGCAAGCCGCTTCAACTATGGCGATAAATAACAGTGATGAATCGTTTCGGGAAAGGGTCGTCCTTTGTCTCCGTCGACAAAGCCAGGACTTCGTGTCAAATAAGTCGTCGAAATTTATGAGCTATTTCCTAGTCTATTGAAATTAACTGCTATTGACTCTAAC
The DNA here is from genome assembly GCA_944548615.1 of Micropterix aruncella. NCBI lineage: Eukaryota > Metazoa > Arthropoda > Insecta > Lepidoptera > Micropterigidae > Micropterix > Micropterix aruncella. The sequence continues at coordinate 10,606,200 of OX155957.1, read as the reverse complement.
TGACGTACGACGTCTGAATAACCTTCTACGAAGCTCATTCAGCCTCTACAACGTTCTATTTTTAAAATACTCCCCTTTCAGCCGATAATTTCGTCCATAAACATCATCGTACCTATCAATTTAATTTAATGTACATTTTATTTTTTTTTGTCAATTGTTTTATTTTCCTTTGTAATGGCAATTGTTATGCTATAATACTTTTTTTTGTTAATTGGAAAAGTTTGTAGTAATTGACTGTATGTGATTATTTGTTAAATTAAGTTTAAGATTATTAGTTTAGGATTATACTTGTTTGATTATTTTAATGTCATTCCTCCACATTTTAATGGTTGTATTGGAAATACATACTATTTTATCTCTAACTATTCGTGATGGTAACATTTGTAATTGTAATTTTAACTTGATTGGTCATTACCTCCAACCTGAGGAGGTAAAACAATCTGGCGCCAAAAGCCTGTCGCGGTTCTTAAATGACACGAGGCTTAGCTTAGGTGGCGAACACAATAGATCAGCAATGGTCGCAGTGTCACAAGGCTCATAAATACCATAGAAAAGCCCCACACAACAAATAAAAAAATGAAAAAACTTTGATTATGCGATGTGATGGTTAAGGTGGTACCTATTCTAAAGAAACATTACAATCGACGTTCAAGTATATCACGGCCCACTAGTACCTGCCCCATCCAGACATTATGTGAAAAAACATTGTTTGTTTTTGCAGATGTCTCATCTCAGAGTGCGAAGACGCGTCGGGGCCGTTCACGCCGACCTGGTTGAACAATACTATTCCAGCCCTCGAAAAAGGGAGAGAAAAGTGCAAACGATACTCTTCCTGGGAGCTGGATCCAGGTATCGTGGACACCTGGAACCTGAACAATGACTCATACTGTCCTTCCGAGATGTTTGATCAAGGATCGAAAGTGGATTGCGGCGGTCGCTTCTTTTATAATTCCACACACACAGTTGTCTCTGAGGTATGTGCATAGGATCCTTTCTACCCGTTCAATACATTGAGAGTTCTTTAGAACTCTTAAGGTTACCTACATACCTACCTACCTTTAGGTTTACCTAGCAGCGCGTTTTTTTGCGTTATGTAGGACGTAATACGCTCAGCGGATTGGAAGGTGTCGACTACAACGGGCGAACCCATCACCCCAGTTTGGTATAACAATATGTGATCGTTCTTTCAGCCTGGGATGAACGTACGAGACTTGGAGACATGGAAAATCTACTATCTATGTAGCTCCACCAGCTGGCCCGCGAGTATCTTACTCCAAAACCGCTTGGCGCGAGGCAAAAACCCGGCGGGCATACACGCGCCCTTGCTGCCAGTTATAACCGGATTTCTCCGGCCTTCCGACTGGTTTCAGGTTAGAGGTCGCTTGCGCGGTCCTTCACCTTATGTTAGCGGTAATTCGGCATTTGCCCGACTGTCCACTCGGGATCGGGTGTCCGACTGGTCGTTTCAAGAGCGGTTGACAAAGTTAACAGCCACCCCCGCTCTATGGGAAACAAAACCGTTTCCAGTCACCCCCGTTTATAAGTCGGAGTGCACAATCGATTGACTGACGCCGCACGTCGTGCAAACCGTCCAGGAGCGCCGCAAGAACGATTTCCAGGAAAAACTGACCCAAGGGCACAGAGTCCTATCCGTGCTCGAACCTCTGCTGGAAGGCTACCGGATGGGTGCAGTCCCGTGAATTAAGCCAACCCTAAACGCAATGGGTCATAATGGCCCAATCGCACTGGGCCTATTAGATCCCCGCAACTCGGAGCAGTACGCCATCCACTTCCTTCCTTTGAAATGAACATTACTGTTTTCCTACAGAGCAACACCTCCACGCTGGCGCAATAAGCTCGGAGCAATTGGCCGACTTCTTTTAGAGGTCTATTACGTCGAGCGCTGCTTATCAGAAGCTGTTTTGGAAATTTAAAATCTTAAATCGTTGTTCATTATCATTTAGGAGCTAATGGGCCCTGTTGCAGTTTGACCACCAAGACTTTTGTATAGGGTCTGTCAAACGCACGGGTCAACACCCATCCGGCGGCCTCCACGCAAAAGTGCGAGACAGGGTAGAACGCTGGCCTGCGGGCCAGTCTCCACTAGGAGTCAACTTCAAAGGCGCTCCTGGACGGTTTGCGCACCGTGCGGCGTCAGACAATCGATTGTGCATTCCGACTAACAGCCAGGGGAGTCTGGAAACAGTAATGTTTCCTATAGAGCAGGGGTAGTTGTTACCTTATAGCAACTGCTCTTGAAACGACCATTCGGCCACTCGATCCCGGGTAAAGAGCCGGGCAAAGGATGCCGTGGTCCGCGACAGATTCGGTAGACACCGTTTCACCGTTACGTAAGGGAGAGCACCACAAGCGACCTCGATCCTGTAACCAGACAGGAGGTAGGAGGCATCCTGAAAGTTAATTCCAGACGGATATATCCTTGCAAACTGGTAGACAGGCGGCGAGGCTAAACACTGTTTACCTTTCCCGGTGCCTCGCCGTAAGGCGTTGGCATAGTAGATTTGTCTTGTCTCTAAGTCTTCTACGTTCATCCCACGGCTGAAAGAACGATCACATATCGTTATACCAGCCTGGGGTGACAGGATCGTCCGTTGTAGTCGACACCGCCCTACTATTCTTCATCAACAAGGTGGTTCATTAACAATTTGAAATCCCCTCGTTTTCTCGTCTGTCATTTTTTTCATGTCACTGACAGCCTTTCTTAATTTCTTATGTTCTGGGAGCACATATTCTTCATCTTCGTCATCAATAATGTGTCGAAGAATAAGCAGTGCTATTACCTTCTTTTTGTTTTTATGTCAAGATTCATTGCAATTACATTTTATTAATTGCAATATACTCAATTCACTACAGAGTACATTTTTGTCACACTTTCAGTAGTCGACTGAAAGATCAAAGCGCCCGCCACTTAATTTTGTAGCATAACACTTTTACGAAAACGCGCTGCTATTAGGAAACGCTACCTCAACGCCATGGCAAAAAACAATATAATTGAAGCACATACGTACAGTGTTGCCAGGTTATACGAAATTTCGTCATTTAGACAACCTCTGACCCCCACATCGGCGACTCATTCTTGCGGCTACTGTCGCCGATTAGGCTACCTCTCCAGCCCTCTCCGACTATATAAATTCTTGAAAATAATACAAATTTGAAAACGTGTGATAGGATAAGCGGAATAAGGCGCATATAGACGAGAGGCGCATTAATCAAGGGGGGGGGTGCCCCCCCTCCCCTACATCCGTCCCGAACGCGCTACATTGCTACAGGCGAACGCCACCCCAAGGAATTATAAGGACTGTTGCCTTTATTTCTCCAGTGGGATGAACGCAAAGACTTTGGACAAACACAATCCACTGGGAAACTACGCCATCAGCCCGTAAGATTTTAACGCCTTACCGCGAGGCACTGGGAAGTGCCAGTATGTCTCCTCGCGTCCTTACTACCAGATTTGGACGGATTTCTCCATCCTCCAGTCTGGTCACAGATTGGAGGTCGCTTGCGCGGCGTCTTCCTGACGTTACCTGTAATTCGTAGTTCGAATGTGTCGCGGATCCGAAGCGCCATTTGCCCATTAAGCTTACTCGGGGTCAGATGGCCAACGCATCGTTTCTAAGGATATGTGACGCCAGATCAACAACTACCCTCCGGCTTATTGGAAAGCGTACGTTTCCAGACTTGATTCCAGATTTGGTAACGCGAATAGAGACGATTATTAAATAAAACTTTTGTCACACGAAACTTTAGACGCTTATCTTTATCAAACTCTTGGTGTAACAGTTTTAGTTACACCATTAGTAATAATACCTTAAATTTTGATTATGCAATGTGATATTTAGGGTTATAAGCCTAACTAAGCTTCTCTTCTGTCTTTTAAATACGTCTACATTTTTACGGTTTCTAATTTAGTGGTCTTCAGACAGATTTGTCGGAATTATTTCAGTCGATATTTTTAAACTTTTTCCCCTTCTATTTCAGTTTAATTTGGGTTGCCAAGAATGGAAACGAACATTTATCGGAACCGCACACAGTGTGGGATTATTTGCTTCGCTTGCGTTTGTTGGGCTGATATCAGACAGGTAATGCCATATTTTTTTTTTGTTATCTATACTAATATTATAAAGACACAAAGTTTGTGAGGTTGTAGGAAGTAATCTCTGGATCTACTGAACCGATTTTGAAAATTCTTGTACCAACAGAAAGCCTCGTTATTTGTGAGTGTCATTAGCTATATATATTAATCCGAAAAATGAAAAGACTATTTCGTGGTAGTCGGATTTGCAAAGTAAGTCGGAGAAAAAACGGTCGAACGAAAACGATTCTAACTAACGCTGCCTTAACGATGAGAGATGCCTTAGAGCTTGATAACGCCTACAAAAAAGTCAACGACAGCGTATGTCTAACTTTTATATTTAAGTCACAAAAAGTAGTTTTTCATATTAAAAATATAATTTTAATCGTTAGGTCATGTTTATTGGTCATATTATCAACAATTATGAATTCTTATTAAAATAAGTAAATTTATCGTCTCAAGTGTTTAAAACAAAAGACTTTCCCTTTTACTGCATATAATTTTCCTATTAATGCATAAATGGTTTAAGAGATAAGACACTCACAAATAAGACCTCCTATTGGCAGTCAGGAAATAAATCATAGCACTCAGTACTAACCGAACCACACTCATATTTTCATCACAAAAAGTTTTACCGCCCAACGAAGTGGGCACGGGTCAGCTAGTATTATTTATAAATAGATACACAAGTAAAAATTTTTACCGCCCAACGAAGTGGGCACGGGTCAGCTAGTCTAGTATAATATAAAACTAACCTGTTTCCATACAAAATAAAACAAATAGCTTTTTTTTAATTTGCCTTAAATTGCAATAAAGTGTAAAAACTGGTTTACAAAGTATATGTAAATAATTAAGTTACATAAAAAGAATAAGTGGAACACCATACTAAACCAACTTTGTTGTAGAAATAAAAATAATAAAAGTCACTCACATAGCTGAAAGGTTTTCCCGGACTGGATTGGGAATGCTTATTGTTAAAACGAGATGTATGTTTGGATGAGCACCACTTTCGACATTATAATGTAGGTTTAATGGTATCCCTTTATCGCTAGCGAACGATCGCCCATCGTCCACATCTCAAAGAAAACGCGTATCCTATTGCAAAATAAAATAATATGTCTTCATTTAAAGACAAATTAAAGCAAAAACAATCAAAACATCACAATGATTGAATCGTCTCTCAAATACAGGATGACAGATGGAAAATTTGTTTTAAAATTTGAATGCATCCACTCTTTGAAAGGACGATCAAGGTTGCTGGGCTCGTTATCAGTCAGCCGTTAAATCAAAGGTAAAAATAAAATACTTCATTTTCATGAAATAAGACATACATCGTTATTTCTGATCGAGAAGTTTATACGATATTTACAAGAGTTCAAAACATAAGATAAAATTGTATAATATTGTTAATATTTGATTAGTTTTTTTTGTAAAATCTTTTTAAAGATATCGTTTATAGGATGATGCTTTGTTGTAGGATGACTTTGTATGCAGGCAATTTTGTTTTAATCGGTTATAATTAACCACCCTATTACCCCCCCCCCCCCCCCCACCAGACGTTATATTAACTTCCCACCACCTAGTAATATATTAGGCCCTGTATTATTTGCGTTATATACCACGAATATGCAGTGTGAGTTTTAATTAACCGGCATCCTTAAAGGGGGTAAATCAGTACGAGCAGGTGAGCAACTTTTGTTAATAAAATGGATAAATCAAAAAACAAATATATATTTTTATTTTTTAAGAAAATTTTATTTTGAAAATTTGTTTTTTTTTTTAATTTTTTAAATGGTATAAAAAGCGCTAAGCGCGATGCGCTATCTAGCGGTAGGTTAAATATCGCTAATATCGTTTATTAGTGATATTTTATCTACCGACAGATGGCGAAACGCGCTTAAACGCTTGTCAAACTTTTATTTAACAGTCAAGTTTAAAAAAAAAAAAAACCAATTAAGTAATTGTTTATATTTTTTTTTCCATTTTTTTAACAAAAGTTGTTTAGTTGCTCGTACTGATTCACCTTTTTGAAGTACGCCATTTAATAAAAACTCATCCTGTATATAGAGATATATAGGAGCAAAAAAGATAAATTGATGTTCACCAAACGTTTTAGACACGTGTCTCTACAACGTGGGAGGTAAACATTGTTGTAAACCGAACTTGTTGTGAATAGAGCCTGTGGGTAATTTTAATATCCCCTAATAAAATCGCCTTTCGTCATGGAACAAGTATTTCGAATGGTAATCTAATAATTTATTAACTGCAGTTCGGAATAGGGAATTTAGAGAATTTCTTAAATTATTCTCGAAGTTTCTGGAGCCTGAATGTTTGAATATAATCGCACTATCTTGTTGTCTGCAATCAAAGGCATGATTTGTATCATTTAGAATGTCGCATGATATGTGCAAAGTATCTACATGCATATGCGTATCGACATGCGTATGCGTATCTACACGGATTTTCATCGTTCTTGATATTACTGGGTTTATTATTCCTGATTATGACGATCTCTCTTATCATTCAATGGTATATCCTTTAATTTCCTTTAGATCCACAATTTAAAGACTTGATTATTTTAAAGCAATGTTAGCTTTTATCTTTCGACTTGTATAGAATACTGATCTAACTTTTTCAATTCGGGTTTTCAATATCTTTGCTCAAACACTATATATAGTTGTTTACATTTGCAAATGACGATGGAGACGAACATCGTCTCCATCGTCAGACGACTTTTGTAGACAATGTGGTTAGTCTTATCAATCTGTGGGTAGTTTAACAGGTATTTTACCGACCATCATATCTTTGTATCTTTAGCTTCAACCAAACTTCAGCAGATATTCTATTGACCTTTTTTGGACACCTTTCAGCAATGTTTTTAGTTATTAAATTTAGTACATTTATTATTAATATTATTTCAAGTATATTATGTCGACAAAGGTCTTCCTCATTCTAATCACATCAAATCTAATTTAGTCCGCTTGGTATGTTGACAGAGATCTTGAATTGACATTGCTGATGCCGACGCGACGTATTTGTGAATGGGTTCAACGAGTAGAGTCCGCGTCATTTATGTAGGATGGCCCACAGCTGACAAGCGCGAAACGATAGTATGTCTGACCTGAACCATCACCCGAAAAAGATCGCAAGAAAGCACTTCTTTACTACATTCGAATACATGCAACGATTTAATCACGTCGATTGCATTTAAACTGGTCGATATTATCGATGTTAATTTGCATATAAACACACAAACAACAAAGTCTCACCAATAGGGTGTATGTATACGGGAACCTAATTTAACTTTCAAACAAAAATGTAATAATAACATAAGCTGCAGTGTTTGGCGATAATGACCTAATAATAACCTACCTAGGTTTTCTGTATTTCTACGAAATTTTTGGGTCGTTGGAATTGGAGAGTTTATTTATTTTTATCTGTGGCGGACCACAGTACGTATCACACCGGAACTAACCTACATAAGCTTACGAAGCTGACCCAGGATAGTACCGGATGAGTACACATATACACATATACAATATACATAGGTATACACATATACATAAACAGGTCCACTAAAAAGCATCAAGTATTTAAAAAAAACACAAAATTCACGACAAGTCTTACTTTACGCCTTTGTTGCTGATTATTTACAATTTACACTTCGGCATATTTTCAGTTTTACGTATTTATTCAGTTTATTATCTGAAATGTTTGCTTTCTATATTTCAGGTATGGTCGAAAAGTAGCCCTAATTCTGACCGCAACCATGGCTGGGCTTATGGGTTTGATTAGGTCATTCACGGCACATTATATCACTTTCTTGGTATTTGAGTTTTTGGACCCGGCGCTGGGTTCCGGCGTTTATAGTGCTGGATTCGTCTTAGGTATTTATATCATCAAACATTTTCGCAGGATTTCTGCGGTCAGCACAATGTAATTGTTTCCTTTTTTTCGAAATATCTATTTAGTTTTGGAGTTAGTGGGTCCGAATAGAAGGGTTTTAAGCGGTGCTCTCATCTCGACGAGCTATGCAATAGGTCAGATAGTATTAGCCAGCGTGGCGTATGCTATCCCATACTGGAGAACGCTAACCAGAGTGCTGTATCTCCCTTCTCTGCTGTTCGTCAGCTACTATTGGCTTGTGCAGGAAAGTGTACGGTGGCTACTCAGCAAAGTATGTACGTTCGCTATTTCAAATTATATCTTTTTTTAAATAGGCTTAGAAAGTTTTACGAAATAGGTTTTTTTTTCTAGGGACGCCAAGCGGAGGCGGATGCTATTTTAAAAAGGGCCGCGAGAAAAAATTCCGTAGTGCTCTCGCCAAAATCGCTCGAAAACCTCTATGAAACGTTCAATAAAAAGCTGCAGAATTCTGGATTCGAAAGTGCGCAGTTTCACGGGACGAAACGCAAGTCATTGATAATGCAAGTATGTATATTCTTCTTCTTAGGGTGCCTCTCCTACTAGTGAAGGCTGGCAGTTAGCCCACTATAAGTATGTATATACTTGATAGTAAATATTAGGTGCTATAGACGTTGCAATATACATATATGTCGCAGTTTCGTCTGTGTGTGTGTGTGAGTGTACATGAGTGCTTGTGTGCATGCGTGCGTGCGCCCAGACAAGAAGATATAACAGGAAGTGGACAACCTGGCAGAATGTCTACGGAGGTGGCGAATCGAGGTCACTACCGGCTACAGAGTTGGTTAAACTGAAGTGAATTCCAAAAGTTTTAAGGTCCAGAAGGCACCCCCAGGAAAGAAATACACTCACGCTCCAGCATTCGCATGAGGGTGGCACACATTTGCTGCACTCACCCGCCCCTTGGGCGCACTTCGTGGATGAACAATGATTTTAGTCGGCGATTTTAATTCCCAACGCGGAGCACTGTTGAGGAGCAGATTGCTGCAAACACTGGGCATCTCAGAATCTACAGTACGGCGGACTGATCCAGCACAATCAACCTCACCTTGTAATCTCCGAGTCTCTTCCGAGTGGTTTGGGATTTGGGCTGTCTGCTCTGAGGCATCATCAGTCGACCAACGCCTTATATTCCTTTTGTTTCTGATCCGGAGTTCGTAGACTGGCATTTGATCCACTGGCGTGATATCACCCTGGTTTGTAAAGTTGTAATTTTTATGCCCGCCATCCTCTTTCTAAGCAGAGGAGATAAGCACTTCTCTACACTATGTCTTCCTCTAAGGCTTAACGATGTTTTGAGTGGGATGAAATCGGATGATGGTCCCTGCTGCCGTTGGTGACTCCCGAATTCTCAGATTTCCGGATGTCCTTTTGCTGTTTCCCCCCGGAACTCCTCGGGTTATCTTCTCCCGGAGCGTGTTTCTAAGCTTAGGGAGTCGCTTCGTTCTGTAAAGAGAGCCTACCATGCGGCTATTCGAAGAGCCAAGTTGGATTCCTGAAAAAATGGGCAACGGCAGTTGATAACAAGTGGGAGATGAATAATGCTGTAAATACTAGTAGAAGTAAGCGTGGGAGATGAATAATGCTGTAAATACTAGTAGAAGTAAGCGTGGGAGATGAATAATGCTGTAAATACTATTAGAAGCGTTAAAAGCGGTGACCGATTCCTCGCCAGTATTATTGTGGACGGAAACACCACCACCGATGCCCATATGATCATCCCCTTTCCAGCGATAGCCTTCAAAACGTTAAACGTTGGCTCCTTGGATTTCTGACTTGATGGACTTGACAGCCGAGTATCCAACATCGACATGATCCTTCGTGTCAATTAGTAAGCGCTAATCTCGAAGGGCTACATTCTAAGATATTAGAAGAGTGACCCGTGTCATCACCCAAAAGTCGCAAAAACGAGATCCGAATACCGCCTTCCCAAATTTTCCTTGGCAGCCCTCCCTTAGCTGATTGGCTAAGTGGTCAAACCGTCAGAGTTGAAAGTTTACTTGGTGCACCGGTTCCTTTTAAAATAAAAACATCCAGGGAGTTGCTACGCTACAGAGTATCAAACCAAAATAAACTGCTTCATGGAAGAGTTCATAATCAAGTTGTCTCAAATCTTAGTCTAGCTCGAGGTGTGGAGCACCAAGACGATTTTCTGTGGTTGTGCGATGGCATTCAGAATTAGGAACGGGGTTTATCCCGTCCATGCGCCCAGTCACTGGCGTATAGGGATTTTATAATGGTAAACAACACTCACCAACTTTTTTGTTCACAGGTCCTTAAATCAATTACGATCCTGAGCCGCGTCATGATCTGCTCATTTTGGTGGATGACTGTAACATTTGTCTACTATGGCCTCTCCATCAACGCGGTTTCTCTCGCTGGTAGCAGCCACGTAAACTACATGCTGGTTAGCTTCGTTGAAATACCAGGATACCTCCTTGGAGCCGTAACCCTCGAAAAATACGGAAGAAAGAGGTCCATGATGACCGCCTTTGTTATATGCGGAATCGCTTGTGTATCATTTCCTTTTATACCACCTAGTAAGTATATAAAAGTCTTCTGCAAGACGTGCTAAGGTTTTCCTGGAGACCAGTATTTATTTAAAAGATTCGCTATTGAAATAAGTTGTCAAATGATTGTTTTTTTTTCAGATTTCACATGGATGTCTTTAATGTTATTCCTAGTCGGTAAATTCAGTATTAGTCTATCGTTCAGTTCATTATATATCTACACGTCAGAACTGTTTCCTACAAACGTGAGACATTCTTTACTAGCGTTCTGCTCCATGATTGGAAGAATAGGAAATATGGTGGCACCACAGACACCGTTATTGGTGAGTACAATTTGGAAAACTTTTAAAATTCATTCAGTTTAAATATTAACCTTATTCTATCTGCTCCAGGCGCTTGTTATGCCGTCTCTACCGGCACTACTATTCGGAGCCACTTCTATAATATCTGCAGCACTGATGCTCTTCACTCCGGAAACCATCGGTACCCGACTACCAGATACGGTGAAGGAAGCTGAAAATATTTCACAAAAACATACACGAAAACCGAGTTCCGATAATCTAACTGAGCAAACTCCACTCTAGAAAAGTGACAATGAAAGAAGGATAGGCAAAACGTCCGGTCCCCACCACCAGTAAAGTCCAGACACATATCGTTTTAAAGCATTTTTCATGACTGTCATTTGTTACTATGATAGCCAGTCTCAAATCATTGTGGGAAAACAGTTTATTTATTTATTTATTTATTTAGTAGTAACACATCTAGTAAAAAATTAATGTCATATTTGATTAAGATGTTAGCAAGAAATTGATGCGACATTATTTTTAATGATTGACACAGTCGCCTAACTAGGCCTAGGCCGGTTCTAAGGCAGACTTTTAATGATGATATTAAGTGTGCACTGTCAACTTAATCTATAGTTAGTACTTATTTTTAAATCGACAAATATAAAACTACAAATATTTACGCATATACAAATATGGATAGATACTTATATACATCTATAGATAAAATATATATCCATATATGCACACATACACATACATATATTTATACGAAAATAATAATAAAACCAAAATAAATAAAAATAAAAACTAAAATAATATACATATATAAATCAATTACATATTGATATGACGCTCACATACCTATAATAGTCATTTAAAAGTATCATGGAAAAACTAAATACTAAGTACTAAGTACTAGTTACAGCTAAAACAAAAACCTGTACGAAATCGAAGACTATCGCGGTTGTTTGACATTATAAATAAAATAAAAACGAATTAACCGCGTGAATATTTTAACGCCCGACGTTTCGGCTATGTTGTAACCAATGCTATCCAGGGTAGACTCTGGGCTCTGGTAGACAGGGTCTACCCTGGACAACGACGGTTGCAGCATCGCCGAAACGTCGGGTGTTAAAAACTTCACGCGGTAAATTTGTTTTTATCTTATTTATAACCTACATATGTCATTGTATCTAAAAATAGGTTTATTACAGTAAAACATCGTGCATTACAATTGTTTTGTTGGCGATTCCTCTTTAAAAAAATAGGTTGTCACCCCAAGGCTTTCCCGGTAAGACTTCCCAGATTTACAGTAACTATCATAGGAATGCTGGAAAATGCGTTATCTTAGTAAACAACCTTGGAATTTAAAACCATGAATAACATTTAATTTCCGAACAAAATCAAAACAATTGCGTAGTAGTGTAACGCCACCTAGCGGAAATCCATAAGAGAAGCTTATAAGCGTACGTCAGCGTCTAAGCAAAGACACGAAACGCAGCCGCGGTTCATAGGTAGTATCATTGATTTTATAGTGTAATATAAAATCAATGGTAGTATAGTGCGCAGACACAGGTACACGGTAACAGATGGCACTGGCCGCCCGCAACTTTAAACGAAGAAAATACAATTATAACTAATAAAAAAAGGTGGACCAATTTCAACCACAATCTCTTCAACTCTTACCATGACCAAATGATGCCTACATGCCAAATTTCAGTTTAATCGGATGAATCGTTTACTTGCTATCATGGAGGAATACACAAAGTCAGACTCACAGACAGATTTCAGTCTGGAAATGGTCTTAATCGTCTCGGGGGGGGGGGGGGGGGTGGAAGTAGGGGGTAAAATGTATATATCCGTCTTCATCTGTAAAAAAATGCGCGCAATCCCCTGCCAGGAAAGTAAACAAGTTATAGCGATAGAATCAGACAGAACATGGCGGCGTGGCGTGGCTCCGCATACCCGGCCGGTGATAAGCGACGGTTTTCCATATAATGACACAGGCTTTTCTTTTAGCTGTAACTTTTTTCCCCACAATGGTTTGATACTGACTGTTTATCGGTTTCGTGCAGCTTGTGCCACAAAATCCATTTTGTTCTCGGATTGGCTCAACTTACGATTTAGCTCCTATTCAGAAGCCTCCTCGAGTGGAAGGAAACCCCGGGTAAGACTCCTTTGTCTCAGGCCTCAGAACTGGTGGACCGGTTTCTCCCGGCGGGATTGCATCCCGGCGCCACTGGACGGTTTGTGCACCGTTCGGCGAAGCCAATCGGTTGTGCATTCTGACTAATTGCTGAAGGAGTCTGGAGACTATGTAAATATACTGTTTCCTAAGCAGCGGGGGTGGATCTTGGTCATGCCACTCACCTTTCCCAGTGCCTCACCGTAGGGCGTTGGCCTCTGACAGGCAGGTGGCGTAGCTAGACTGTGGAATGTTTTCGTCCCAAGTCTTCTGCGCTTACCTCACGTGAGACAGAACGATAAATTTCGTTGAAACTTCCTGAGGTGACGGGTTCGCCCGTTGTAGTTGACAGCTCTAGTTGCCATTTTAATAAGTAACAGCTATGAAAAAAGTTTCCAACGACGTACTATGTCTGGTCGTTATTGTGGTGGGGAAGCGTCCCATGCATTTTTGCACATCCTGTTAAAATAAAATAATAACATACGGCACAACGCCAAACTACTTAAACGCAAGGTCATCAATTGTGATATCGAAATAAATCGAAAACTATAAACAAATACGAGAGACCGAAAGATTCGCCAAAATATTTATTTTTAAGATAAGTAGCATTTATACATAAATACAACGGTAAAGGTTTTTTGTATAATTTAGAACACTATTAGGTGTAACTCATTTGAAACTCTCGATTTATCGATATTAGATTTGTTATATCATTAGTCATTTTATCTATCAAAATGATTAACACATCGGAAAGCAAATGTTTTGGCGTACCTTTATTGCCAGTTTTTTTATAAATATTAAATGTTTTTAACGAGTTTATCTTGAACGTTTTCATATTGTATTTTTAAGTTTGACAGAATCATAGTACATAAAAGTGATATTTTATTATAAAAATAAATGTATTGTTTAATTTACTAATTCTGTTGATTATCATGCCAGTAATTTCTAGAATCCATTGAAGTTGAATCCGCAGCTGAAAAAGAGAATCGAGTTTTAGTCGAGTAGAGAGTTTAAGTAGACAGGAATTTGAAATTCGTGTTAGGAAAGGCAGAAAAATTTTACTTATTAGATAATCCCAAAAGGCGAATACAGAAAAGATAAAACCGAATACTTATTTCTTATCAGTTGACAGTATTTTTATCATGACTGATCGATGGATTGTTTCTGATAATTTCAAAAAACTATTGTCATAATTATATGCACTTCAAACTTCAAGGAGTGACTTTTATTTTTATAATATACTTCACTTACTTGCGAACTTCGAGGGTTTATTCAAATTGATTTAGTAGATGTAAAATCCACTTTAGTTTGTCTAGGTTTTTAGTCAAGTTTTTAATTAATGTTGAATGTTTTAATAACTCTGGTATCGACGACAAAGACGACGTTCAAATATTGTCGTCTTCGAAGGTTTATGATATACTACATTTCTGAATATTTTTCGATACTGTTCTAGCATTTCCATCAATATGTAGCTTATGTCTTTCCACCGATTGGAACCAATGTATTATACTTACATATCGGTGTCGGCAATCATGGTACATAAATGTGATATTTTTTGTTACAAAAATAAATGCATTGTTTAATTTTCCAATTCTGTTGATTATCATGCCTGTAATCCCTAGAATCCACTGAACTTTAACCCTGCAGCTGAACCAGGGAATCTGGTTTTAGTCACAGACAGCGCCGGATCTACGATGTTTATGAGCCTTGACAAAAACTTGAGATAAGCTTTAAAAAAAATAAAAAAACTTTCAAAAACTCTTCTTTACCACTTTAGTATAACGATTTAAAAAAAACTCACAGAATAAATACACTGGGTGGAATTTTGGTGACCGGGGATTTAAACCCTTAAATAAATTTGCACTCTTCATTACTGCTGATGATACCTTTCCTTTTGTGTGACATTGATATAGAATACATACAACGCACAAACCAGACTGTACACACACCTTCAATCCTTAGGTCCCTGCAAATTTTACTTGTTACAGCTCTACATGTCAAGCTTTCCTTTCTGCAAAAGAATCTATTACCACATTAACTAATAATTAGAGTGACACGTTTGAAAGAGTAGTTATGTACATGTTGGAGCCTCAGTCCAACATACCCACAACAAAAAAGTAATTTCTACAGAATCGAAACCGCAAATTCGCTCGAATATACACGAGTCAGCTGCAATCGATTTCCAACTAAATTCGGCATTTTATGCACAGTCAAACGATGACTAATGTCATTTCTCCTGATCGATACGAATTAACACGCTCATTTCTCACCCCACTTATAACTATTGCGTCACTGCATACCATATAAAACGCAGTACATTTCGATCGATCAATATCATTCCCTTGTTGGGCAGTTACCGCGACTAAACATCAATATCATTCCCTGGCGGACAGTAACCGCTCATCTGCAAGTACTCGCGCTTTTCATTACCTTCGAGTCAACCAACTTACGCATAGTATACGCGATCATCATTATCTTCGAATCTATCGCGGCGCTTCACACTTCGGACACACAACCACGACTTCACCTCGCGCCCACACTACCTACACACCGGCGAAATACCAACCAAGGCGTTACGAACTGGCAACCTACTACAGACCTTCTGAATAAACACTTCAACTTCAACTGCAACGACTTTCAATAACGGAGAAAACAACTTGATGAGAACCACCCTTCGCTCACAATCAATTGGAGTCTAGTAAAGGGTGGCCACTCTCACATACATAAAGACGTTTGGCCGTTCGAGTTTTTTGGCTTCGTTTCTGTAGCCTCGTCGCTTCTGTCTGTAAGGAGGAATTTTTGGAATTTCCAAGGCAAATACATCACATACATTGTATACATTGCACTAGCGTTAAATAATCAACTTAGGACTTGTTCCGAAATCGAATGAACAATCGATAGTACGACGCGCCCTGGATGCTATGCGCTTTAGTGAAAAAAGATTTTTTCAAACACAGAAATTTCCGTCCGGGGCAGGCTTGGTTTCCAAGCTTGTATGCTTATATCCAAAAATGTGTCCAAGCTTTTTTAAATGACGAAAATCCGTCAATTTGCGTCAAATATCACAGCAATCTCATCAGTTGTCATCCTTGGTTTTTTTTTCTATTATCGAACACTAAAAGTCGTCATCGATACCAGAAGGGCGTTTTCAGACCGAGGCTGATCTTCCAAGTTGACCTCACTATTTCGGAATCTGCCAAACCACTTTTTAATGGCCCGGAGAGCAGGCAGGAACATGGTCCAAATAGACGTTGAATGTTTTTTTTGCGTTGTTTGATCACTCGCGCCTTACTGAAATTCGTATAGCAGTACATGCCGCAAATGGTCTCAACGCACACAATTCATTTTATTTGAGCTTGGCTAAATTACACGTTGCGAGCTACTGACCTGACAATAAGCAGCTGCTCGCATTGTGTACTCGCATGCAAGTAGCGTGGCTTGCCTGTGCTGTCCTCATGATTCGAATAGCTGCCCACTCTCATGCGAGTTGTCGCGATGTCGGGTCAACATGCTTTGATTAAAAAACTGTAATAAGGTATATGGCCACAATTCCAATGAACTGAAAAATTGCAATTCCAAATATAGGTAATTCCAATGAATTGGAAAATGCCTATGATTCATTATATAGTCAATTATATCGAACCATTTTATGGATGGTTTGTACACATCATCTGTGCTAGATCCACTCTTCTTATATTTTCGATTTTTGCGAATTCGTGATAGTATGTAGATCGTACTTTTTTATTTTTTTAGTTACCTCATTGGCGTTGTCTAGATTCATTTCCTTTGCAACGTGTTCCAAAGATGCTTTTCTCATATCTCTATTTTTTAAATTTTTATCAAAACAATTCCATAGGTTTTCTTGTTCTCTGTAGAGCTTCATGAAAGTAATATTGTTCTCAGAAGACCAACTATCCGCGGCAACTTTGAATTCGATAAACGCGCATAGGCGAAGCACACCGCTCGTAACTGCCTACCGACACTGGCGAGCTACTGCCGAACGCGTCCGTACGATGCGAGTGATTTGCAAGCTGCTGCCTCGTGTGAGCTGCTGTCAGGTGAGCAGGCGAGTGGAAACAAAAAATGTTGAAGTAAGTCGCAAGCGAGCTACTATCCAACTCGCACATTCGAGTAACTCGTAAGATCCGTCCATACGGTGCTAGTTACTGCACTGCAGCTACTCGGCAGGCTGACTCGCACGCTAGCTCGTAACGTGTAAACCAGCCATGTTGTCTGTGACGTGATGGTGACACAACACTGTCACCTTTTCAGTGCATGCAACGTAATGAATCACAAACACCGAATATCCGCCATAGAGAATCTGAAACTAAGAAAATCGGGCACAAACTTATACAATCATCTGATACTTAGGTACTTATCGATGTTCCTCCGAAGTTCTAAAGTACCACTTTGATCATTTTAGTGTCGAGTACTGCAACTGTTACCTACTTTCGTCACTGCTAGCTAGAATAGGACATAACATGCGATGTTTCAGACGACCTTCGTCTGAGTGACCATATATGAGACCCCAAAAGGGCAGTTAGTCAGGCACTTTAAATAAATATTAAAAATATGTAGATCACTTGTGATATATTTAAAAAATCTAGATTCTGAAACGAAAACTAAGGGATACACAAGGAAAGCGATGACCCATGGGTTCAGCTTTAGTAGAGTTCATAATAATAAATCCTTGGCAACAAATACTGACAAGGTTAATGGAAACGTGTTTGAGAAGCTCGAGCTTGTCCGATCATGGTTTACTAGAATCACGGAAGAAGACATTGACCTTGTCTGAAAGGGAAATACACAATGGGATAACATGCTGATTATCACCGGATTAATTTTAGTCACATTGATTAACTTCATTATAAGATAATTTATGATATCAGTTGCTCCTGAAATATATTAATTGGTAGTTTGAATCGAGATTTATTAACAGGTACTTGTATAAAGTATTATAAAGATGGGAAAAGAAGTCGATTTGGATGATGTATTGGAAGAAATTGGTCAGTTTGGGAAGCATCAAATATTGATAATGATTTTAATGTCTGCCCCAATAATATTTAACGGAATGGGGGTAAATGAGTATGTCTTCTCTGTTGCAGATTTGAATTACAGGTATGTAATTTTGTAATTTGAAATCTAAAACTATTTTTTAAAAATATTTTAATTCTTTTGTTTTCTGTCTTCTAGATGTCATATACCAGAATGCGAAGGAGATTCTATAAACCACGAAAATTACGACGTACCCTGGTTCGACAATGCAATTCCATCAAGATGTGAAAGATACGCGCCTACAAATAATATTATAAATCCACCGGCCGATGGCACTTGCCCTGCTAATGTCTTTAACACTAGTGCTAGACTGACCTGTGAAGATTTTGTTTACGAACGTACCAACACAATCGTTTATGACGTAAGTAACGTGCACTTCTAATACTTCTGTATGTAAAGTTTTTTCCCTTAAAACTATATCTGCTCGTTCTTTACAAGTTGTGAGTTTTTGCGGTCTTATCTGACCACCTATTTGTGCAGAATGACTTTATGTAGCAATTTCTGCGTTTAAAGACCCACCCTTAAATCTTCTGTTTAGGCCAGTGCAAAAATCTTACAATTAACATTATTGCATTCACAGTTTGATATCAACTGCCAAGACTGGATGAGAACGCTGGTCGGAACTATGCGCAGTGTGGGCACTTTGGTAATCCAACCTATCAATGGATTCGTTTCCGATAAGTTTGGCCGCAGAATGGCCCTTACAATCAACGCT
>OX155957.1:9874196-9921316 GCA_944548615.1 Micropterix aruncella | reverse complement strand
GGGCGGTATCGACTACAACGGGCAAACCCGTCACCCCAGGCTGGTATAACGATATGGATCGTTCTTTCAGCCGTGGGATGAGCGTAGAAGACTTGAGGACAAGACACTCTACTGTCTAGTTCACCAGCAACCCGTTAGAGACCGACGCCTTACGGGGAGGCACCGAAAAAGGTACGCAGCGGTCAGCCTGACCCCCTAACTACCAGTTTTGGCAGGATATCTCCGTCTGGAATTAACCTTCAGGATACCTCCATCCTTCCGACTGGTTAAGTCGCTTACGCGACCTCTACCTGTTGTAATACAGCGGTAATTCAGTTAGAATTTATCGCGGACCTGGGCGTTCTTTGCCCGCAGTGCCACAAGGGATCGAGTGGCCCAAGGTCATTTCAAGAGTGGCATGACAACAGGTCAACATCCACCCCCGCTGCTTAGGAAACGGTGGTTTTCCATAGTCTTTAGACTCCTTAAGCAATTAGTCAGAATGTAAAACTGGCTTCGCCGACCGGTGTGTCAACTGTCCAGTGGCGCCGGGGTGCAATCCAGTGGCGCCGAAGTGCCTGTTCCAAGGAAAACGCCAATTTGATATGATATTATTTAAAAAAGAAAAAAATGTTTTTATGAAAAATATGGTAAGAAATTCTTATAGTAAATTTAGAAATAAAAATATATATATAAAATAAAATAAAATACGCAAAATAATCATTCAAAAAAACTAAATAATAATTAAATAATAAAAGTAGTGGAAAATTATTATAAAATAGATCCAAATACAAAATATTATTTTATAAAATAAAAAGCTTAATTCCCTTTTGTTAACATATAGGTATTATATTGTAAGAGAAGTGAGGGTATGTATAGTGTGTGTGTGTATGAGAGAGAGAGGGAGAGGGTGTATGTGTGTGTGTAAATTTGTTGCTATTTTTGAAATGTCATGAGGATACCTTCAGTTTCTGTTCTTCCTTTACTAATTAATCACTGCACGACACTTTTTTGAGGAGACATGAGGTGATCCATTCTTTCAAGCGACGCTTTTTATGAGCGATTCGTTTTTCTGTTATAGATGTACATTTATTTATGTGCGAATTTAAGTTGATATAAAATTATCGGTTGATTTGTCAACACCATCTTCGGCCAATGTTGACAAATCAACCGATAATCCAGGACTCAGCCGAAACTGACTGAGACTGCTTAACAATATAATGCGTGGCGTCAGCATTACTCCATACATATCAGAGAAATTAAGTCCCTGCAAATACACCGGTACCTATTGGTCGGTAACTATTACGCATCGGTCTAATTGCCACGCAATATAATAAACGGAATTTTTGACATTTATGGTGTAATGCTGACGCCACGCATTCTATTGTTAAGCAGTCTGACCATTTGCTACAAAATCCTGTTATGGTAATATGATCCATGAGGAATTGATGGAACTCCTCAAATATTATCATATGAAGTTGAAAAATTACATGTTGGTTCAGTTCCGATGACAAAGCATTTTATTTTGGTAAGCATGCCCTGATTCTACAACCATGGTTGCTTCCGACGAGGGGACTCCTCAACAGTAAACAGCACAAACACGAAATTTTGCTTACGCATTCAGTTATAATAGTCCGTTCTAAGTTTCACCATGACATGGCTGCTGAAAATATAAAAAAAATGGAGTAGTTTTTTTGTGTTCAAATTTTATTTTACCGGCGGTGGTGTTTTTAATTTTTTTTAAATTATTTTGACTTGTTTAATACTGTTTCTTTATTTATACGGAGCTAATGGGACCTGTTGCAGTTGACCACTAAGACCTATTTGTTCAGGGTCGGTCACACTCTCGGGTCAACACCCATCCGGCTGCCTACACGCATGAAGTGCGAGCCCGAGCAGGACTCTGGCCTGAGGGCTAGTTTCCCCCAGGAGTCAATCTTCTGGCGCTCCTGGAGGTTTAGCGCACCGGTCGGGGGAGTCTGGAAACAGTAATGTCTCCTATAGAGCGGGGGTAGTTGTTCACCTTACGACGGTTGCTCTTGAAACGACCATCGGCTACCCGATTCCGGGTGAACAGCCGGACAAAGTATGCCGTGGTCCGCGATAGATTCGGTAGATAGGAAGGAAGAGGACCGCGCAGGCGACCTCGAACTCGTAACCAGTCGGGAGACCGGAGTAATCTGGTTGCAACTGGTCGGCCCGCTGGGTAACATACCTGGCTCGCGATTAAGGCGTTGGCCTCTTACGGGTATGTGGCGGATCTTGACGGTGGATCGCTTTGAACTATCAAATTTCTTTAAAACTTCCTGAGGTGACGGGTTCGCCCGTCGTAGTCGACAGCTGTAGTTGTACCTACAGTGTTTATTATTAATAGTATTTTTTTATATTATTTCATGCCTAGCATATTTTTTAAATTAAGTTGTCTGAAGTATGCACAAGCCACTGTTTTCTTGTCACACTTGTCTTAGTACGGGCCTAGTCCTAGTTAGGGAGCGTTGATTAAAAAAAACGTGTGGCACTCGGGGACTGCCGCGGTAAAGCTATTGCATAGCATTTTTAACAACTTATGCAATTATAATTATTTATTTATTTTATTTTTTCTGATATCAGATAACTGCGCTCTATCGGAAAACGTTGAAATTATTCCGAATCATTTGCGGCTGCGAAAGCAAATGATTCGGAATAATTTAAACGTCTTCCGATAAATTGCCGCGCACGAATTTTTTATTCGATAAAGCAGAAACGGAAAAAACGGAATATTCGAAAAAAATCGTAGATAAAAAGATAGATAATTAAATTATCTTTAAAATGGTGCAGGTTTCATAATAATACGCCAGATAGTATTTGCGTAGTAGTCGTTTTTGTGTTGGGTTAGACCTAATTTCACAAATTAATTACACTATGTAATATAAACAAAATGTAAAATATTCAAAGCTAAGAATATTAGGAAAATGTTCTTGTTTAACATATATTTTTTTCGAATCGTAAGCAGTACTCGTTTAGACGTAATTATCAGTTTAAAATCATTAATTTTCGTTAAGAAATTTCTTCATTCGGTCGCCGCGCTGGCCTAGGCCCGCGATAAAAGCTATGCAATAGCTTAAAAATGTAGTCTGCGGTGCTCTATATTTTGCTACAATTTACAACTATGTTATCTAGTGTCTATATATAGTTATATAGTTATCTAGTGTTAATGTTACAATGTACTGCAAATGAAAAAAATGTGCTTTTCTTTAAATAAATAATTAAAAAAAAATACGTGTGGCACTCGGGGACTGCCGCGGTAAAGCTATTGCATAGCATTTTTAACAACTTATGCAATTATAATTATTATTTTTTTTTTTTTTTTCTGATATCAGATAACTGCGCTCTATCGGAAAACGTTGAAATTATTCCGAATCACCTGCGGCTTCGGAATAATTTAAACGTCTTCCGATAGAGCGCCGCGCACGAATTTTTTATTCAATAAAGCAAAAAAAACGGATTATTAAAAAAAGATCGTAGATAAAAAGATAGATAATTAAATTATCTTTAACATGGTTCAGGTTTCATAATAATACGCCAGATAGTATTTGCGTAGTAGTCGTTTTTGTGTTCGGTTAGACCTAATTTCACAAATTAATTGCACTATGTAATATAAACAAAATCTATAATATTCAAAGCTAAGAATATTAGGAAAATGTTCTTGTTTAACATATATTTTTTTCCAATCGTAAGCAGTACTCGTTTAGACGTAATTATCAGTTTAAAATCATTAATTTTCGTTAAGAAATTTCTTCATTCGGTCGCGGCGCTGGCCTAGGCCCGCGATAAAAGCTATGCAATAGCTTAAAAATAAATAAACGTTTTATTTGAAAAATACAAACGATTTATACAGTTGATTCAAAATAAAATAAAAAAACAAATATTTTTCATTTTCGTTTATGTTTAAAAGCGGCAAATCATAATGACCTTAAGATGTCCTTTTCTCATTGAAATAACGTCGTCAGTGTTGTATTATGGGGCCAAAGAACGAAAGCTGACGTGATTCCAAAAACAATACTGCCGTCGTAAATGAAAACACAGTAACTTGAAAAAAGACGTTTTGAGAAAATCGCGGTCAAAGTTCAGTTGTTAAATATTTGTTTTCAGGAACAAAGTAATCAATATAGAGTATTTCTTTTGATCTTTAATGTTAAAAAATAGTTAGAACTTCAATTCTGCATACATATATGAAATTATAATTGTTTAATTAATTAAATTAGATTTTAATTCCTAGTGTTTTAAACTAGGAAAATAATTTGATAAATTTTATATTTTTAAGCTATAACACCGTAACTGAGTGGTTACTGTCTTATAGGTAAATTTTACCCATTACTGTGTTCTAACCATGTAAAATAAATATATATTTTTAAAAAAAATACGTGTGGCACTCGGGGACTGTCGCGGTAAAGCTATTGCATAGCATTTTTAACAACTTAGGCAATTATAATTATTTATTTATTTTATTTTTTCTGATATCAGATAACTGCGCTCTATCGGATAACGTTGAAATATTCCGAATCATTTGCGGCTGCGGAAGCAAATGATTCGGAATAATTTAAACGTCTTCCGATAGAGCGCGCGCACGAATTTTATTCAATAAAGCAAAAAAAACGGATATTATTCTTTGACTATTCGAAAAAAATCGTAGATAAAAAGATAGATAGTTAAATTATCTCTAAAATGGTGCAGGTTTCATAATAATACGCCAGACAGTATTTGCGTAGTAGTCGTTTTTGTGTTCGGTTAGACCTAATTTCACAAATTAATTACACTATGTAATATAAACAAAATCTAAAATATTCAAAACTAAGAATAACATATATTTTTTTCGAATCGTAAGCAGTACTCGTTTAGACGTAATTATTAGTTTAAAATTATTAGTTTTCGTTAAGAAATTTCTTCATTCGGTCGCCGCGCTGGCCTCTAGGCCCGCGATAAAAGCTATGCAATAGCTTAAAATCCAAGTAAAAATCGGCCGTCAAAATGGTCTTTCCGCGAGTAAGTTTGTATGAGATTTCACCACCATGGATGTCGGCCCCTTAAAATTACCTTTCAGATTCAACTACATTGCCAGCATGTTATTAAAATTCATCAACAAAAGTATCAACTTCTAACAGGCGTCAGGAAATTGAATATGCTTCAAGTTGATGCGGATATACCTAATGTGAATACCGGTAATAAGGGCTCGAGTTTGTCCGAAGCGGGCGGAACGTCATATTACCAGCCAAAGAATTTGTAATGTATTTTTTACGTTCCCGGTCCGCCAACCGACGAGGAGGGAAAGTATTGTGAAGGTTTTTTTTTTTTTGAGATTTGGAATTGAGATCTGGAATTGGAATTTCGAGATCGAGATTGGAAAGTCTGCATGTGTGTCTCTCCGTGTGCATTCCTCCACGAAAGCGCCTAAACGCTTCATCCGAATGAGATGAAATTTGGCATGCCGGCATCATCTGGTCATGGCAAGATTTAAAAAGATTGTGGTTGAAATCGGCCCACCAGAGGGCGCGCTAGTCATTCCTTAATCACGAAATATGGGAGTAAAAATTCGGTACACAAATGCGTCTTTGGGCAAACCACATTGTGAACAATTTTCGTTGGTATATCTACATATTTACAAGCAACACAAATAATTCCTAAATTCCACCATAATTACTAAAATAGCATTTTTAATAGGTACCACGGAAATACTATAAATATGCTACATTTCCAATCGAATCACTTAACACAATCATTAATGCTTTGGGGGGGGGGGGTTATCTGCTTGCCGGTAAAGTGTTGGGGTGGCATAACCGATTTTTGTGTGCACGTGTTTGTTAATTCGGCGATTAACAGTGGTTATTTTCCTCACCTGATCCCTAGAAAGTCTCTGGCAGTAATTTCCTAATCGTAGTGTGGATTCTCTAATGGTTTCATTTGCTTGTCTAAAGGCCCCTCTTCACAATGGCCGATGATGGACAATCTTGCTAATGTGGAAGCGAGTCGGTGCCACTATGACGTTCGAAAAATATATGGGAAAGAGCGAGAGGGACATAGGCGATTCGGCCATCGCTGGCGAATGTGTGGAGCGGGCATTAGGCTTGTTATTCTCCACCTGTGCGTGTTTTAGGTAGACCGTCTTGTAGAACAGGAAGAAGGTGTGGTTCTTGTTTTTTTTTACTCATAAAGGTACTAATGTACCCCTCTGCCAGTGGAAAAGTGTGTTCCGGACTCCGGTCCGATTGGTGGTCGTGACGGTCCCTGCCTTGAAAGTCTATCTGCTTCTTCAATACCTCTCAGGGTAGCTAATGGACCCAGTGAAATGAGTACATTATGACCTATCGTGTTTTGGGTCGGCCCAATTCACATGTTATCACACACCCGGTAGCCTCCGAAAAGAAGTTCCAGACCGGGTAGGACTTTTGCCCGGTGGGTTAGTTTTCCCCGGGAATCGTTCTTCGGGCGCTCCCGGGTGGTTTCCGCACCGTGCGGAATTAGCTAATCGACTGTGTACTCCGACAGATAACCGGCGTCTGTAAACGGCTTTGTTTCCTAAGCAGCGCGGGTGTTGCGGAAATGACCCTCTGTCTACTTCGTCCGAGTTCAGAGCCGGGCAAAAGATGCCATGGTCCGTGATAGATTCAAACTGAATCACCGCTAAAAATACGGCAGGCAAAGGACAGCACAAGCGACCTCGAGCCCGTAACCAGTCGGGAGGATAGAGGTATCCTGCAAGTTAAATCCAGACGGAGATATCCTGCCAAAATTGGTAGTCAGGGGGCGGGGTGACCCGCTGGTTTACATTCATAGTGCCTCGCCGTAAAGCGTTGGCCTCTAACGGGCATGGTCGCTTTGCTGAACGGTAGGTTTGTACGCGTCCCCAAGTCTTCTACGTTCACCTTACGAAGGACAGAATGACCATTGCCGTTAAAACTTCCTGGGATGATGGGTTCGCCCGTTGTAGTCGACACTTCCAACTGTCCCTGCATATATAGAACCGTCCCTGAGATATATTCCCCGTGTGAAATGCCCCATGTCATTCATTAATTAATTTAAACTTCTGCCTGCAGATTTTGAGTGCTAGAAACACCGATCTGTTGTCTGTATTTACCTTGTCACTGAATTATAAGCGAAAACTGAAACAGTAGACTTTGGTACCCATTTACAATCAAGAAAATCAATTATAAATAGGTTACAACCGTCGTTGTCCATGTAAGACGGGTCTACCCTGGACAACGGCGGTCGCAACATCGCCGAAACGTCAGGTGATACAAACATTACGCGGTAAATTCGTTTTTATATTATTTATAATGTAAAACCACCGCAATATTCTTCGATTTCATAAAAAAGTTTTTATTTGGATTTTGGCTTTTTCCCAGAAAAAAATATTAGTAGGAAAAATAACAAACGGCAAAATAGATATTCGTTATGTTTTAATCATTCTTATTTTATACTTTATTTAAATATCGTTGATACTATATTTAAAAAAAAATATAGTCATAGTCATAGTCATAGTTTATTATTTCCAAAAAGTACATACTGTAGAATGCGTCATTTTTCATTGTCGTACAATTAATAATATCTTCACTACATTTACATATACTTTGTATAAAGGTACGTATGGTTCTATAATCAAATAAAAAAAACAGAAAAAAAACAAAAAAATGCAATAATAATAGTCAGTATTTAAAAAAATCTTCATCTATAGGTTTTTCAAAAATAATCAGCACTAGAGTACTACTAAGATAACAAAATATAAAAACGAAATTACTCTAAAAGAAAATTTCAATAAAATACTATAAAAGATATAGAAATAAGCCATATCATAATATCACCTAAATATTAATAAAAAAAAAAATAAAATACGTGTGGCACTCGGGGACTGCCGCGGTAAAGCTATTGCATAGCATTTCTAACAACTTATGCAATTATAATTATTTATTTATTTTATTTTTTCTGATATCAGATAACTGCGCTCTATCGGAAAACGTTGAAATTATTCCGAATCATTTGCGGCTGCGGTAGAAAATGATTCGGAATAATTTAAACGTCTTCCGATAAAGCGCCGCGCACGAATTTTTTATTCGATAGAGCAAAAAAACGGATTATTCGAAAAAAATCGTAGATAAAAAGATATATAATTAAATTATCTTTAAAATGGTGTAAGTTTCATAATAATACGCCAGATAGTATTTGTGCAGTAGTCGTTTTTATGTTCGGTTAGACCTAATTTCACAAATTAATTACACTATGTAATATAAACAAAATCTAAAATATTCAAAGCTAAGAATATTAGGAAAATGTTTTTGTTTAACATATATTTTTTTTGAATCGTAAGCAGTACTCGTTTAGACGTAATTATCAGTTTAAAATCATAAATTTTCGTTAAGAAATTTCTTCATTCGGTCGCCGCGCTGGCCTAGGCCCGCGATAAAAGCTATGCAATAGCTTAAAAAAACTGCAGGCACCTTAAACAGAGTAATTGAGATACTGTGATTAATTCGTGTATTAATAAATTAACTTTTAACAAAATTTTACCTAAAACCACAGTATCTGAAGAAGCCGTGTTGTAACCAAACAAAAATATTTCTGAAATTTTTATAATTATTAAAAAAGATCATAGTAAATAATAGGTTACTGTATTTTAACTTAAAAAATTGAACATACTGTCTTTTTAAATAAAAATATTCATTTTTTTTTAATAATTACTGTGTTTTATCTAAGGTATCTCGGTAACTATCCATCGACAGACAATCCGAAAAATTTGCCTTATAGTACTCCAACTCGTGATTTTAAAGAACCAAACTTGTATAAACACAGTAAATTAAGTTACTGTGTTTTCATTTACGATGGCAGAATAATACTCGTAAGTTTCCGTGGTTTGGGTTTGAACCTTCGAAGTATTTTGCATTTTTGAAGGCCGATCGGTGCCGTTTGGGAAGCATTCCATCGTGCATTTTTTATTTTATTTTTCTTCGCTTTAATGTCTGTTGCTAAGGCTCTTGAGAAAGATAGATGCTCTAGAAGTAAATTTAAATTAGTTCTTTCGTTGAATATCTAATAAATACAAAAATAGAACATTATGTTATTGTATAATAGGATACCAGTAATCAATCATGATACCTACATTGCTCTAAACACAAACGTACTGATATTGCGATTTATAAGCTTGACACATTCCAAAGTACCTACTTATCAATGTGAAGTCATTGATCCAAAAGTCATTTAAAGTACCTACCTACTATCACAGAATTATAGTAATTATTAAGGCTGGATGCATACGGAAGCGCCGAAGCAAACACATTACACAATTAAAATTAAAAAGATGTAAATACAAAGGTTTTATCTATAAGTATACGTATAAGTTATACGAGTAATTAGATAAAGGCCTGAAGCCATGTGTAATTAAAGTATTATATTTGTTCCTTATATATATATTTTATATCGCATAATTTAACAAAGATTATACCTACTAGGAAAAAACAATGAAAATGATTTTTTTATTTGCAGCTGTGTTATAAAAAAACATATACAAAATAAAAAATATGTGTGGCACTCGGGGACTGCCGCGGTAAAGCTATTGCATAGCATTTTTTAACAACTTATGCAATTATAATTATTTATTTATTTTATTTATGCAGTATGAAGAAATTTTTTTCTGATATCAGATAACTGCGCTCTATCGGAAAACGTAATTTTCCGGACTACTTTAAGAGTTTATTATTAAAGGAAGATATTTAGAATTTGATTTGATTTTAAATAAGTATTTGTTAATTTGATTGTTACTATTGTCTCCGTTTATTTATAAATTTGTAACATGATTATTTGATGTTAAATATTTTGATTTTTATTATTTTGTTTTTTATTAGTCAATTTTTAAATTTATTTAACTTGGTTATTTTTGATGTTACATTGATGTACATCTGATGTTAAATATTTTGTTTTTTGTTATTTTGATTTAAGGATTACTTTAATTATGATTATTTAGTTTTAAGCTATTGCATAGCTTTTATCGCGGGCCTAGGCCAGCGCGGCGACCGAATGAAGAAATTTCTTAAGGAAATTTATAATTTTAAACTGATAATTACGTCTAAACGAGTACTGCTTACGATTCAAAAAAAATATATGGTAAACAAGAACATTTTCCTAATATTCTTAGCTTTGAATATTTTAGATTTTGTTTATATTACATAGTGTAATTAATTTGTGAAATTAGGTCTAACCGAACACAAAAACGACTACTACGCAAATACTATCTGGTGTATTATTATAAAACCTGCACCATTGTAAAGATAATTTAATTATCTATCTTTTTATCTACGATTTTTTTCGAATAGTCAAAGAATAATATCCGTTTTTTTTGCTTTATCGAATAAAATTCGTGCGCTCTATCGGAAGACGTTTAAATTATTCCTAATCATTTGCTTCCTCAGCAGCAAATGATTCGGAATAATTTCAACGTTTTTCGATAGAGCGCAGTTATCTGATATCAGAAAAAATAAAATAAATAAATATTTATAATTGCATAAGTTGTTAAAAAATGCTATGCAATAGCTTGACCGCGGCAGTCCCCGAGTGCCACAAGTATTATTTTTTTTTATAAATATAATAGACGTGTATGTGAGGTTTAAGACTAGAGGTATTTCAATATAATTTATTTGTGTACATTAGTATTTTATATTAGTATGTATATTTATTTTAAATATGTATTTATTGTATTTATGTATTACTATATATTGGTGTTGGGTTTAATAATTTCTTACTACTATTTTTTTTTGTATGTTGGTATAACTCTTTGTGCTTGTGCATTTGTATTATGCAAGAATGAATGTTTTGAACTTTATACCAATAATGATTATATAACCGAACGTCATACATGTCAGCTCGCAATATGCTAAGTCAAATATCAGCATCCCTAGATACGGGCGTTCTTGCTCAGTTAGGTATGCGATGAGCCAACGACTATGGGTTCAACTTGTTTTTCCTGCACGTTTTATTGTACTGTATACCGAATATCATAGCTATTGCCTATCATATCATAGTAAATCATGTTGTTTAAAATAAAAAAATAAAAAAAATAAAAAACAATAATAAGATTCAATTATTAGTTCTATCTATCATATTTTTATATGGTTTCGGATGCTATCAATAGGTGGCATTCTATCTAGATAGTATAATAAGTCTATCTGAACATTAGGTGCATAATTAGGATATAATGAAACCTGTATACCAAATAAAAAGTGACATCCTTAAGTAAATAAAATTAAAATATATTTTTTTATTATTTTATACCGTATAGGCGTTTTTAGAGCGCCATCTAAATTGCGCATCTATAATGTTATACCAAAAATGTTGCCAAATTAAACATCATAATCTATTTTAGAAATATGAGCGCCATCTACATTTTGCGTTTCGTAGTAAAATACTTTTTTCTTTATCGTAGTAAGCCCTTGGGAAATCTAATTCGCTTTATAATCAATGCTTCTATTTAACCATTTCTATATAAGTAAAAAATATATACAGTGGCGAGCGTATTAACTGAAACAAACACATATGTTAGAAAACAACAGTTTATAGGAATAAAAAATAATTTTTCTCTTTAATTAATATTTCATATCGCTTCGCTTTTAAAACGTTTTCCCATTTTCCCTCGTTTTGGCATAGATTCTATCAGGCTTTGATATTTTTTTCATCCATATACCATACTTGACTCAATGAACAAACGAGGCTATTTTTTGTTCTGCAGTCCATTTTTGCGAGTCTTTGCTTGCAGGTAGACCATAGATTATCTATGGGATTCAGATCCGGAGAGTTTCTCGATCTCATCTAAAACAGCTTCTTTGTTTTTAAAAAGTATTCCTTCATTTTAATGGAATTATGGTAAGGAGAAAAATCTTGTCGAAATATTCCATCTTTGGATGGAAATTTCTTTCTCCGGCCTCATTTTTTTTGACTTCACGTTCTTGTACTGGTCGCTGTTCATCTATACTTTAACAGGAACGAGTGGTCCTACGCCGTCGTATAAAAAACACCCCCAAAATATTAGCTTGTCGGAGTATTTAGAAAATCAAAAAATGTACTGTTGATTTACTTTATACGCTCGCTACTGTAATTCGTAATATTTCTGCAATTGTGATACGACTAAGTGGTGCTTTACGGGTTAACATTGTACAGTTCCTTAAACTTGTAAGGATAATGACACCGCACGCGACATCCTTTCACAGATTCGCAGATTCATCGATCACATTTGATAGATGAATTATTATTAAAATTGATAATAATTTAGTAATGTTTCTGAGAGCTGATTGCAATATCATTCCGGGATATATTGCATTGTCATCAAGAGAAACGCGCCAGTTTGAAATAAGTAACCGTAATAAAAGTTTGTGCTTTTTTTGTGCCATACAATGAGATTATCAGGTGGGCAATCATAACTAAAATAGAGAATGATTTGTTAATCTATATAATATATGATTATTTCCGCGAGAAAAAATCATCCAAATACTTTGCTTTGCCGAACCTAAATGCTAGATTCACTTTGATATTTTCTAGCAATAAAATGATGCTCCACTGGAGGGAAATTATCAATATGTTTCTTTACTTTCGAAACTACCTCAGTATTAAGGTTTGGTCGTCCATTGCGTTTATTGACCTCTAAATCCGCGTATATATCATCATTAATTATATAGCGTATTGCTCAATGCCATAGTTGCCATTTTGGCAACTTTTAGCATATCTGTGCCGGCGACACGCAGGTGGTCAGCTGGTAACATTGCCCGGCGAAACTAATCGCAATTTATTCGGCCATCTATTACATCATCTACATTGAAAATGAATGGGTCTTTATAAAGTTCTGATTATTAAACCATTATTTAACCAATGATAACAATAATAACATTAATTCATTAGTGCACTCCATCACGTTTTTATATACGCTGATTATATCACATAATACGGAGATATTAGGATGCCATCTATAAATCTACGAGCATTTGAACATTAAAGCGCCTAATTATTAGGTAATGTACACTAAATACCATATTAAAAGATTTCCTAAGACTTTCCCGCCAAGAAGACAACCCCCTCACCCCCAACCCTACCCCCAAACCCCCCTCCAAAACCCCTCCTCCCCAACACCCTCATCGTTCAGAATTTCGTCTGTATTGGATCGTGTGAGTGCCTCGTGATATTTTTCGTAACCATTTATCCTAAGAATATCGTTGACATGTTTCATCTTGCACCTACGAATAAATTAATAGTTTAAAAAAAACACTAAAACACGCTTTTATAAATGCACGTAAAAGCCACATCATCAGACCTTGAAACCTAATCGTGGTCAAAGTTCATTCCAAGACTTTTCTAACAAGTCCAAACACAGTTATGATACGATGTTCCATCATGAAGTTCCAGTTCATATCTTCTGACTCCATCATCAGATCAGTTCGACAGTAGGTACCATATTATTGTATTGTCATCAGAACTACATACAGTTGCCAATTTTCACGACGCTACGATCCTTGGAAGATGGTTAAATTAGTTACCTTAGATTCCATTACATAGTTACATACAGGTCGACCTAATAAAAGCGTATTAAAAATGCCTAGTGTCGCTGTCGCATAGATTGCTTGCTCGATTCGCGAGCGACGTTTGTACTGGACGTAGATGGTACGGATGATGGTGTCAGCTGGCATGCAAGTTACCTGTCCGAACGGTGGGCTTCCGATATACTGTAAGATGTAATAAAAAATATACTGCGCATTATACTCCGATATACTGCACACATAAAATTGTACTGTCTAAAGTTTCAATTTGGAGTTTCTATAAATGTGCTATAATGTGTGTGATATAAATGTTTATAATACTTTTGTAGCATTTTTTTGGCAAATAAATACTCCTAGATTAGACAGGAGACTAGATAAAATATTCCTTGGGTGCAAACAGCTAGTACTAACGAAAATTTATCTGAGGTCGTAACGATAGTCTTTTTTATTCAAACTCTTTGTCAACATTGGTAATTGTACGATTATAACACTGCAAATTCAAACAAGCGAATAAAAAGTAATAAAGATAAATTATAATAAAATGCAGTCTACAATGTTATCTGTATTTTTGTTAAAGCACTTAACCTTTAGATTTAATCGTTTTTTATAACGATAATCGGTGCGTTTAGGACCAAAGTGCGTTAGTTGCCTTTTTACACGACTGCCCAAAAGTAGTGTTTTATGTTCAGGATTCATCTATGTATGTTTTCCGTTTCTTTATTCCACCATAACTTCTACACGCTTGAACCGATTTAGAAGTGTGTCATATTAGAATCGTTTTATCCTCCCGAGTGTCATAGGGTACGTGCCGCGACCCTTGCTGTCGCGTATGGAAAAAAGCAGCGTCTTTAATATAAATCGCCATGTTCTGCGGTGCGTGTTGATATTCATCATTTGATAGTATAGTTTTTTTTCGTTCTTTCTCTTCGCGTCCGCCAGGAATAGATCCGGTAGGCCTAGTAACGAGAAGAAATATTTAAAATATTAATTAAGCAAAATTAATTCTACAAAGTGGCTTTATTATTACACTCCACAAAATATTACCGATTTTCAAAAAACCGTTTTTGGTTCTTTAGAATTTTTTCCAATGTAACATTTTTGAAAATTATAAAACTACGCAATTGTACTTGGAAAAAATCCGGTATGTATTATTGATAAAACCCTGAATTTTATTCTACTATAACTTCTAAACGCTAGTACCGATTTAGAAGTGTGTAGGTATTGTTAGAATCGTTCTGTCACCCCGAGTATCATAAGGTACCTAAATTGTATAATGTTAAAAAATACTTGTGTAAATGTCCAAATGTCAATAAATTAACATAAATATATCGTGTTTAGTGTTAAATGAAAGGTCTGATTAAGTACATTCCGGAAATATATAATATATATATATATATATATATATATATATATATATATATATATATATATATATATATATATATATATATATATATATATATATATATATATATATATATATATATATATATATATATATATATACATATATACATGTAAAAATACATAAACCACAAATATTTCATTAAAAAAAACCGTAATAAAAATATTTGTAAAACAATAGTTCATTTCTGTAACTGGAGAACGGTGTTTTTTTTTCTTTTAATATATTTGCTTATTAATTCATGATTATCCCTCCAAGTAACATTCTGTCTCGCCGCGGCGGCGCATTGAATCTCCTTACTTAGTTTCTTACCCGACGCCGTGGAGAGTAGCAGCGTAGGCCGTGACCTGTCAAGCTCATTGCGCCCGATTTCGTCATACTTTTTAAGATGAGTATTTTTTATGTATTCCATCATATTTTTTTATTTGACTCATTTTATAATGCAATTAAGACGATTTTGTTTGTATTTATTTGTATTTAAGTAAGGCACTTAAAGGGCTGTATACTAAGCGAATAAATGCAATTTAATGCCAAAAATACGTTTAATAACTGCAAAAGTAAAAAACATAAACATATTCATTGGCAATCATTAAAATAAGGTCTAAAACATTTATTCTAATGCATAATAAATATTTTTTACCTTATTTTAATGATTGACGACGCATATGATTATGTTTGTCTATTTTAAAATTTAGATTACTTTTTCTTCTGCTTTTGCAGTAATTAAATGTATTTCTTGCATCAAATTTTACTTATTCCCTTAGTATACATTCCTATAAAGGCCAGTGATTATTTTGGAGAGCTGATATTTAATCAGGTAGTTAAGAAAGAAGCCTGGTTAGAAAGTCAAAAGAAAAAAAAGTTTTTTTTTATTAACAAAGTTGAAGTCTGATCATGAATGTTTTATATTAGTTTTATTAACATTTGAAAAATACAAGTATTTTTTGGATTAGTAAAAATAACTATTTTTGAGATATTGAATTGCAAATGTTTCTACCGCTGCTGAAATGATAGTATCTGCTTGCGCCGGTAATAGCGGGCATAATTTTGCCTGAAACAAAAACAAAAAAACAAAGATATTATTATTTACATGTGTATTTTGTAGATGAACTAAAAATATTACCTAAAAGTTATAATTAATATAATTTTTCAAGGATTTAAAAAAATAAAATCGATTTTCGCACCAAAATGTTGTGTTTAACTAGTGATTTTTTTTATAAAAAACCATTTTTTTCAAATTTTTTAGTTCATATAGAAGATAATTTATTATTCTTTCAGTTTTTTATCACTTGAGCAGAACTGAAAAATATGGTTTTGATAAAACTTACCTACAGCAATCTGAGACTATCAGCAATTCCAGAGATAAAAGATTTATGAATAGATTTTAACTCGAAATTTAAAAAAAAACATAGCCGTCTAAACCAGGCTTCGGGGGTGTCTAAAATGTAAATATCAGCCTTCATCTCGAAAAAACGAAAATAACTTTAACTGTGCTGATGCAGTACCGGAGTTTGTATAGCGTTAAGGAACTTAAATATAAACACGGAGTTTGATATGTGCAGCATTATGGGCAGAAGATGCTCTTATATTAGGAATAATTCTCTACTACATTATCCTTCCTAAACTAAGTATTTATCTAATAACACGGAAGTCTGGAGTGGACACTTCCAACTGTAACTAGTGATCCGTCGTCAGCCTGTCTCGTTTCTATCTATGAACGGTGTAGTTATCTTGTTATGGACGGTGGACGGACAAGTCGCGTCCGTCGTGTCGTCCAGCTGCCGACCTCTTTCTAAAGCTAAATATGATAGATGAACCGAATGACGAATTTAGGCAGTTAAGTGTCATTGTCGTGCGATCACTTACTCTTAATCGTAGTACTAGACGTACGCTACGACGTATGTCTGCTGCACAGGAAATCGCGCCTTGTGAAGAGAGTGAGATTCACGCCATTCATAAAATTATTATATCGTCGGTCTAAGAGCTTTGTTTCTACTGGGTACTTTTGTCTTATCCCTAAAGCTAAAGCTGTAAATACGATTATAGAGGTAAAAGAAGCAGTTAATAATCAGGATAGAGATAGATAACCAGTGTGCGGGTTTAATATCAACACTCTATAACTTTTTTCACCCACGTATTTCTGCTTAGCTGATTTAGAAGGAAATGCGACACTTATAAAAAGATTTCGTTTGGTATCTGTGGCAAAGTGTTACAATAAACTTCGCAAGTGAGTACGAAATTACCCATTGTCTTTTATCAGTTAATTACACGACTGCCCAACAAAAAAGGGGTGTAATGTGTTCAGGGTTCATCTATGTATGTTTTCCGTTTCTTTATTCCACCATAACTTTAAAGCACTTGCACCGATTTAAAAGGCTGTGGTATTGTTAGAATCGTTATATCATCCTAAAGGTCATTAACTATCAAGATAGCAAGTAAGTATTTGTCTAAATATCCAAATGTCCAAATGTGAATAAATTAACATAATTATATCGTGTTTAGTGTCAAATACTCGTAAAAGTCCTGATTGAGTAGATTTCGGAAATATACATATATATATATATATATATATATATATATATATATATATATATATATATATATATATATATATATATATATATATATATATATATATATATATATATATATATATATATATATATATATATATATATATATATATATATATATATATATATATATATATATATATATATATATATAAAATAAAATTAGTAAAAGCTACTTAAAAAGTAGCGAAGGAAATCCCAGCTTGTATTGGGAAATGCTTATGTTTGAATGAGATATACTTACGGATGTGCACGACTTTCGACGGTGCAATGTAAGTTTAAAGGTCCTTTTGCAGTCGACTAACGATCACTATTCATCCATATATCTCATAAATAGGGCTTGTCCTTATGCAACACAAAATGCCGTCAATTGAGACGAATTAAGCGAAAAAATAAAAAAAATAAACTATTGATCACATCGGCAAAGCCGTTTTCTAAATGAAAGTGACATTACGAAATAATTCAAGTTTCGAATGCTACCAACATTTAAAATATGATACAATTGGCTGAGTTTGTTATCAACGAGCCATTAAATCGAAATAAAAATAAAAAAACCTCCATATGCTCAATGAAATGAAAGAAGAAACTTCAATCTTAATTTCTGGCAGAGGAGTTTATAATAAAGATTGTATAATGTTATCAAAATAGGGTAAACCTATATAAAATTGTATAATATTAAAAAATTGTAAAGAAATATTGTAGAAAACAGTATAATATTGTTATATTTGATAAGGTTTGTAAAGAAATCCGTTTATAGGATGATGTTTTTATTTAAAATAAAATTAGTAAAAGCTACTTAAAATGTAGCGAAGGAAATCCCAGCTTGTATTGGGAAATGCTTATGTTTGAATGAGATATACTTACGGATGTGCACGACTTTCGACGGTGCAATGTAAGTTTAAAGGTCCTTTTGCAGTCGACTAACG
Source organism: Micropterix aruncella (assembly GCA_944548615.1). Taxonomy (NCBI): domain Eukaryota; kingdom Metazoa; phylum Arthropoda; class Insecta; order Lepidoptera; family Micropterigidae; genus Micropterix; species Micropterix aruncella. The sequence goes on along the minus strand of OX155957.1, from coordinate 9,902,892 downwards.
ATCACTATTCATCCATATATCTCATAAATAGGGCTTGTCCTTATGCAACACAAAATGCCTTCAATTGAGACGAATTAAGCGAAAAAATAAAAAAATAAACTATTGATCACTTCGGCAAAGCCGTTTTCTAAATGAAAGTGACATTACGAAATCATTCAAGTTTCGAATGCTACCAACATTTAAAATATGATACAATTGGCTGAGTTTGTTATCAACGAGCCATTTAATCGAAATAAAAATAAAAAAACCTCCATATGCTCAATGAAATGAAAGAAGAAACTTCAATCTTAATTTCTGGCAGAGGAGTTTATATATATATATATATATATATATATATATATATATATATATATATATATATATATATATATATATATATATATATATATATATATATATATATATATATATATATATATATATATATATATATATATATATATATATATATATATATATATATATATATATATATATATATATATATATAAACCAAAAATATTTCATAAAAAATAATTATAAATACAATAGTTCACTTTTTGTAAGGGCAATGTTTTTTATTCTTTTTAATATAATTACTTGTTCTATCACTATATTTTGACTTTTTACACCATTTCTAGAGTTTTATTGGTACAGTAGTTTTTATTATGGCGACGTATGCTGCAAAAGTTTGTAACATTCGTAGCATTAATTAACACTGACGGTCCACCATTGACATCATCGTGTTGACATTTTCTAGGAAGTCTACATTAACTTCTCCGTCGCGAATCATTGCGCATGTTTAAACTGTTTATGTTTACGTGCTGTCAATCCTAATGCTGTCTTTTAAAAGGTATATCCTTTCAAAGCATGAAATGAGTAAGTCAAGTGCGCCGTCATATTCAGGGTCATTGCTATTACAATTTGAATGCATTATTTCGGTAGCTGACAACCTGTTGACATTTTATGCTGTATTTTAAATATGGGCATTTTAACCCCTCAAATGAATGGCGATTAGCTCGGGTTGCCTACGGCAAAATGTATATAAATTTATATTTACATTTACATTTACATTTAAATAGAGCGGGGTTTACTATAGAGCTATAGCATTACTATAGAGCGGATTACTATAAAGCGGCGCACATTTACATTTATATTTATATTTATATAAATTTATATACATTTTGTATACATTTTGCCAAGGCATCCCTTAAGGGACGCCTCACATTTGAGGGGTTAAAATTAGGTGCTCGTTATTAGTAGTTTTCTCTCCCTTTTTTGATGTTTACTACTGGACATTTATAGGCCTTTTCCATTTGACAGTCTGCCTATATTTGTAGTCTGTTGGTTACTTCATATCTATAACTCAGTTAACAAGTAAATAAATGGAATAAAAACACGACTGCCCTTACAAAATGTGAACTATTGTATTTAAAATTATTTTTATAACGAGTTTTTAGGAAATATTTGTGGTTTATGTATTTATCTACATAGATGTAAATATTTATGTGGATAAAAACATAAATGTAAATATTATGTAGGTATATATCCACATACATTTCGAAAATATTTATGTGGTTTATATATTAGAACCTTGCATTGAAAACTTCGATTTCCTAAGAAATACCGTAACTTATATTTCTAGTCATTTACCGAATTGCAAAACACTGTATGTCAAAGCATCATCAATAGGCTTTAATTATCAGTGTGTGTCATTTCGTTGAAGTGTCAACAACGGTAATTTTGTTAGCTTCGAAGATGTATAAATTTGAGCCGACAAAACGTCATTTGCGGGAAATAATGCTTTTCTGCTTTCATCTTATGAAAACTGCCCCAGAATGTGATAGATTGCTGCTGGAGGCTTACGGGGAATTTACTAACACAGAAAGGACTGTAGAGACTTGGTTTCTCTGATTCAAAAGTGGTGATTTCGACATGCAAGACAAAGAGCACCCAGGCCAGGAGAAAAAAATTAAAGAAGCAGAATTGGAGTCCTACTCGATGATGATTCGAGTTGGCAAAGATAAATCAAGTGCTTAAAGTTCATCCCTCAAACATTTCGAGACGTTTAAAATCTATGGGAGTCATTCAAAAGGAAGGGCATTGGGTTCCTCACGAGTTGAAGCCAAGTTTCATCGAAAGACGTTTCATGACTTGTGAAATGCTCCTTCGCCGTCAAAAAGAAAAGGTTTTCTTCAACGAATAATCTCTGGCGACAAAAAGTGGATCTTTTACGAGAACCCCAAACGCAAAAAAATATCGCTCGTACCCCGGTGAATCACTTGCATCGACCTCAACAGCCACGCCGAAGAGACATCTACGGATCCAAGGTAATGCTTTGGTGGGACCAAAAGGGTGACATCTATTACGAGCTGCTGAAACCGGGAGAAACCATCACGAGAGATCGCTATCGAGCTCAGCTCAAGAATTTGAGAGATGCTGTGAAGATAAAACGGCCGTAATACGCTAAAAGGCACGACAAGGTAATTTTCCAGCATGACCATGCTCGACCACACGTCGCGATGCAGGTCAAGAACTTCCTGGAAACGTTTCGCTGGGACATCCTACCTCTACCGCCGTACTCCCCATATATTGCGCCATCCGGCTACTATTTGTTCCGGTCAATGGCCCATGGCCTTTCCGAGCAGCACTTCCAGTCTTTCGAGGATATTGAAAAATGGCTGGATTCGTGGATAGCCTCCAAGGACGAAGACTTCTTCCGCCGGGGAATCTGTCTGTTGCCAGAAAGATGGGAGAACGTCATAGCTAGCGATGGACAACACATTGAATGAAATGCGACCAATCTGCAAGTATATCCTTTCAAATAATAACAGAATTTTTCAAATCGGTTCATAAACGGCAGAGTTCTGAGGTAATAAACATAAAATAAAAAAAGATACAACCGAATTGATAACCTCCTCCTTTTTTTTCAAGTCGGGTAAAAATGCAGGTAATATATATAAATTATTAGGAACGTGCCTGTCCCAAAGGCAAAACTCAAAGAATCCTTTAAAAATCAAGTTTCAAATATGTTTTTTTTTAATTTACCGGCCTACCTAACGACGAGGAGGTAAATTGTTGTGAATGCGCTAATAAAAAAATCTAGATGAAGACGAATATATACCTACATGTAGATAAAAACTAATTTACTGCGTAAAGTTTGAAGCACCCGACGTTTCGGCGATGTTGCAACCTCCGCTGTCCAGGGTAGACTGTCTACCCTAGACAACGGCGGTCGCAACATCGCCGAAACGTCGGATGCTACAAACTTTAGGCGGTAAGTTCGTTTTTATCTTATTTATAATGTCAAACAACCGGGATAATCTTCGATTCGATAAATAGTAGCTACCTATAACGCTATTATATCCCAACATAAAGCATAAAATAAGTCGTAATGAACAGCCTTAAATGAACTTTGTAATTTCAAGGAGTCGTACTTTACAAGTTTATTCATTGTATGACGTAATTTACATGTTTCTTCATGATTTTCTTTTAGTTATATTTGGCACTCATTAACCTCTGGGACGTCATTACCACTATTTGGTGGTTTTCTATTCGCGGCGGGCGATCTCCGTACCTATTTATGCAATTATCGGCTCTATTTCTCTCTCCACTGCGTAAAAGTCACCTATCATTGAATAAGCGACTATTATATATTAGTATGCAGGCACTAGCACCCCCTACAATCACATTTTCAAGGGTTGAAAACATGCAGTCGTGAGTTAAAAATATTCAGCTTTGCAAGTTGTTTTTATAAGCATTATTTTGTTGTAAACCTGTAATATTTGTAATACTATTTGTAATATTTATCATGATAACGTATAAATAAATATTAATTATAAAATACCAGCCAAAAAAGTCAAAAACAATTTTTCATTCATATTTGGGAGAAAACGATAGATTGTTTGGTAAATTAGCTACTCTGGACGAATAACCTATATATTATACAAATTTAAAATATACATGACTAACAAGACAACTTATGAAGTAACAAGAGAGAATTCATAAAAAACGATATTGTTAGTATTCATAAACAAAATTGCCCAAAAAATACAAAGGTGTGGCATCGTTTTTCCGTGCGACTTTTGCGACAGAATGGCTGGCTTTCGAAGGGTTAATCTTTAATATTTATATATTTAATCATCAATAGTGACAGTCAGCTGTCAATATCTGTATTGCCACTGTCTAACCATTTAATCCACTCAGTTAATTACAAGTGTGACTTTGCACTCAGCGACTATCTAACCGCGACCGACATTTAATTTTAATCCTAGTATTCGTAATTGAGCTAATTAGTTCAAACACAGGGTCATTGCTCACAGTTTACCTACGATCTAAGTGACATTGACAATAGGCTAAATTGAGTCACAACGGCTTTATGAGTTTAGCATGTTTCTACGAGTATACGACTTGTTCTAGCGCTTATGCATGACATGGAATTCTGGGGCAACTCCACTGAATCGGACCTGTTTGCTTTATATAGAAACATGCTAAGAGACTTGGACGAGTCTCGTCTCGTCTCGTGTAAAATGTAGTCTCGTGTCAAAAAATTCGAGACGAGACAGCTAAACGTCTCGTATCGTTTCGTCTCGAGTCTCGAAAGGGACTCACGAAAGTCCCGATGAGACTTGAGGGGCACACCCACTTACTGGGTAAGTACTTGCTGTTCATAAATGTTTGTATTAAATTGTACTGATTAGAAGGAAAGTTACAAACGTTTAGGTAAATCAAAACAAAAAATATCTGGCATTTTCAGGACCATATTATACGGATTATTGGAAGATAGAAATTAAGAAAGAGTATCTATTTCCATTACAGCAATTGCAATTGTATTGGAACGGCGTTAAATTAATCTTAAATGCATTTACTCAATTTAGCAAAGAATCATTTAAAATATATTGTAACAAAAATCGTAAGTTTTTGCGTGACATACAGTGTCCAGAAACGTGAAATACACCTTGAGACACGCTAAGCACGATTATTTCCTAGACAAATGTAGTGTTTCCCAGCTTTTCCTTGGTGTATGACGCCGCGCGACATGTATCGCGCGCAATCTTCGTCTTCCAGCATGTTACACTCCTGTTTCGTGTTCTTCCGTGTTGCCCAGAAGTCCCAAGCATGTTTTTATGTATCTTCCATGTTTTCTCGGCGTCTCCATTGGACCTAAGCTTAAAAAACCGCATTTTCCAAGTTCCCAGTCCAACATTGTCATTTTCGCGATGTTTGACAGCTGTCAACTTCTGTTCAGGTTGGTCTACAGGCAGTGTTGCTATTCTTGCGCCCGGTGAAGCGGATCGTTGCCCGCGGTTAAAATAATACGCAAATATTAAAAGCAATGTTAAGAAATGTGGTAAATATGCTAACAATCCTTGTTGAATATTTATTAATGTTAAAACATTTTTTTTTTAACTTGAGTTGGTAACAGTTGTTTTGCTGAAATGTTGGCGGTCTGAACTTCCTAAAGTGACGTCACACTTCCGCCCTGTTCACTTGATTCCAAAATGGCGAAGGAGGTGAGATTGATTTGGGGTCAAGGAAGTGAGAAAGTGCCTTAATCGGCGGTGTCAAGAGTGCACCTGTCAGGGGAGTGACAAAAGATGATGTAATTTAGTTCGTGTTTTTCTGGGGAGTGGTACTTAATATAACCTAATTTCTGTCCGTTTGCAACAAATGTTCTGAGAACCGTCACCAGCGTCATTACCGCGGAGATTCTGAGAATTTTCAACATCATGCTGACCTGAAGAAGGCAGCCACTTTTACCTACTGTCACAGCTTCTCCACTGAACAAAGAAGAATAAACGAACTACTCATCAATGTGAAAACTGTCTTTTTATTGCTTTTTATTTCCAGGCATTCCGACGCATAAGCCTCATTCAGTGCAAGAAAAAACCACCACCCATCCCTCGAGATGTGATTTTTCTTTATGATAACCTCACTTTAGTTTTTTTGTTTGACGGTAGTAATTTTTTAGTTTCGTGGTTTTCCTCTAAAACCATGTGGCGCTCAAAATTTCTTATCTCTCATTCGGCATGACGTAGATTTTTTTTTATGGTAAAATTCTTTTGCTTTTGATTCTTTTCACGCAAACCGCGTGTTTAAAATTGTTACAGTGGCTGCCCAGCGTGGGCCATGAACTAAATGTAGGCTTATGTGTGGGATTTTTCTGGTAAAAAAAAAAAAAAAAAGAACACGTTTTTTTTTCTTTTTGAATTGACAGTTTAGTGCCGTAGTATTTAAATACCACACTTTTATGAAAGTAGCAAGTTTTATGTAGTCTTTTGTGGCTACGTGGTATATTTTTTTTTATTCGTAAAATTTCTTAAATTTTTAGGAACGGCATTTTAATTGCGGTTTTGTTTCTTACGGTTGCCGTGAAGGTGCGATAAGCACGCCGTTTATCATATCTTGTATCGATTTAAATCGTTTCTTTTTGTTTCTTGATGTAACGGTTTCCGTTAAGTGCGAAGAGCACACCGTATATTGTATTTTGTATCGATTTAAATCGTTTCTTTTTGTTTCTTTATGTAACGGTTTCCGTTAAGTGCGAAGAGCACACCGTATATGGTATCTTATCTTCGATTTAAATGGTTGTTTGTTGTAAACGGTTGTTAAACACTAATTGTGCATTTTCAGAATCTTCGCGGCGGTGAACGCAGAACTTCGACAGTGCTGGAACAGGAATTGGGTTAAGTACCACTCACCCCGAATCTCAAGTAAATTTTCCTTTATTTATTATTTCGGGCGCTCTCTGCCAATTTATTTTCTCTCGTACGGCTTTCAAAATTGGAAATATTTTTTTGGAGTGGCTTGTACGAATATTTTTTATTTATACTTCCAACATACTAGTTTGGAGTAGGATTTTAAGATGGCCTCGCCCATTTTAACATATTATGCTGCCACGCATTTAGTCAAAGCCGAATTGGACTATGAATTCACCATTCGTGGTGCTCCCATAGCATACGTCGAATCGATGCGACGACAGTTCATTGCGTTGCTGGATGAATACCCTCCACAGTCGATTGAGACAACGGATTTGGATCCGGACCAGGAATATAACGAATGCTCCATTCGTTTGACCTGTCTTCATGAGTTAATGGAACAGTTCATAGAGAATAAAACTAGGCCATTATACAAGCGTATTTGCACCAAGGTCACGCATCTTTTTTATCGGGTCGTAAGAATAGCCATACCCCCAACGGAACGTCATGCTCCGATAAACGCATTAAAAGAGGAGGTTACGGAAATAATTAAAATCCTGGAGGAGTTTTCGGAGATTGCGCGAGGGCCCAGCCCATGTTTGTTAAGACCGACGACAGAGCCACCGGCCAATCTTGCTCCAGAAAATACGGCAGTTGAGCAAGGGGATTCCGCAGCCCAATTATTCGTTCCGGTTGTTCAGCCAGTATGTGAACCGTTGCCGTCGACGTCAAGTGCCGGGGTTCCTCGACCGCAGCCGATCCCAATCTTCTATAAGACAGTTCCGTCACAGGAGGCGTCTTCAGTTCCATATCCACGGAAGTTTGAGTCTGAACTGGTCCCTTTAGATAAGAGCTATGACCCGGCATTCGAACGAATCCTCAAACCATTGAATTTGGGTTTTTTTTACGATGGCACTTCATGTGTGGTTGAGTTCCTGGAAAGATTGGAGGAGAATCGTTTTTCGCGAAATATTCCCGAGGCTAGATTGCTTAAGTCAGCGTGCGAGCTGTTTGAGAAGCAGGCGCTCATCTGGTATCGTGCCAGAGCTTCGCGCATCCGCACCTGGAAACAACTAGTGTCGGAACTTCGATCCGATTTTGGAAGTTCGGATTATGACAGCGAGGTTTTAGCTTTCCTCAAATGTCGCATCCAAAGGCCTGACGAGAAAATGCATATTTTTGTTTCTGTCATGTTGAGCTATTTCAGTCGATTATCTAGACCATTGTCATGTGAGGAGCAATTAGGTATCATCCTTTCGAACATAACTACATTTTATCAACAACATTTCATGTTGTTGGACATTCGTTCTCTCGATGAATTGTTGCGATTTGGAAAAAAGGTCGAAAATGCCCAACAACGGATAAATTCATCCAATGCAGCTGCTCAAGCGCTAGTCAAAGGCAAGTCTTCTTCCACGAAGGCTGTGCATGCTGTTGGACATGCGTTTTCCGGTACGGTTGTGCCGGAAATGCCTGTTGAAGAGCGTGCACAGTGTAGTCAGGTTTCCGCAGTGGAGTCTTCCGCACACCGAAGTCAAGAATACTATCGAGGATCGAACACGCGAGGTGGTTCACATAGGGGCGGTTCTCCCGAGGCAACACGACACACGTCGGTGGATCTCGCGGAGGCTCCGGTGTAGCGCGTGGTGCTCGCGGTGGTACCCATGGAGGATATTCGAGGTATTGCTACCGTTGTGGCAGATTTAATTTCACGGTCACAACTTGCCCTGAATGTTCAAAGGAGTTGAGACCGTCCAAATCCAACTCAGTCGATTCAAAAAACGTGCAACACGAGACAGAGTAAGCGCATTCGTGCACTCTGTCTCGACATTATTTAAAAACGAAAAAGATAGCCGTCGTCCATTTTTAGATGTATGTTTAGGAGACATAGCGGTTTGTGGTCTACTCGACACTGGATCGAGTATCACAATTTTAGGTGCCGACTCACATAAATATTTAATTGAGCTCGGATATACCGTGCATAAGACTCCGTCTTTGACTTTGAGTACCGCTAATTCGAGTACGGTTAGGACGATCGGTTACATGTCTTTACCGTTTAAATTCAATAATCGTTGTCAAGTTATCCGAGCTGTAGTAGCACCGGATATTGGTTCTTCACTAATTTTAGGCATGGATTTTGTTCGAGAATTTGATTTAGCTCCAGAAATTTTGAAATACGTTCGGATGGAGTCTAGTGATGTTAGTTGGCACTCCGTCAGTGAAGTGAGGGTGTTGCATCCTTTCACTTCCCTGTCTGAGAATCAGCAGTCGTTAGCCAACAAGATGATCGAAAATTTCCAAAAGATTTCTACTGACGTTAGAGGGTTAGGTCGGACAAATTTAATTTCGCAGGTTATTGACACAGGTGATCATCCACCCATAAAACAGAGGTATTACCCGTTATCTCCCGCTCGTCTTGCGTTGTTGAATGAGGAGGTTGATCGCATGCTAGAGTTGGGCGTTATTAAACCTAGCCAGGGAGGTTGGAACAATCCAACTATTTTTGTTCCCAAGGCGGATGGGACTTTGCGGTTCTGTCTTGATAGTAGAAAAATAAACTCGATAACGAAACCGGATGCTTATCCTCTCCCGAGAATAACCACCATTCTGGACAGTTTGCGTGATGCAAACTATTTGTCTTCTATCGACCTATCAGCTGCCTTTTGGCAAATCCCATTAGAGCCTGCTTCGCAAGAAAAGTGCAGTTTCGCTGTCCCTGGACGAGGATTCTTCAAAATGACGGTGACTCCGTTCGGAATGCGCAACTCGTCAGCGTGCATGCAGAGGCTGGCGGATCAGTTATTTGACCCGTCGTTTAACAACAAAGTATTTTGTTATTTGGATGATATCGTAATTGTCTCGTCGACCTTCGAAGAACATATCTCTTTGTTAAGTAGAGTTTTAGATCGTCTTGTTTATGCCAATTTGTCCATCAATTTCAAAAAGTGCCAATTTTTCCGGCATGAGTTAAAGTACCTGGGGTACGTTGTAGATTCTCATGGCCTACATACCGACCCCGATAAGGTCAAATGTATTTTAGATTTTCCTACGCCTACTTCACCAAAAATGGTGAAAAGTTTCCTGGGAGTTGCCGGATGGTATAGAAGGTTTATCCGGAATTTTTCTTGTATTGCTGCACCGCTATCTCGGTTGACTAGTACCCGCAAAGGTGCCCCCGCGTTTGCGTGGACACCGGAGGCGGAAGAGTCTTTTAGAAAATTGAAATCGGCTTTAGTTTCGAGCCCGATTTTAGCGTGTCCAGATTTTTCAAAGCCGTTCGCCTTACATTGCGACGCTTCTTTGTACGGGTTGGGTGGCATGTTGACGCAGACAGTGGATGGTGTCGACCATCCTATCCCTTTCATGAGCAGGACTCTCCTACCCGCTGAAACGCGATACTCTGCAACTGAAAGGGAAGCCCTAAGTGTGATTAATGCTGTCGAGCATTTTCGTGGCTACTTCGAGGGTGGTCCCAAGGTCAAAATCTTTACCGATTGTGCAAGCTTAAGGTGGTTCTTGTCACTAAAGAATCCAACGGGTCGATTGGCCCGCTGGGGAATCCGCTTGTCAGCTTTTGACTTTGAGATCATTCACAAGAAAGGCGTGGAAAATGTGGTTCCAGACGCGCTATCGCGCTTACTCCCTGTTGCAGCTGTCTCGGTAGTCGCCGATCCATGGTACAATGAATTGTTTGAAGCGGTATCCGGCAATCCTGCCGCTTATCCCAATTACCAGGTCAAGGGTAGTGAGTTGTATCGCTACTCGCGGAGCAAGTACCAGCTCACCAGTTGTTATGACTGGAAGTCAGTGGTTCCGTTGCCCCTAAGAGAGAAGTTGATACAAGAGAACCATGCCTCTGATCTGGCTATGCATTTTGGGGTTTTTAAAACCCATCGTCGTCTATGTCTGCGCTATTATTGGCCAAATTTACATGGAGATGTCGTTAAATTCGTCTCTAAGTGCGATACGTGCCAGCAATACAAGCATCCGAATACATCTCCATTGGGTCACTTGGGTAATCCAAAGTCTTGTGCCTTTCCCTTCCAAATGATCTCCGTCGATCTATTGGGTCCTTACCCGATGACGAGAGATCGGAATATGCATATACTAGTAGTCACATGCTGTTTTAGCAAATATTGTTTACTTTTTCCTTTGAAACGTCCTACTAGCAAAATCATTAGCAACATAATGGAGCATAAGGTATTTCTGCATTTTGGTGTTCCGCAGTATGTCATATCGGACAATGGGAGACAATTTGTTGGGAAGGAGTTCTCGGGGCTAATGACCAAGTACCGTATTCCCAAGGTTTACTTGAACCCGAAATATTGCCCTCAGGTCAACCCCACTGAAAGGCAGAATCGTGCAGTCGTAACTGCGTTGGCGTTATCAGTTAAAGACGACCACCGCTCTTGGGACCTTCACCTTTCTGCCATTCAGATGGCGATCAATTCGGCTGTTTCGGAAGCCACGGGTTTCAGCCCGTTTTTCCTGGTCCATGGTCGAGAACCGATTTTAGACGGTTCTTTTTACACGCAATCCCCGGAAACCCAAGCCGAAGTTATTTTCGGCAGCAGAATGTCCTACGCTCAGAATCTGAGTGAACTTCCTGGCCTTTTTCACACCGTGCGGAAGAAATTAGTTCAATCGCATGCTCACAATAAGGTCTATTATGACCGAAAGCACCGCCCGGCTGAATTTGCCGTTGGCGATACGGTGTTTAAAAGAACCTACTATTTGAGCAATGCGGGTAATTATTTTATTTCGAAATTTGCCCCGCGGTATGAAAAATGCCAGATAGTGAAGAAACACTCTCCGTTGGTTTATGAGCTGCTAAATGCAGACGGTAAGAACATTGGCACATGGCACATAAAGGATTTTAAACTAAATCCCAAGGACTCCGTTTAATATTCAATTTTCTTTTGTTTTGTTCCTCGTTAACATACTTATAAAACAAAATTTGTTCCATCTTCTTTCATAATACAATGTCATGTATAAAGGTGTAGTACCAGGTGGTTACCATCACTGAAATCATTTTGTATGTGTCAGTTGTGCTAGTAATCATGTATAGCACCACTGTGGTTTGAATGTCGCATGTAAGGGAAGTATATCAGAGATCAGTATGAAAGGTGATATTTGACGTTACACATTTTACCTACTAGGCATTGGTTACTGTCGAGGTACAATTTTCTTTGGGTTTCCCAAGTGGTCTTTCATAGACATGTTTTTTTTGGGTCGTGAGGTCGTTGGGTTTTCCCTTCGACTATTTATTATGGTCCTGTTATGAGGCCACCAGGATTTTGTCCTGGACTTTGACAGGGAGACCGGCAGGTTCCCTGAAGTTGTGAATTTAATTTGCAGTTGGAGATTTTCTTTTGGAGTTTTGTATGGTGTTTGTTTTTAGTCCTCTACGGTTTGGTAAGAGCGACGACAAATTAATAATTGACCTCTGCAGTACCATGCCGAACGGTTTTCTTTTCTCTAGTTAACGAGGACAAGTAGTAGTATGTTTGATATATTTTTTTTCTTTCTCGTCGGTAGTTTCGTGTACGCTATTCACTTTGGTTTCTATTGTTCAGGTGAGATTTTTGTTTTATTTTGTTTCGCGTGCGAATCGGGACGACTCGAGGAAATCGTCATGTCCTTCCGATTTCTTTTAGGGGGAGAGGCTGTAACAAAAATCGTAAGTTTTTGCGTGACATACAGTGTCCAGAAACGTGAAATACACCTTGAGACACGCTAAGCACGATTATTTCCTAGACAAATGTAGTGTTTCCCAGCTTTTCCTTGGTGTATGACGCCGCGCGACATGTATCGCGCGCAATCTTCGTCTTCCAGCATGTTACACTCCTGTTTCGTGTTCTTCCGTGTTGCCCAGAAGTCCCAAGCATGTTTTTATGTATCTTCCATGTTTTCTCGGCGTCTCCATTGGACCTAAGCTTAAAAAACCGCATTTTCCAAGTTCCCAGTCCAACATTGTCATTTTCGCGATGTTTGACAGCTGTCAACTTCTGTTCAGGTTGGTCTACAGGCAGTGTTGCTATTCTTGCGCCCGGTGAAGCGGATCGTTGCCCGCGGTTAAAATAATACGCAAATATTAAAAGCAATGTTAAGAAATGTGGTAAATATGCTAACAATCCTTGTTGAATATTTATTAATGTTAAAACATTTTTTTTTTTAACTTGAGTTGGTAACAGTTGTTTTGCTGAAATGTTGGCGGTCTGAACTTCCTAAAGTGACGTCACACTTCCGCCCTGTTCACTTGATTCCAAAATGGCGAAGGAGGTGAGATTGATTTGGGGTCAAGGAAGTGAGAAAGTGCCTTAATCGGCGGTGTCAAGAGTGCACCTGTCAGGGGAGTGACAAAAGATGATGTAATTTAGTTCGTGTTTTTCTGGGGAGTGGTACTTAATTTAACCTAATTTCTGTCCGTTTGCAACAAATGTTCTGAGAACCGTCACCAGCGTCATTACCGCGGAGATTCTGAGAATTTTCAACATCATGCTGACCTGAAGAAGGCAGCCACTTTTACCTACTGTCACAGCTTCTCCACTGAACAAAGAAGAATAAACGAACTACTCATCAATGTGAAAACTGTCTTTTTATTGCTTTTTATTTCCAGGCATTCCGACGCATAAGCCTCATTCAGTGCAAGAAAAAACCACCACCCACCCCTCGAGATGTGATTTTTCTTTATGATAACCTCACTTTAGTTTTTTTGTTTGACGGTAGTAATTTTTTAGTTTCGTGGTTTTCCTCTAAAACCATGTGGCGCTCAAAATTTCTTATCTCTCATTCGGCATGACGTAGATTTTTTTTTATGGTAAAATTCTTTTGCTTTTGATTCTTTTTACGCAAACCGCGTGTTTAAAATTGTTACAATATTATTCCAAACATATTCCAAATGAAAAAAAGACTAACATAACAATTGACAATAACAATTGACATTAAACAATTGACAATAAAAAGTAACATACATTAAATTAAATTAGTAGGTACGATGCTGCTTTCAAAATATTTTAACATAGCGTTATGCTATTTAAATACAACATGTATTTAAATCATGTTGGTTTTAGGCTGATATACCCGGATCTCTTGAAAATATCGATATTTTCAATGGTCTTTAATTTATCAGGCATTTTATTAAACAGTTCAAGTCTTATGTACAGACAAGTCGACTGGAACTTGGCCGTACGTGCTACGATCGGAAGGAAAATTTCTAAGGAAAAATGAAACTATTAATTACTACGCTATCACTTGGAATATTAAACGGAAGCTGGTAACTCATTTCTTTCTACATAGAGTTTTTAAAATAACTATTGTGATGCTGTTTTGCTATCATGGAAATTTTATTGAATGTTACATACAATTTTACGCGTGTTTGAAACGTGTACCTGAAACTTTCTAAATTTTAATATTAGCTAAAAGGCTGGAGTCGCGATTGCAATAAAACTGGATAAATTTAGTCAGGACAAAGTTTTTGTTATTTTTTTGGGCAAAATTGTGACCGCGGACTATAAGGCTAGATTACTTTCTATTGCGAAAACGGTAATAAAATAAAATATTGGGCGAAATACGGTAAAAACCTTGAAATACTAAACTTTCGTCTTCTCTCGAGTCTCGATTTCCAGAGTCTCGTCTGGCATCTCGAGTATCAGAGCCTCGTCTCGCCCAGTATCTTCTCGTATTTTTGAGACGAGACGAAACTTACTACGCATCACTACGCGCCGGTAAGAAGCGATATACAGTAAGAAGATAAGAGATAAGTGAATCGCTCCTAGATAAACTTCTGTGGCTAATGACGTCATCTAAGTAGTCGTATTAGTTGACTCCGTCATGCAAGAAGAATAAGGAGATCGTCTAAGTCAAACGCTCTAGAGAAGTCCGATTATATCAGTACGTTAGTACGCATACTTAAATTATGTCACTTTCTGTTAATCAGTATCTGTTTGATTATAACTGCAATAAGCAACGGAAACACTACTTAATCCTCACCTTGGCACCAAATGATTTACACAAAAATAGAGGCTAATACATCGCAATCGACAAGCCATTGAGGACGTTCATTTATGGCAGACAAGGTATAATTACTAGCTAATCCAGCGTTTAAGGACCAGTAATTGACAAAAGGCAACTTCGTCTACTACTATTTTTTGTGTGATAATATCCACTTTTAATTATGTTGCTTAGTAATATACAAGATGAGTTTTTAATTAGTGACATCCTTGTAGTAGGTGAATTAGTACAACGAACTAAGCAACTTTCAATAAAACGTTTTGACAAAACAACAAAAACATAATGTTTTTTATTTAATTTGGTTTTGGATTTTATTGAAAAATATAAAAAGCTATGAACATGATACGCTTTTTAGCGCTAGATAAAATATCGCTAATATTGTTATTAGCGATATTTTACCTACTGCTGGATGGCGCAGCGCGTTTGACGCTACTCTCTTTAATAGATATGTACCTTCACAAATTTGTTAAAAAATTAAAACAAAAAAAACTCTTTTTTATTTTTTTAGTCAAAAGTAGCTTGTTTTGTCGTTTTAATTGACACATTATAAGAATGTCACTAACTAAAAAATCCTGTATAATACTCAGTGATTTCTTTTGAATCTTTATAATTTAAATTACTTAAAAATTGACCTTACTGAACCAAGCATTAGGGACCTATTCTTAAATCATTTTGAGAGGCATCACCAATTATTCCCATGTTCATTTAGCAAAGAATCAATAAAGTCTTAAAGAAACAGAATAAATTTAGTAATAAAGTGACAGAATTAATGACTTTTTAATGTCACAATTTTATCGTCAACTTTTTCATCTCAAACTCCTATTTGTTCATCGAGACAATTGACAGAACAATACATAATTGCGCATACCCGTACGTACCTACCTGCTGTAATATAATATGAGATCCTCAATCTTTATAAAAATATTTAAAAAAAATATTTGGAAATAAAAAAAATGTACCAATAAACAAAATCTTGCAACATTTGTTCATAAATTTATAACATTCCATACAATTTATTAAATATGTATTATTAGTCTGCAAATACACCACTGACACTCTTCCTATCCGATTTAAAAACAAAACTAATTTATTATAAAAAAATAGGTTTGTCCTAATAAATAATAAATGAAATCTTATTTTTTACTTTCTACGTGGAATCTATACATGAACAACGACGTATGAACTTTAGTTTGTGAAACGTTGCTTGAGCAATTTGATCATAAATTATTCGTTTATATCACAGTGACACACAAGCCCAATAAAATATAAAATATGGTAATCAAGGCCAAGATATATGATAGGAAGTATTGAAACGCACATCAGGACTTCCTAGCGTGGTTTCTGTATTTTAAATCCTGTTGTGAGTTTGTTACTTCATTAAAAGATATCGACTCCTATGTTTTCATATTTTAACATAAATTTCTATATTAAATTCAATCTAATATTAAATTTATTAGTAAAAGGAATACCGGTGTATTTTTCCAATCCCAAAACTCTCGGGATTGACAAATCAACCTCGCGGGATCCCGAATATTCTTGAGATATCAAATTAAAAAATAATTTTATAAAAACAAAATGTAATTTCAGATGATTAAATCAACGGATTGCTGCGATAATCCATTTCTTTAGATTAACCTTATTACCGATTGTAATTTGGAAAATTACCCGTTTTCATAGTATGTATATATGTATATACCTACTCAGACTGAAAAAATGATCATACTTATAGCAATCTTAAGCATAATAATATAATTGTGCTTTTCTCATGTTTTGTTGTCAATATTGGCTATTTTTGGATAACCCCACACAATTTAGAAAGCGGACCGCTTTGTGCATCACAGACATATAAACACAATAGGTTGTGCCTGACGCGAGATAGTTATCGTATTGTACGATTAGGTTCTTAACGGTTCCTTGCAGGTTGGGCCTGATGGCCTGTATGTGTTTCTTTAGGTCGGCTTAACCCATGATTTAACTCCCATTTGGTAGCCTGAAAGAGGGACTAACCTGGAAGGCCCACCGTGAACTGTGACTGCGGTTGAAACTTGAAACGCGTTAAGTGCGTCGGGGACAGTTAAGACCAGAGGTTCAAATTCGCACCGTGCTGCGTTAGCCGATCGCTGTGCACACCGGTGAATAATCGGGGAGTCATGCGTCATCTGACGTCATCTCTCTTCGAAATGATTCGTTGGCCACCCGATGCCGTGTGATCTTGACGGACAATGGGCGCATCAGTCCTAGAAAAAATGGAACTGAATTACTGCTAGCGTCGGGTAGAGGCTGCGCAAGCGATATTGAACCTGTGACAAGACTGAAGGATGGAGAAATCCGTCCAAATGTCGAGGTCGCGAGGTTTGATCGTTGGGTTCGATTCCCAGTGTCTCGCGGTAAGACGTTGGGGTACTGGCGTAGTTTGACTGTAGGTTGTATTGTTAATTAAGTCTTTACATTTACTCCATGATAGTCAGAATTGCTTGATGTCGTTATAACTCCCTGGGGTGGCGGGTTCGCACGTAGTAATAGACACCCCTCGTAGGATTAAAAATTGTGATAGACAAATATCAGTGCAAAAATAACACTGATGAAGATTTAATTAACAGTGTAACGTTACCCGATTAAGAAAAAGCCTGTTGTTAGGTCATGGGAAAATATCTTTCATGGAATTTAGGATTGCCGTGGAAAAAGAAGGTGTCATAGTCATAGTCATAGTCACATTTTATTAATTCCAAAAAGTACATACTGTGGAATACGTCATTTTACATTTTCTAGAGGTTATTACATCTCAAATCCAAAGAGGAAGCCCGGTTCGACAAAAACCGTTTTAACTACAGCAAAACGGTTTTGTCTGCCGCCAAGGGAAAAATCCAAATCCCGGAAGAAATGGCCACGGAATATTTTTCGACCACGTATGAGGACCCAATGCGGCTCCATAATTACAGCCCTCCGCCGGGCATTACACCTCCGCCCCTGCCTACGGTAGCTTTTGCTTCTCAACCTCCATCTCTAGATGAGATTCTTAATCAAGTAAAGAGGAAGCCGTCGGGCTCTACTCCGGGTCCCGATGGTATTCCCTATTTAGTATACAAAAAATGCCCCTGCCTTCTGCAATATTTAGGATCCATCTTCCGAAATATATGGAATAGCGGTGTAGTCCCACAGAATTTTGGCCGAGCGACAGTCATCTTAATTCCGAAGGTCCCAGTTTGCACCGGACCAAAGGACGCTCGGCCCATTGCTCTCACAGACACTGTGGCCAAAATATTTTTTAGCATAGTCCACACGAGGATGAGCGAATTCATGCACCGGAATGAGTACCTTGGAGTATCAGTTCAAAAAGGCTTCATGCGTGGCGTCTCGGGCTGCCTCGAGCACAATTCTCTCCTGGCTGCTGCCATCAAGGATGCGAGACAGCACGAACGCCAAATCAATGTATGCTGGCTCGACCTAGAGAATGCCTTTGGGTCAGTCCGACACAGTCTCCTCCACTTTGCACTCCGCTGGTACAACTTCCCACCAGTCGTGCGTGACATTGTAGCCTCCTACTACAACTGTCTGACTTTCCATGTTAAAACGCAAGAATGGACTACCCGCTCTATACCATTTTCAATTGGACTATTTCAGGGCTGTTGCCTCTCCCCGACGATTTTTAATATAGTTTTTAATATACTGCTGGAAAGCCTGACCCAGTTTGACAGGAAGTGGGGCTACCGTTTTAAAACAGACGGCCAATACACCTCGTCGTGCCTCGCTTTTGCCGACGACCTAACTTTCATCACCAGAAGCCCCAAGCAGCTTTCCCTGCTATTACAGAAAGTGGAGCTTTTCTGCGACTGGTCAGGCTGTATAAAAGTGAAGCCCTCCAAATGTTTTTGCCTTGGACTCGCCCGCATGGGCACAAAATTTACATCCTATGACCCCAAATTGGTCTATAAGGGCTCTAATATCTCCCTTATAGACCCAAACAATCATTTCAAATTCCTCGGCAGAAAAATCACCCATCAGGGAAAAGACGTCTCGGGCGATCATGTTATAGAGCATTTCAAAAGTTGCCTGGCGAAAATAGATGCCTTGCTAATTTCTGGCCCTCGTAAGGCCTGGATCTATGACAATTATCTAACGTCACATTTGTCATGGCCCTTTCTTATTTACGATTTTACCAAAACCCAACTGTCCCGTCTAGATGCGCTGGTGACAGCTAGTTTAAAATCCTGGCTGTCCTTAGCCAAACCAGCTGACCCCTCGACTCTCTTCAGGTCCAAACAAAATTTTGGGCTAGCGCTTAAACTGCCCTCTCTGCTCTACGCCAACTCCAGAATAACCAAAAATTCGATTCTCTGCAATTCCAAAGATCCGGCAATATCGAAGCACGTAATAAGTGGCCGTAGTGATTCAAATGATCTACAAGCCCGCGTAGACTTCCACAAAAAGTTCCTTACTGGAATCAGCCAGAATGGCACTGGTCTGGGGTATGGCAGTACAACCACGAGCGACGTGGACTTGAAGAAGTCTCTTTTGCGGGGAGATTACGACAGCAAGAGTATGGCTCATGCTATTGGCCTTCAATGCCAGAATGATTGGACAACAATTGGGGACTTTTGCATTCCGCCTCCAATGCACTGGAAGGTAATGCTCTATGACTGGACGCCAGAGATGCTGAAATTTTATTTGAATGCCTTTCAGCATACACTTCCAGACCCCAGTAACCTCGCTCGTTGGAGCTTTGCCGAGGATAGTTCTTGTCCCCTCTGTAGCAATACCCCTTGCACAGCTAGACACATTCTAGCTGGCTGCAAGGTGGCCTTAGATCAAGGACGGTACACTTACCGCCATGACAAAGTTCTCGCTGTTATTCGCGAGGTAATTAGTCTCTCAGTGGCTCGTGCCAACAAGGGTTTGACAGTATCCTCCAAACCCCCAATACAGTTTGTGCGGGATGGCTCTAAAGGCAAAAAACATTTAACTACAAAACCTTTCTCAATAATCGAGAAAGCTACAGATTGGATTCTGGAGGTTGATTCGGTCTCTAAGCAGTATAAATTCCCTGAAAGTCTCGGATGCACAGCCCTCCGTCCAGATATAACTCTTTACTCTCTATCTCGGAAGGTGGCTCTTATCGTAGAATTAACTGTTCCATGGGAATCAAATATCCCAAAAGACCACGAGTACAAATTAAATAAATACCATGATCTCGCAAATGCCGTAACCCGGAACGGCTTCACTGTTCACCTTCACGCGGTGGAAGTTGGCGCTCGTGGCCTGCCAGCTAAATCTCTATTTCACCTCTTTAAAGATCTTGGCCTTTCCAGAAAAATAATCAACTCTTTCTTAGAAAAATTATCTAAAACTGCGATTTGCGCATCTCAAATTCTATGGCTTCGAAGGGGGAGTGAATGGGTGGCAAGGTGAACGCTCACATGTGGCAAGACAGCTGTCCTAAACCTACCACAGCCGGTTCGTAAGTCCGGAATCCACTGCTCACCCCCCAGAAGTGTAAAAAAATAGTATTATGATGGGCCCGACTCCGGTCGGTGAATTCCATGGCAGCTCCGTTTGTATTTATTTATTATTGTCATTACGTGTACATATACTTTTTATATGTAAAAGCAAGACACCATCGGATCAATTATAAAAATTCAATCTTACAGACTCAAATAACAAAAAAAAAAAAATGTAAACAACATTTTTAAATAATCTATCGATAAGTTTTAAAAATAGTCAATCAAGAAATTTTAAAATAATCAGTTAATAAACAACAAGTTTTACAATGAAATCAAAACTACGGTGACAAAATACAGAACAAATTTGATAAAAGCTAATTTATTTTTTAAAAACTAAGACGGCCTTGTCAAATTCAACCAAATTATAGAGATCATGCATGGCTAAGTTTCTTTTTATGCATTTCTTAAATGCAACCTCTTGAAGTATTTTAATTTCTGCTGGCAATGAGTTGAAAAATTTAAACCCCAAATATAAATATGATCTCTGGTATAAAGAAAGCCGCACTTTGGGGATTACTACATTATTTTTATTGCGAGTGTTATGTTCATGCAGACTCGAATGCTTTTCCTCGTTTTTCAAATTTGCTTTCGCATAAATTATGCACTGATATATAAATTCAGATTGAAATGTTAATATTTTTTTATTTTTAAAGATCGGAGCACAGTGGTCGTCTCTTTTTAACCCAAATATCGTCCTGAGAGCTTGCTTTTGCAGTATAAAAATACGATGGCTATCTGGTGCATTACCCCATGTTAGGATACCATAAGCCATCTTCGAATGAAAGCACGCATAGTATGTGCTCATTGCGGCTTGTTCACCGGCTAGAAATTTGATTTTTCGTATGGCATAAATAGCAGAACACAGTTCCTTCGATAGCCTCTCGATATGTGGACTCCAGTTTAATTTCTGGTCTATTGTAATACCTAGAAATTTGGCCGCGTTAACGACCTGAACTTTATTAGAGTCCATGATGATATTGATATTGTTAACTTTTTTTAAGGCAAAATTCATGGCTACGGTTTTGGTGGGATTTAATAATAATTGGTTCGTTTTAAACCAGTTACTAGCTACAGAGAGACATTTGTTGGCATTATGTCCTACTTCATCGCTAGTTGTACCTTGGAATACAAAACTAGTGTCATCTGCGTATAGTAATGTATTACAATTTAAGGGCATTGAATCACCCACATCATTTATAAAAATAATAAATAATAGCGGACCCAGAATAGAACCTTGAGGTACTCCACATGTTATAGGTTTTGGGAGTGATTTAATTTTCTTTATCTCCACAATTTGAGACCTATCTTTAAGATATGACTTTATTAAATGGAGAGTTCTGCCTCTAAATCCGTACAGCTCAAGTTTATGTAGAAGGATATCATGATTGACAGAATCGAAAGCCTTGGACAAATCACAGAATACCGCGAGCGGATTTAGAGAGTTGTCCAAGGCTTTTAATATGAGCTTTACTAGTTCCCCAATTGCCATGGTGGTTGATTTATGTTTTCTAAATCCAAACTGGTTATTGGATAGTATGTTCTTTTTATCCAAGAATTCTAAAAGACGATTGAAAATTATTTTCTCGAAAACCTTTGCAAAACAAGGCACCAAAGATATTGGGCGAAAATTATTTAGTTCTGTTTTTGAACCTTTCTTATGAATAGGAAGTACTTTCGCTATTTTCATTTTAGAAGGAAAGACTCCTAGTTTTAGGCAGCTATTCAAAATGGGAAGCAATTTGGGTGTAATTACGGCGGACGCATCTTTTAAAAGTTTCATAGAATGTTCCCAAATATCAGTCGCAGGTTTAGACTTCAGGCCTTTTATACAGGAAATTAGCTCCGTTTCAGTAATTGGATAGAGATATATGGATTCTGGAACCGCTACTATATTATTAGCCTTCTGACTGGACGGCAGCGCCTTATTTATAGTATTACAAGCATTGATAAAAAAGTCATTAAAAATGTTAGCTAGTTCTTCTGGTTCCGTATATTTTATATTATCATGGATTACTTCAGTTATATTGTCATGGTCATTGCCTTTGTTTCTACACTCTCTATTAATAATTTTCCATGTGGCCTGTATCTGATTTCTAGAGTTTACTATTTCTTGTTTAATGCTAATCCGTTTTGCTGTTACCACAGCTTGGTCATAAACGTTTTTGTATTTTAAGTAGTAATTTTTGAATCCGCTACTATTGTCGCTATTGCAGATATCTTGTAAGAGTTGAAGCTTAGTGTAATGGTTTAATGATGTGTGTATGTGGGCGCCACCACGGAAATCTGGGATGATTGGGGATTCGGGTCGCTACGAGAAAAAGCAGGCGTGGTCGCTGCCTGACCTTGAACGCCGCAGAAGGGGATACGCGACAGGATTTGGGACCGCAGCTGCTCAGTGGGAAGGGTCGTGGTGAACCCAAGGAATCCTGCGCGGGAAAAGGAGAGCTTCTGGAAGAGAAGGACAGCCTTGCTTCTAACGTGAGAAAAAGGGGAAAACTGTGGAAAGAAGAGTGGAGGACTGATAAATAGGGATATAATATTACGCCAACAATACGCCAGTGACAGTGTAATTTGCATCGTCCGCTAAATATTTATTTTTCCGCGACATTTAGTGAACAGTTTACAAAAATTCTTATATCACGATAAAGAGCGAAATCCAGCCTACGACAAGAGAAAATTTCACAACTGTACACCTTAAGGCAAGTGAGAAAACACAGATTAAAATTCTTTTAAACACACTAAAATCTACATAGCGACAGTTTATTCATCTTGTCGCTACCCGCTAGGTGACCGTCTAGACATCAGACCAATTAACAGCAGTGTCTCTCAACTGCCGGCCCGCAATGCCTTGCAAAGAATGTGGGAAAGGCTTAAGTAAAAATTCGGCCACTTTGTTGTGCTGCGAATGTAAAGAGAAATTTCACCCAGACTGCGCTGGTCTCTCGCACGCTGAGTTTACGCGCTTGCCCTACGAAAGGAGAGATCTCCTTAAATGCTTAGGCTGCAAAACCGGCGACGCATCTCCATCAGCTTCATCGAGGGGAGAATCCGGATCAATTGCAGACGATCTAAGGATAATAAAACAGCAGCTGGCCGGACTTTCTGGTTTGCGGGAAGACATGAAAGCAATTCGCTTGGATTTCGAGGTTTTCAAAGATTCACTCTCATCCTTCAATACGGCCATACAAGGAATCGAGGCTAAACTAGCACAGCAAGAAATAAAAATGCGCAAATACGATACCTTGTCAACCCAAATACAGTACCTGGAATCAAAGATACTCAAACTTGAGAATGACAATAACAACAGGGAACAGCGTGAAAGATGGCAAAACCTGGAAATTAATGGCATACCGGAGGTGAAGGGAGAAAACCTTAGAGACATAATGACAGCCGTTTGCAAGGCACTTAATGTCTCTGCGAGCCTCAACATTGATTTTATAAGTCGAGTAGCTCAACGCAACCCTCAATCCGGCAGGCCAAAAGCAATTATCGCCAAATTTAACGACAAGAAATCTAAGGATGAAATCCTGTCAGCAATCCGATCACGAAAGGGACTAACCACAGGCGACATTGGCATGCGCGGCCGAGAGCTGAACGTCTTCATCAACGACCAATTGACACCTTACAACAGAATTCTCCTGAAGAAAACTCGCGAACTGGGCAAGGAAATGGGTTTTCGTTATATCTGGGTCCGTCAGTGTCGGATATTTGCGAGAAAATGCGACGGAGCTCCTCCACTCGCCATCTCCAAACTAGAAGACCTCAAGAAAATCTCAGAATACAAAGCATGACCGAAGAAAAGCCTCATACTTCCGCCAATAGGACAATTTTAGCACCACACCTACAATTCGTAATAATTATTATATATTATGGCATAACTTCATTTTATCCTATTCTTAATGTCATTATTATCTTAAATATTTTTTACGCAATGTCTCTCCAATACGAGCTATTCCCGCTTTTATCCTTTCAACCTCTTAACTCCCATATCTCACATAAATTCTTCCATAAATTAATACCAGGTACAAACCATGTTTTTATCACAAAATACATTGAGTTATTTCTTAACATCGCTGACACGACGCGCCGTGGCCGCAGATTGAGCGGCCCTGCCTCGTTGCGGCACAATAAATTATCACAATATTTTGTGCACACATCGCAAGTGACCGTTGACGAGCACGGCTGTACTTCATGGGCACACACGCACAATGAAGTGCAGGTATATTGGTTTGTAGCGTCTTTGCCGACTGCTACAAAACGAATGAATACTTTATGGGCAGACGCAATCAATGAAGCAGTTCATTATTGTTTCAATTCCAAATACGTATTATCTTCGCGACACGTATTGAAGCGATTACATACTTTATTAAAACGCTCGCTTCTTCGTTTGAATAGAGCGAGGCACTCTTACAAAGCAAAAATCCGGTTTTATCAGCGGTTTAAATTGTTTAATATGAAATATAACAGTTATTAGCTGAACTCTGGGGGTTTTAAAGTTTGGGGAGTCAGAAAAACGTGAACCCTAGAAACTCGCCTGATATGGAAGGTAGGTCCCTCGGAGGCTGGGGTTCGTTGCGGCTGACTGCGGGATTTGCGCACTGATATCGCCCGGTGAAACTATTGGATTCCAGATGCACTTTAAACGTATCACTGCGGCTCCGTTTTGCAATAAAATGTGAACCGCTGGGGGGTTGACCCCCAGCGGCCACGGGCACTTCCGCTTCGTTCCGCGGTTCAAAACTAAGAGAGGGTATCAAAGTGAACGCCCGATCCGGTCGGTTTTGAATTTAGACGTCTGGCAATTTTGGCCGCCGAATCCGACTAGGGGTGTGCGTTGTTGTATCGCATGATGCGATTACGGCAACGGTTGGAAGTCGAGATGGTTTATTTATGTGCCAATTAAATTGTGGCGAGGTGTAAAATGAATTATATCAGAGTTTTACTAATGTATTTTAAGGAGGTAAATTCTCGTGACGAGTAGTTCGTCACAACAGATACAAATTATTTGCGATATGCTATTACAATTACCTTTTTTGTGGGTTTTTATTTGATAGAATACGCATTTTAAAAAAAATCTAAGATCGATTTATTACAGCGATATTTTTTTAATAGAGACACATCCTTGGATTCCCGTTTGAGCACGCACACACGCACGTATGCACTTGCAGTACGCAAAAGAAAGGGGCGAGGATGACGCGTATTGACGTGCCCACCAATTTAGAACCAATCTTCTTCATTCCTTTCTCGCATATGCAAGAAAGAAATTACAGGATACCATCAAAATGTACAGTATACCAAAAAAATATATGCCTTAAATAATTGTTACGTGTGAACATGCTATTGAATTATTACTGATATTTATATATGAATAGATTCCTTGCGATACGCCAGTTCTCCTGGTCTTTTGTAAAAGAGGTACGGAAAAGGTTCACGATCAGAAATGAAAAGTTAGCATCCCGCATTCTCATATGTACTTACATGCACATCACTACAGACAAACACACACACACGCATACCCTCTTCACAATACAAACACCCACCAACACTCATAAATCAAAATTGTGGTTAAAATCGAACCTAGTCATACTTCAATCTCGAAATATTGGACTTAGACACTTGACTCATAGTTCGGAACACAGATACATCGTTAGGCTAAAACCACATTGTGCAATTTCGGTTGCTATATCTCTTATACAAGCGACACAAATAATTTTGAAATTCCGCCTTATTTAGGAAAATACTAAATGATATTGGAAAATCGCCATTTCAATACAACGGAAATACTACATACTACAATTGCAATCAGAACCACTTGACAAAATCACTATCGGGGAAGGGGGGGGGGGGGTGTGAGTTGGCGGGGGAGAAGAGGGGGGTGGGGTGGCACGCGGGACGAAGGAGCTTGTCTGCTTGCCGGGAAAGTCTTGGGTTGACACAACCGATTTTTGGTTTCCTTTGTATTATGTAGCATATTTAGTATTCCTTATTAATATATTTTGATGGAATATCGTTAGATATAATATTTATCTATCTAAGTGCGTAAAATTCTTTAGTCTTGATAATACGTATATGCAGGGCCAGATTTAGGGGAGGGCATCCGTGGCTACAGCCCCGGGGCCTCCACAAAAGAGGGGCCCCCACAAAAGATTGGTGAAAGTGTACAAGGATGATTTAGAACCTAATCTTGGTAATGCGTTGGTTTAATTTGTATCTTTGATCGACTTATAAAGGACTATGGAAAAGACCAATTTCCGGAGCTATTGTACTACCAAATTCCCGATGACCAAAATTTCAGAGCTACATTCTCATACCTTGAAATTGCATTGAAAATGTATTTGGTTTTGACGGTATCGAATTGCACTGGAGAGCGCTCATTTTCAAAAATGAAAATTTTAAAAAATAGGCTTTGATCTACTATGGGACTAAACCGTCTATTAAAGCTATCTTTCCTGAGCATGGAAAGTGATTTACTTCTGGAACTGGATTTCAGCAAAATCATCAACGATTTTTCGACGAAAAAAGCTCGGAAGTTTCCGTTTGTTTACGCTAAAATTTAATTTGAGATAATTCTTGTTTTCGATTATATTTATAAATGCTAAAAGAATCTACTTGATTTCAAAATAAATTATTTATAAAAAACTCGACTGAAAAGAAAAATCATTTTATTTGGAAAATAATTTGGGGCCAGGGGGCCTCCACTCCTTTGTTGCCCCAGGGCCTCCAGACCTCTAAATCCGACCCTGCGTATATGTACCTTAAATCGAATTTTGCTCGCCGAAAGATGGGACTCCTCACTGTTAATGACGCGGTTCCATTAAATTGTAAGTCTTGGTATTAATCGTTCATTTTCTTTTATTTTTCAGTGATGTCAAAGAACTCTGCGCCGGAGAAATACGGCAAAGACTATGATGAAGGACCTCCCGAGGAAGATCCAATTTCGGACTGCATTGGAGAATATGGAAGATGGCAATTTCGAAATACCTTTCTCTTGGCCCTTTTCTCGTTTCCTTGCACTTTCCACATTTTCTCGCCAACATTCTCGGTAAGTTTTCAAATAACAGTATATTGGGTACCGATAAGTAGTTAATCTCGGGTACCGATATTGGGTACCGATAATATATCAATTTCGAAATATTGGACTAAGAGACTTGACTATTTGGTACACAGATGCCTGATTGGGTCGAAATTACAGTGTGAATTTGGTCGGAATATCTCATTTGCAAGCTACACTAATAATATTTTTAAATTCCACCATACGTATTATCAAATATTACGCGCCATCTCAAGCCCGGGATTAGCAGAGAAACGAACCGCGCCTCCTGAGGCATCGCAATGGAACCCAACTGGGTCGTCCGCCGGTTAAGAGAGGGCGCTCATCGATTGTTTTATGAAATTAATATTAAGATGAAATCAGCCCTTGCCTACTTGCTGGGAAAGTCTTAGTGTGAAACAACCGATATTTTAGTAATTCAATCGATATTATTTCAGGCTGCCACGCGCGATTTCTGGTGCGCCAGACCTCACCATCTCTCGTCACTATCGCCGGAAGATTGGATAAGATACAGCGGAAGCCAAGACAGATGTCAAATCCTGGATTATGACTGGAATTCTGTGGACACAACCACGATTGCCGACTACCCTTTTGGAAATGGTAGTTCAACATATATCCCATGCAACGATTGGGAGTTCGACACGAGCCAGATAACCAAAACGGTTATATCGGATTGGGGATTGGTGTGCGATAATGCCTACTGGACCACAGTCGCAGAAGTCGTGTTCTTGTCCGGTGTTGGTGTCGGAGGGATCGTCACTGGATTTTTGTCTGATAGGTGAGTGTTGCATCTTTCAAATAAATACAAGGTTTAGCCCGTGCCCATGGTTTATAGCTTTGTCGTGCCCGTGGTTTATAGCTTTGTCGTTTGTACTTTTTTGAATTAAAAATTCTTTGCATATACTTATGCTTTTTACTCGACTGCTTAACAAAACGGAGAGTAATGTGTTCAGGAGTTATGTATTTATGTTTTCCATTTCTTTATTCCACCATAACTTCTAAACGCTTGAACCGATTTAAAAGTGTAAGGTATTGTTAAAATCGTTATGTGAACCCGAGTGTTATGGGGTAGTACCTAAACGGTCCAATGTTTATATTTAATACGTAATGCCACATACTCAGTTTTTTTTGCTGGATAATTCAATGTTTATAAACATACTATAAACGAGTCCTAAACTTTTTGAATTAAAAATATTTTGAGAATCTTTATTTTAAAAGATACATAATTAGATAATATAATCAATTATTATAATAAATAAATAAATAATATATATATATATATATATATATATATATATATATATATATATATATATATATATATATATATATATATATATATATATATATATATATATATATATATATATATATATATATATATAAATATATATATATATATATATATATATATATATATATATATATATATATATATATATATATATATATATATA
>OX155957.1:9720515-9873996 GCA_944548615.1 Micropterix aruncella | reverse complement strand
AACCTTCAACAACCGCGGCGCGCGGGCCTCGCGTTACGTCGGTCTGGACGCCGCCGACTACTATGGAGGGCATCTCCTGAATCGTCCCACGGCTTCACGGGAACCACGCACCGAATCCTCGGATTCTCTCTCACGCTTGGCTAGGTTGAAAAGTGTCTCGATTGACGATTAAACGAGAAAAACGCCCTAAGGCGAACTATAGAGAGCGCTCTTGCACTAGATTCGATTGATTAAATTGTTTAATATGAAATATAACAGTTATTAGCTGAACTCTGGGGGTTTTAAAGTTTGGGGAGTCAGAAAAACGTGAACCCTAGAAACTCGCCTGATATGGAAGGTAGGTCCCTCGGAGGCTGGGGTTCGTTGCGGCTGACTGCGGGATTTGCGCACTGATATCGCCCGGTGAAACTATTGGATTCCAGATGCACTTTAAACGTGTCACTGCGGCTCCGTTTTGCAATAAAATGTGAACCGCTGGGGGGTTGACCCCCAGCGGCCACGGGCACTTCCGCTTCGTTCCGCGGTTCAAAACTAAGAGAGGGTATCAAA
Organism: Micropterix aruncella; assembly: GCA_944548615.1. Lineage (NCBI taxonomy): Eukaryota > Metazoa > Arthropoda > Insecta > Lepidoptera > Micropterigidae > Micropterix > Micropterix aruncella. Next base: position 9,873,447 of record OX155957.1, on the reverse strand, counting down.
GTGAACGCCCGATCCGGTCGGTTTTGAATTTAGACGTCTGGCAATTTTTGCCGCCGAATCCGACTAGGGGTGTGCGTTGTTGTATCGCATGATGCGATTACGGCAACGGTTGGAAGTCGAGATGGTTTATTTATGTGCCAATTAAATTGTGGCGAGGTGTAAAATGAATTATATCAGAGTTTTACTAATGTATTTTAAGGAGGTAAATTCTCGTGACGAGTAGTTCGTCACAACAGATACAAATTATTTGCGATATGCTATTACAATTACCTTTTTTGTGGGTTTTTATTTGATAGAATACGCATTTTAAAAAAAATCTAAGATCGATTTATTACAGCGATATTTTTTTAATAGAGACACATCCTTGGATTCCCGTTTGAGCACGCACACACGCACGTATGCACTTGCAGTACGCAAAAGAAAGGGGCGAGGATGACGCGTATTGACGTGCCCACCAATTTAGAACCAATCTTCTTCATTCCTTTCTCGCATATGCAAGAAAGAAATTACAGGATACCATCAAAATGTACAGTATACCAAAAAAATATATGCCTTAAATAATTGTTACGTGTGAACATGCTATTGAATTATTACTGATATTTATATATGAATAGATTCCTTGCGATACGCCAGTTCTCCTGGTCTTTTGTAAAAGAGGTACGGAAAAGGTTCACGATCAGAAATGAAAAGTTAGCATCCCGCATTCTCATATGTACTTACATGCACATCACTACAGACAAACACACACACACGCATACCCTCTTCACAATACAAACACCCACCAACACTCATAAATCAAAACTGCCAATTTGGCATGCCGGCATCATTTCATCATGCCAAGAGTTGAAAAGATTGTGGTTAAAATCGAACCTAGTCATACTTCAATCTCGAAATATTGGACTTAGACACTTGACTCATAGTTCGGAACACAGATACATCGTTAGGCTAAAACCACATTGTGCAATTTCGGTTGCTATATCTCTTATACAAGCGACACAAATAATTTTGAAATTCCGCCTTATTTAGGAAAATACTAAATGATATTGGAAAATCGCCATTTCAATACAACGGAAATACTACATACTACAATTGCAATCAGAACCACTTGACAAAATCACTATCGGGGAAGGGGGGGGGGTGTGAGTTGGCGGGGGAGAAGAGGGGGGTGGGGTGGCACGCGGGACGAAGGAGCTTGTCTGCTTGCCGGGAAAGTCTTGGGTTGACACAACCGATTTTTGGTTTCCTTTGTATTATGTAGCATATTTAGTATTCCTTATTAATATATTTTGATGGAATATCGTTAGATATAATATTTATCTATCTAAGTGCGTAAAATTCTTTAGTCTTGATAATACGTATATGCAGGGCCAGATTTAGGGGAGGGCATCCGTGGCTACAGCCCCGGGGCCTCCACAAAAGAGGGGCCCCCACAAAAGATTGGTGAAAGTGTACAAGGATGATTTAGAACCTAATCTTGGTAATGCGTTGGTTTAATTTGTATCTTTGATCGACTTATAAAGGACTATGGAAAAGACCAATTTCCGGAGCTATTGTACTACCAAATTCCCGATGACCAAAATTTCAGAGCTACATTCTCATACCTTGAAATTGCATTGAAAATGTATTTGGTTTTGACGGTATCGAATTGCACTGGAGAGCGCTCATTTTCAAAAATGAAAATTTTAAAAAATAGGCTTTGATCTACTATGGGACTAAACCGTCTATTAAAGCTATCTTTCCTGAGCATGGAAAGTGATTTACTTCTGGAACTGGATTTCAGCAAAATCATCAACGATTTTTCGACGAAAAAAGCTCGGAAGTTTCCGTTTGTTTACGCTAAAATTTAATTTGAGATAATTCTTGTTTTCGATTATATTTATAAATGCTAAAAGAATCTACTTGATTTCAAAATAAATTATTTATAAAAAACTCGACTGAAAAGAAAAATCATTTTATTTGGAAAATAATTTGGGGCCAGGGGGCCTCCACTCCTTTGTTGCCCCAGGGCCTCCAGACCTCTAAATCCGACCCTGCGTATATGTACCTTAAATCGAATTTTGCTCGCCGAAAGATGGGACTCCTCACTGTTAATGACGCGGTTCCATTAAATTGTAAGTCTTGGTATTAATCGTTCATTTTCTTTTATTTTTCAGTGATGTCAAAGAACTCTGCGCCGGAGAAATACGGCAAAGACTATGATGAAGGACCTCCCGAGGAAGATCCAATTTCGGACTGCATTGGAGAATATGGAAGATGGCAATTTCGAAATACCTTTCTCTTGGCCCTTTTCTCGTTTCCTTGCACTTTCCACATTTTCTCGCCAACATTCTCGGTAAGTTTTCAAATAACAGTATATTGGGTACCGATAAGTAGTTAATCTCGGGTACCGATATTGGGTACCGATAATATATCAATTTCGAAATATTGGACTAAGAGACTTGACTATTTGGTACACAGATGCCTGATTGGGTCGAAATTACAGTGTGAATTTGGTCGGAATATCTCATTTGCAAGCTACACTAATAATATTTTTAAATTCCACCATACGTATTATCAAATATTACGCGCCATCTCAAGCCCGGGATTAGCAGAGAAACGAACCGCGCCTCCTGAGGCATCGCAATGGAACCCAACCGGGTCGTCCGCCGGTTAAGAGAGGGCGCTCATCGATTGTTTTATGAAATTAATATTAAGATGAAATCAGCCCTTGCCTACTTGCTGGGAAAGTCTTAGTGTGAAACAACCGATATTTTAGTAATTCAATCGATATTATTTCAGGCTGCCACGCGCGATTTCTGGTGCGCCAGACCTCACCATCTCTCGTCACTATCGCCGGAAGATTGGATAAGATACAGCGGAAGCCAAGACAGATGTCAAATCCTGGATTATGACTGGAATTCTGTGGACACAACCACGATTGCCGACTACCCTTTTGGAAATGGTAGTTCAACATATATCCCATGCAACGATTGGGAGTTCGACACGAGCCAGATAACCAAAACGGTTATATCGGATTGGGGATTGGTGTGCGATAATGCCTACTGGACCACAGTCGCAGAAGTCGTGTTCTTGTCCGGTGTTGGTGTCGGAGGGATCGTCACTGGATTTTTGTCTGATAGGTGAGTGTTGCATCTTTCAAATAAATACAAGGTTTAGCCCGTGCCCATGGTTTATAGCTTTGTCGTGCCCGTGGTTTATAGCTTTGTCGTTTGTACTTTTTTGAATTAAAAATTCTTTGCATATACTTATGCTTTTTACTCGACTGCTTAACAAAACGGAGAGTAATGTGTTCAGGAGTTATGTATTTATGTTTTCCGTTTCTTTATTCCACCATAACTTCTAAACGCTTGAACCGATTTAAAAGTGTAAGGTATTGTTAAAATCGTTATGTGAACCCGAGTGTTATGGGGTAGTACCTAAACGGTCCAATGTTTATATTTAATACGTAATGCCACATACTCAGTTTTTTTGCTGGATAATTCAATGTTTATAAACATACTATAAACGAGTCCTAAACTTTTTGAATTAAAAATATTTTGAGAATCTTTATTTTAAAAGATACATAATTAGATAATATAATCAATTATTATAATAAATAAATAAATATATATATATATATATATATATATATATATATATATATATATATATATATATATATATATATATATATATATATATATATATATATATATATATATATATATATATATATATATATATATATATATATATATATATATATATATATATATATATATATATATATATATATATATATATATATATTTATAAAAGAAATATATATCAAAACATCAGTTGAATAATAGATTCAACTGATGTTTTGGTATTCCCTTTCATGGGTCATAAGTGAGGACTTTCTTATACAGAGCTTATCAGATCTTATAAAATGTATCTATTATTTATGTTCTCCGTTTTAGATGGCATTAATTACTCAATAAATTTTCGAAAATAAAGAATTGAAACAAGGGTTTTGTAAATTTGTATAGTTTTCCTGATCCTATTCTTGATGAAAATAGCAGTCTTCATTTGTATTAAATATAGTCCATTTGATGTCCACTTTAATATTTTAAACTGGTTTCAAGAATAAGTCCCCAGATATTGGAGTAAACCACCTTCCCTCCCCCCAACGCCTCCCTCCTCCAACCCCCCTCCTCCCACTCGCCTCCCTACCCCCATTTTCTTCCAAGTTCAAGCATTCTTAATATAGCGGGATAGAGACCCACGAAAGAAGAAGAATATTTTCGACTCCCCTCAAGCACCCCCCCTCTCCCCCCCCTCCCCCCGTTAGTGATTGAATATGACAGCAAATCTAGTACATTTATAGTATTACTGTAGTATTAAAATGGCTATTTTCTAATATGGTTCATTTCTCGGCTAGTCTTGGGCGGCTTAACGTTATTATTTGATTAAAATGTTTGTCTTTTTTTGTGCCGCTTGTACGAGACTATAAGAGATATTGCAACCAAAATTTAATAATGCGGTTTTAAGCCTACGACGCATCTTTGTACCGTAGGCACCTGTGTACCTAATTTCATGTCTCCAGAATTTAATGGATTCTGTATTTATTTGTTCTGTATTTAATGTCTAATATTTCGAGATTGAACTATGACTAACGCGACCCCTTGGTGGACAGATTTCAACCACAATATTTCAACTTTTGCCACGACCAATGAAGCCTGTATGCCAAATTTAAGCTCAATCGGATAAAACATTTGGGCGCTATCGTAGAGGAATACCCACAGCCACACAGAAGTGCGTTCACAATACTTTTCTTTGCCAAGAAAGTAAATTGAATTAATACCTAAATTTGCAATTTGGCCCTGTTAATTTTTGGATGTTTACCTCTAACAATGAATCTCTAGCAATTACAGTAATATAGCAATGGTCAGTAATAACATCCGAAAATGAACAGGGCTGTATTAGGATAACTTTTGTTTAATTATGATTGACCTTATTCCGTTAACACTCTGCGCCCGATTGCGTTTCATCGTGAACTAAAATTGGTACTTAGTTCATCCGAGCGAGACAGAGCAATACGTTAGAACGGAGTATGAAATGAACTGCCGTCGATTTTCCCGCACTAAAACTACCTGTCAAGCGTATATACCGAATAAGTTTAAACACATTTCGTGCGGTGTTAGATTTAGCTGCTTTATCTTCGGTGGGTAGTTTTAATGCGGGAAACCGACAACCGTTCATTTAATATTCCGGTCTGACGTACTGCTATGTCTCGTTCACATGAACTAATTTCCGATTTTAGTTTAGAGAAACGCAATCGAGCCCTTTGTATATATTCATAGAAAACCTAATTAACCGACTTCAAAAATAGGAGGTTATTAAGTCAATTAAAAAAAAAATATTTTTTATTTAATGTTTGTTACCTCAGAACTTTGTCATTTATGAACCGATTTGGAAAATTCTTTTTGTATTTGATAGGATATACTTCCAGCTTGGTCCCATTTTTATCAAAATTCTGTTCGGATGATGGGGTCCATGAGGAATTGTGGCAACTCCTCAAATATTATCATATGAATTTACATGTTGGTTCAGTTCCGATGAAAATGCATTTTTTAAATAGTAAGCATGACTTGATTCTCCACCCAGTGTTGGCTCCCGTTGAGGGGATTCCTTAACACACAGCACAGACACTAAATTTTGTGTACGCATTCAGTTACGATAGCCCGTTCTATGTTTCACCATGACATGGTTGCTGCACCCAGGGACTCCTCAACGATCACCAGCACAGACACGAAATTTTGTATATGCATTCAATTACGACAGCCCGTTCTAAGGTTCCAACAGGGTTGGCTTCCAACGAGAGAACTCCTCAACGGTTAACAGCACAGACACGAAATTTTGAATACGCATTTAATTATGCGATAGCCCGTTCTAAGTTTCACCATCACATGTCTGCTGCACTTATTTAAAAAAATGGAGTCGGTTTTTTTCGTCAAAATTTTGTCTAATATTTATTAATTCTTAAAATGTGTTTTATTTATTGCAGATTAGGAAGAAAGAATGCACTGATGGTGTCGCTGCTGAGCCAGGGTTTGTTCGGGGTCGGCATCTTCTTCTCTCAGCAGATTGAGTTCTTCCTCGTGCTCAAGTTCCTCCTGGGCTTCAGCTGCGTGTCGGTGGTCAACGCCGGTTTCGTCCTATCCGTGGAGCTGGTCGGGGGTAAATGGAGAACTATCGCCGGAATCTGCAACTTCTTTCCGCTGCCCGTATCGTATATGCTAGTGTCTGGTGTCTCTCTTCTGCTACCCGACTGGAGACACTTGCAGTTGGCACTGTCGTTGCCTGGATTGTTTCTGGTATTTCTATGGTGAGTAGCACTTGCAAATTGAGGTGTTGCAGAATTAGAAAAAAATCCACGAGCGATAGTCAAATTTACTTTCAAGAATTGCACAACTCGCTTCTTCCAATCGTTTTTTTACAGATAATTTGTGGCATTGCTATCATTTTATATATATATATATATATATATATATATATATATATATATATATATATATATATATATATATATATATATATATATATATATATATATATATATATATATATATATATATATATATATATATATATATATATATATATATATATATATATATATATATATATATATATATATATATATATATATATATATATATATATATATATATATATATATATATATATATATATATATATATATATATATATATATATATATATATATATTCCTATCGGAGCGCCATCTCTTTGTTAGGTTGATAACTTTTCTACGTTATAAATTAGTTAAAAACGCAATTTACCTCGTGAATTTTGTAACATCTGACGTTTCGGCGATGTTACCACTGACGTTGTCCAGGCTAGATAAAGTGCTGCCAATCGGCATCTTCAAATAAATCTGTCAACAACAACAGACGAACCAGTTACCTCAGGAAGTTTTAACTATATTGATCGTTCTGTCTACCGTGAAGTGAGCACAGAAGACTTGGGACGAAAAACAATCCACAGTCTAGAGGCCAACGCCTTACGGCGAGGCACCGGCAAAGGTACCCAGTGGGCAGCCTCGCCTTCTGACTACCAGTTTTTGAGGATATCTCCGTTATTAACCTTCAGCATACCTCCTACCTCCTGACTGCGCGGTTTTCTCTCTAATGAAGCGGTGATACGGTGACTACCGAATCTATCGCTGACCACGGCATCCTTGGCCCGGCTTATTCACCTAGGATCGGGAGGCCGAATGATCGTTTCAAGAGCAGTTGCCATAAGGTTAACAACCACCCACGCTCTATAGGAAACATTACTGTTCCCAGACTCTCCCGGCTGTTAGTCGGAGTGCACAATCGATCGGCTGACTTCGACAAGAAGTATCACGCCGCGTATGCCCTTGCTAGGTCTCATTTGAGTAGATAATTGGTTTGCAATATGAATTATTATAGAGAGTATCTAGAGCCTTAATATACCTATGCTTTATTGATTATCAGAATTCAGATATTGAGAGGAGAACATCAGGTATGTATCCCTCTCCCAGCTCCTTTTCAATTTTAACAGATTGTGTTCAATAGTATCCCCTGAACCACGTGTATCCCATTATATACTCGTAGATGATAATATTATCACCTTTCTTTATGAATATTAATGTTCGGAAGACAAAATGTTTGCAGTTACCTAAAAGGGTTCAGCAAGTCGATAAACGACTTCATTGGTCAGTGGGATTTAAATACAAGAATTTCGCTGCGGAATTGATCAGGCTAACTTTCCATTTCAGAAGCTTTGAAGAGCTCTCTGTAATCGATCATTTCTCTTCGACTTCGCTTGATCTTATGTTTAAGTTATCAACACTCTTCTATTTGATTTTTTTTATCGTTTGGAATAGCCCTAAATAAATAATAAAAAATGAATAAGCAGTCAAAAAAGAACACAATAAAATTATAAATTATTAGGTTAAATATAATTCGCTTTGCCATTGCATTGAATTTAGGGAGAGTTGATGATTCACCTAGTCTACCACTAATCGCCTTCATCGTATGATCAGCGGCTTCCCAGTCAAATTTCGGGCTGCTCGAAAGGTCCCACTATACAAGCTCTAGATATGCAAATCTTCCAAACCCCGTACGCAGTCGGCTGAGACTGGTCCATTCATGGTTTAACGGACGTTGTCGGATTGTCGATAATTTTATTCTAAATGTCTCGCAAAGCCATCCCAGCATATTATCGTCTTCTTCATCTGGTACGCTATCTGCATCGAATATGTCTAAATTATTGGTTTTAACAACTTCTGAAACCAGTCCCATAGACTACGAAGCCAAGATGTTCTTCATCATCCCGGACTTCTCTTGGGATAAGGCATGAAATGACCTATGTATTCGAATTTACGGGTCTTTATTTTTCTGAATATTTCTACGTTCATCGTCATGAACATCTCCAAGACATCTTTTTTCTGACTGTCAATCCAGAGTTGTAGTATCCTCCGATACTACAACTCATACATTTAATAGGCTTCAGGATTCCTTAATCGTGTATCGGTAAGTGTCCAGTTTTCTAGTCCCTTTAATAGTATTTATAATACGTAGCGTATTAGAAGACTGATCTACATCTGTAGATTAATATGTCTTCCTTAAAAATACCACTTTCATCTTAAGGAATGCACTTCTAGATTTTTCAATGCATATTTTTACCACCTTGCTCATATCCCAGTTGCGCAACCTCATCAGAATATCTAACAAATGGATTTTGTATCCAATCGATGTTCTTGTGTCTGGGAAAGATTGTAATAAGGAATTCATTAGATTTCTTAAATGCTCGCGCATGATTATGTTTTTGCATAGGTATCAGTTGTTTTTCGTTTAACAGATTGTCGAGAGGGAAATCGTGCAACCTTATCGAGATCTCGCAGAACCCCTAGGTTCCGTGGAGCAAACTTTGGGATCCGCTGTTCTAGAGTCTCGCTGATATACTATAGAACGCATCCTTGACGCATTCTTGTATTTGATCTTGAATATATTCAGATAGCCTTTGTCAACTCTTGTATAGGATTGTTTATTGGTGTAGAGGTTTTGGATAAGATCAATCAGATTTTCAGTAACTCCTATTTTTACCTGGTCTTTCTACAGTCTGTTTCCCATAATCTATGAAACATAGCACGACCGAGGTGTTAGAGTCACGATTCTTCTTGATGATATTATAAACGTATTATTTTACTTCAATATTCCAGGTGGGTGCTACCAGAATCTCCGAGATGGCTCCTCAGTATGGGAAAAATAGAAGAGCTGAAGAGTCTCCTGCGGAAAGCAGCATCGGAAAATAAGAGACAGCTGCCCTCAAACATGGATAAGCTACTGATGCCCAGCGGCGATTCAGACGGTGGAGACAATGTGGGAGTAGCGGATCTTTTCAAGGGAAAGATGCTGAAAACAACGATTGTGGCACTATGGGCCTGGTTCGTCATCACGCTGGCTTACTACGGACTGGTCCTGAACGTTGGATCTTTCGGAGCTGATCTGTATCTAACCTCGTTTCTATCTGGAGCGGTGGAGTTAGTCGCCATAGCCCTGAGCATACCCGTGCTGTTGAAGATAGGGAGACGCTATCCGATTTCCGGGACTTTGATCCTATCCGGTGTGGCCTGCTTGTGTTCTGTCTTCGTCCGGGATGAGTCGTTGCTGTGGCTGAAGCTTACTTTCATTCTTATTGGGAAGTTCGGCGCTGGGGCTATTAACGGAGCTCTTCCGATGTATACCGCTGAACTATTTCCTACATTATTGAGGAATTTGGGAATGGGCGCTGGTCAGGTGTCTGCTGGGATCTCCCTTATCATCATGCCGTACTTGTGGCAACTGGTAAGAATCATTATATCATAATTAATATTAATATAGAGGCATTAATTCAAAGTTCAAAGTTCTTTATTGTCCTATAATATACGGATCTATATTTGAATACCGTCGTTGATGCCTTTTTACACGACGGCCCCAAAAAGAAGTGTTACGCTTTTAGATTCATTATGTATGTTTTCCCTTTTTTTATTCCACCATAACTTTTAAAAGCTTGAACCGAATTAGAAGTGTGTGGTAATGTTACAATGTCTATGTCGTCCCGAGTGTCATAGGATAAGTACCGCCACCCCTTGTTTTCATACAAGAAGAAAGCAGCGTGTTCAATATAAATCGCCGTGTTACGCAAAGCGTCTTGACAATCATCATTTGACAGGTTTATTTTTCATTCTTGCTCTTTGCTACCGTCATGAATAAACCCGGTAGGCCGAGTACAAAAATAATTATTTGGAATATAAATTTAGCAAAACAGATTACACAAAGTGTTCAATTATTACTCTCCACAAAATATAACCGATTATTAAATAACCGTTTTTGGTTCTTACAAATTTATTAAATGACTGCTCAATGAAAGGAGTGCTATGTGTTTAGGATTCATCCATGTATGTTTTCCATATCTTTATGTCACCATAACTTCTAAACGCTTGAAGCGATTTAGTAGTATGTGGAATTGTTACAATCTTTACGATATCCTGGGAAGGGTACCTAAACTGTACAAATATCAATAAATATTTGTCAAGATTTTCAAACTTCAATAAATTGAGATACAACATATGTAATTAGGACTCACAAGCTATACAGGATGAGTTTTGTAGTGACATTCCTGTAATTAGTGAATGAGTACAAGCAAATAAGCAACTTTGTTTTTTTTTTGAGAAAAATACATTATTTTAAAATTTGAGAAAGAAAACAAAAAAAAAAAAAAGCTTTGAGCGCGCATCACCATCTTGCGGTAGGTAAAATATCGCAAATAAATAATATTCGCTATATTTTACCTACCGCTAGATGTCGCAGCACGCTAAACGCTTGTCAAACTTCTATTTAACAGTCAAGTTGTTCTAATTTACAAAAAAAATGCCTTTTTTTTTGTTTTTGTTTTTATTTTTTAAAAATTAAAATATGCTCGTACTGATTCACAAGGATGTCACTAATTAAAAGCTTACGTTTCTCTATTAAATAAACAAATTATCTATTTAATAAACAAACCTTTTATTGCTTGGCGACGGCTGTCGGCGCGAGGCTATATAAAGCGTCACGAGTGGCGCGCGATCGTACCGAGATAACTGCCGCAGAGCACGCATCCCTTGCGACGCCACACTTAGAGAGCCAAGTCAATGGGTTTACTTAAAGCTACGCTGAAGGGCAATTTCCTAGCGGAAGGCGTCACGGATCTTGGACAAGGCCCGCCGACTGACTCACAGAATGCGCAATCGTCTTTATGCACTGGTGAATGTTATAGAGGTAACACGCGTCAATGGGACCGTAACGGAGCTTGCGTAAATTGAATTTCGTTTCAAAGAAGAACTTTTTTTTCTAAAAAAACGTGCTATTCCGCGCGAACAAATTCTTTCTAGTAATTAATTATAAATAGTATAGTTCACTTTTGTACCGTTTTTTTATTTTTTTAAATTATTGTTCTTGTTAATACTGAGCGAATCAAATTAAATTTTAACTTTACAAAATATCATTTTCATGGTCATCATCAAACCTTTTTACCCTTCATAAGTAGGGTAGACTGAGGGCAATACAAACGAATTACTTTTTCTCTCGATATTTTGTTACCTTTGTAGAATAAAATTTTAGGTAATTATTGTGCATATAATATAGATTATTTATATATTTTAGTATTAGCGAATCAGAACGATTTAAAGAAATATTAGTATGAAATAATAACAACTCGAATAGGTTTTTAAATGTCTGCCCTGCCTAGGAACGGTCAAAACAGATATAGGATATCATTATATACACAGATATAGATATTATAAAGATCAGTGTAAGATAGCATTCATTCAATAGCAGTGTAAGATAGCATTCATTCAATTGAAAATTACAATATCAGTATTTATTAACCCTTTAAGAACCATGGGACAGAACCCATAACTTCTTTGTCCCAGACCTTCAAAAATCATTTTTAAAATTATCGAATAAGAGTAATTTATAATATATGTATGTATTTTTCCATATTATTGAGACATCAGAATCTGAATATTAGCAAAAAGAATAAAATACTGTAAAAAATATACCGTTTCTTTAAAAATATATCCCAAATGACCAACGAACGTAATCTGGTGATTTTAAATAAATAAATAAGGTAGTTGTGGCGAATTTCTGAATTTGTTTTTTTTTTATTTTAGTATTTACGATGTTTATTATGTATGGTTTCTGAGTATATATATAATAATAAAATAATCAAATTTTGGAAGAAGTTGTAACTTTGCATCTTTATGAACCACAGTATCTTTATGAACTTTATCTTTATGAACGGCCCATCAATTTATACAAAATCTATTGAACCAATTTTTACAAAACTTGACATATAATATGTTACTTACATTGCTGTTTTATGTATCAAAAACTTTCATACTCTACTGCAAGGCTTATGGTCCTCAAAGGTTTAAACAACGAAATGTTATCGAGAGAAAGAGCATATAGATTTATTATTGGTCATGACTCGTTGTGTATTTCCCCGTTGCTATAAAAAGTGACGTGCATAGCATAGAGGCATAAAAGCACTGCCTACCCAGTAGCATTGATTATACACACTTTATAATCAATGTTAGTAGCAAAAACCTGGCTAAATATACATTTTTCAATACACAGTGACGGCAAAAAAAATGTTGACACCTGCGCGGCAATAAAAAAGTTGTCATGTAAACTCATTGTCATAATTTCACTTGCCGTTTCAACCATCATAATGGGAAAGAAATCCGTTATAGCTCTCTGCTAGGGCTCACCACTGGCCATCCTCCCCGAGTAGCTAACAGGTTTGTCCTGTGGTCTTATTCAGTTGTGGTAAGTTCATTGCTTCGGCCGGCCACTGTTTTTTCATTTCCTGAAAGTTTATGGTTCAATATCTTTAATTACGAAGCGCGTCGTAGATCGAAAAAAGCTGAAAATTAAAGAGGAACCATGTACCTTGATACTATATGAAAAAGGGACTCTGTGATTTCTGTAGCGAGAGATTTGGGAGTGTCAAAAGATACCATTTTTCAACGCAAGCGGTCGTCTGTGTTGATGCCACCTGTGGCAGTACAACAGAGAAAGCCAGGCTCTGGATCGCCTAAGAAGACGTTTTCAAGGACTAATAAGCTTTTGAGGCGAGAAGGGATGGAAAATCTTTCAATAACCGTAGTCAAACTTAAAAACAAACACTCTGAGCTCCTAAACAATGTCGCTAATTTATCACTAGTCACCGCCTGCAAAAGAATCTTAAACTACCAAGTCCCAGTGCGGCAAATGAGCCCCTTGTTAGAGAAAAATAAAATATGGTAGGCTTGAATGGACATCTGAGACTTGGAACAAAGGTATGTTTCGCGATGAGAGCATATTAAATTGGTCAGGGCCGGATCCAAGATAGTGCGCTGTACGAAAGCTTGTCGCGGTATGACCCAAAAGTTACCGTTAAGACTATGAAACACTCCAAGAGTTGGATGGTGTGGGGTGCATTTATTGGAAACAAGGATCGGCAGGCCTGTGTTTCCTCTTAAAGAATGAACCATGTGGGCGAGCAATTATATTGATGTTTGGGAGCATTATTTGATAATTTTTGTGCTCATTCGTGAGTGCGACCACTTCATGCACAACGGCGTGCAATAGGCAGGGATGCCTACATGTAGCAAAATTTGGGGATGTATAGGTTATGGAGGGGGGGGGGGGGGGCGAAAGTTACCGTTAAGACTGTGAAACACTCCAAGAGTTTGATGGTGTGGGTTGCATTTAGTGGAAACAAGGATCGTCAGGCCTGTGTTTCCTCTTAAAGAATGAAATATTGAGTTCGAGCAATTATATTGATGATTTGGAGCAACATTTGATACATTTTGTGTTCATTCGTGAGTGCGACCACTTCATGCACAACGGCGCCCCTGCCTACATGTAGCAAAATTTTGGGGTGTATTCGGGGGAAGGGGTTAAGGGGGGGGGGGGGGGTTGGAGCAGGGTTGTCTGCTTGCCAGGAAAGTATTGGAGTTACAATAGATTTTTTACTGAAATAATACAAAGGGCGTTATTATCGCCATTTTCCAATATCTTCGTTGGCAATCGAAATCTGATTAAATGCTTTAATTGGGTCTATTGTAGAATAAATAAGCTTCCGTCCAATGGAATACCAAAGCCTTGCAAATTTCTTAATAGGTGTTTGTAGGGCAGTGCTTTTTCTTTGAGAGCCTTATAACCTTCGCAAGGACGTTAGTCGCCTGTATTTCAGTAACTCCGGATTTAGACTCGATAAGTCCTAAGCTATTTGAGCTGTTGCTGCAGTATATTCAAGTACCTATATATGACAATTGCTCACTCGGACATTTATTTCAGGAAAGTGGAGGCCCTAAGCTTGTGTAGCGCCGTTATACGTAAATCCTGCACTGTAAATAGATTACAAATAATATAATTTTAATTTCTTTTCAGGCAAAATACGCAGATCAGCTGCCAATGGGCATAGTAGCAGCTCTGGCTATAAGCGGAGGACTATCTATACTTCTTCTTCCTGAAACTGGCAACAAGCCATTGAGTGGAAAAATCGACAACGAAAAAACCATGTAAGTATAACAGCTTCTGAAAACATATAATGATTTAATATAAATAATAAAATTGATATATTTTTTATTTTTTGCAGAATTTCAAAACCAAAAATGACGGAAAACGGAAAAAGCGGAAATAATAAGAACTCTTCTGTATACACAGTCGGAGCGTGATTATAAATTATTTATTGTATTTATTTCGTGAAAAATCGCCAGTGGCGTTTTAAACAGGGTACCTCTTGAACTTTTACGAGTATAAAGGGCTCTGTAGACGATCAAGCATGCTTGTCAAGCATCGCGTCGCGGGCTGGGAGGGCATCGTAAACGGCAGGAAATTGCAAATATATATTTTAAATATTTACTAAAAATGCCTAATTTTGCAGTTTTATACCAGGGAGTCACGTCATTCATCAATCAATTAAGTCTAATTAACGTGACTGACTCCCTGGTATAAACTACAAAATTAGGCATTTTTTGGAAATATTTAAAAAATTTACTTGCATAATTACTGCGGTTTACGATCCCCTCCCATCGTCTAGAGAGCCCTTAAGAAAGACACTAAAAAAGAAAAGAAAATACATAGTCTCTAAATAATAAGCAGATACTTAATTAATATTTTAAGAACCGTACTTATGTATGAGTAATTTTGTAATAATATGAATATGCTTAGGTAAACAGTTAGACCGAACGCGTTTCTTCGTGAACTCAAATAGGAACTTAGTTCAACCGAACGAGACAGAGCAATACGTTGGAACGGAATATAAAATGACTACCGTCGATTTTCCTGCACCAACATAACATGTCGAACTTACAGACGCCCGAATAAGTTTGAACACATTTCGTGCGGTATTCGATTTAGCTGCTTTATCGTCGTAGAGTAGTTAAAATGCGGAAAAGTGACAACCGTTTATTTCACAATCCGCTCTGACGTACTGTTCTGTATCGTTTCTGTTTCGGAAATTAATTCGTCACAGGAATTATTTTCCGACTTTAGTTCAAGAGAAACGCAATCGAGCCCAGTGTGTTCGGAAACTAGAATCCCTTTGTTTAAAGGATGGTTCTGTGCGTCAAACGGATGAAAAAAAAAACAAAAAAATATGTTGTTTGGGAAAAACAGTTTTAGTTAAAAAAAAGTAGGAGTTACGAGATTCTTAATTAGAATGGATTATTTTACTTGTAAAATTGTTGAAAATAATCTACAGCTGCATCTACGTCTTGGTTGCTAAGAAGACTTTGATGTCTTTGTTAGTGAAAAATGAAACGTGTGTCACCCCAAAACTTTCCCACCAAGTAGCGAAGGATTGGTTTCATCTGAATATTAATTTCATAAATTAAATCTATTGGCGCCCTCTCTCGCCCGGCGGAAGATCCCGTTTTGTTGATGTAATAAATTATACGTTTTACAATTGCTTTCAGCAGCGCGGTTCATTTCCCGACTAACCTCGGGCGGTGCAGCGTTAATATTAGATTAATATATATGGCGGAATTTAAATAATATTAGGGCAGCTTGTATATGAGACATTTCAATCAAAATTTCACAACGTGATTTCGGACCAACAAGGCATTTCTGTACCAAATTTCAAGGCTTTAAGTCTATTATTTCGAGGATTATATATGACTAGTGCGCCCCCTGGTGGACTGTTTTCTACCACTTTTTAATTTTTGCCATAACCAAATGATACTTGCATACCAAATTTCAGCTCAATCTGATTAAACGTTTGGGTGCTATCGTTGAGGAATACATACAGACAGACAGACTTACACACAGAGAGATTTCAATCTAGAAATGGTCTAATTCGTCTCAGAGGCGGTCAAAATGGGTTTTCCGTCTTCATATCGCACTTTTTACGCGTTCACAACACTTACCTTCCTGGTCGGTTGGTGGGCCGTGAAATAAAAAAAAATATCGTATAAATAAGTTGAAATAAAAATTCTTTTTCTCTATAACAAAGCCTAAATCCAAACGTTGTACATGTATTTTTTTCAATATTTCATGCAGACAAATCCCAATTTATGTAGATGATCATATTACATGTACACAATAATTTAAAAAACATTTAAACAAAAATTTCCTATCATCAAAAGCAAAATTAAATTCTTTTTTTCCAAAAAAACAATTTTTTTCATATGCTTGTTCAATTTTTCAGCATCAATGGTTAAAAAAAAGGATTTTAAATCCTGAATATACTCTATAAATTAGAATTTAAAAGTAGTTGTAGATTAACTTAGATACTTATTTAATATTTGATACTTACTTAGCATTCCATATAAATTTATATTCCTGTGTATCATAGTTATTACTATAAGTCTATGTGAGTTATCGCAATAGAACAAATGTTTTTTTTATCGTAATTATGATTTAAAAATTACATGATAATTGAAAAATAAATTGCCTTTTTATTTATGATTATTGTTTTAGCTCTACACGCTCTGTTTCAGCTATAACAAACGGACTCTCATTAAACCTACATAGCACATTCGAAAGTTGTACACATCCATTATCTACACTTATAACTCGAGAACGGCTAGACGGATTTTTATGGTTTTTGATTGGTTGTATTTGTCTCCGTCCCGAATAGCAGAATAACTATAAATAAAAATTGGAAAATTGTCAAAAAATAAAAGAAAAAACATTTTCCCATACAAAATGTAAATTTGTGTTTTTCTCATGGTCAGTTGTACGTGGCACGTTCACGTGTCGGAAAATCATTCGCTTTATTTGTTCTTGCGCCTGATAAAAACACAAAAAATGTCGTCACAAGGTGCTTCAATGAAGAGAATTAAACCGAGTGCATCCCATGCTGCACAATATGTAAATAGTTTAATTCAATCGTGTCTTGCTGACACGCGATTAATATACTTAATTTTTGTACTTTTATATTTCTTTTTGTGTTATTATCTTAATAACGTAGTGAACTTAATATTTAATTTGTTTTCATTGTATTACTTTCATAAAATCATAAATTAAGTTCAGCTTATCTGTAATACGACATTCATTTACTGTTAGGCGGTACGAAGTTCGCCGGGTCAGCTAGTGTACACATATATGTAAATATTATGTAAACATATTCATGTAATGTAATGTAACATTATGTAAACATAATTGATTATGTAAACATAATCATTTTTTAATCTAAACCGGAAAGTCTCTTAGTTAAAAGTATTCCTTTATATGATGATGCTTTGATGTATAAATAAAAATAATTAAAGCTACTTACATGGCCACGAATGACCTGCGACTACGTTTATCAGTTTAAACAACATGTGCATACTCGTATGTATGGATGTGCACAACTTTCGACTGTTCTATGTAGGTAGCTAGTGGGCCCTGTTAGGTAGCTGTTGGCCACGAAGACTGGCTATCTCGCGGTAACGCGTTGGCTTCTTACGTGCATATGGCGGAAATTGACGTTGGACTGTTTTGTCCTAAGTCTTCTGCGCTCACTTCATGGGAGACAGAACGAGCAATATCGTTAAAACTTCCCGAGGTGACGGTTCGCCCGTTGTAGTCGATAGCTCTAGTTGTTCTATGTAGGTTTAACCCTTTGAGGACCATGGGACATATGTGTCCCATAACTTCAAAAATCGTTTTATAAATTATTGAATACGAATTTATAAACTATATTTTTTCAGCGAAATAGAATAAATGATTATCTAAAAATCATGATTATCTAAAAATATCGTTTTTTAAGTAAATAAGAAATTGATGAATACTCTGGTGATTTTACATAAATAAGTAAAATATTTACACCAAAATTTTCAATTTGAAATTTACGTGTTTAGTACGCATGTTTTACGAGTTAAATATTAAAATAATCATTAATGAAGTAGTTGTAACTTTGCATCTCTTATGGACTCTTGTTAATTGATACAATTTCTATTGAACCAATTTTCACAAAACTTGACACACATATTGTTCACATACCCTTTAACAGTTTCATGTATTCAAGGTTTCTATACTCTACCGCAAAGTTTATGGTCCTCAAAGGTTAATTTGAATCTTTCTGCTACCGGTGAACGATGTTCCATCATGAAGTTCCAGTTCATATCTTCCGACTCCATCATCAGATCAGTTCGACAGTACCATATTATTGTATTGTCATCAGAACTACATACAGCTGCCTATTTTCATGACGCTACAATCCTTGGAAGATGGTTAAATTAGTTACCTTAGATTCCATTACATAGTTAGTTACATAGAGGTCGACCTAATAAAAGCGTGTTAAAAACCAGGCTCACCTCTTCGCAAAATTAATATTTATGCAGTCGAGCCGAATTTAAGCAAAAAACAATGAGAAGTTGCACTGATTAAATCAACGAATGCCGTTTCTTATATATATAAATGTCTTCGCCGTTAATGTTAATGCCGTACTTTCCAACGAATGCCGTACTTTCTACTTCTACAGCATTTTGCCCTTTTTTACGTTCATCTACGCATTTTCGTTCTTTTACGTTCTTTTACGTTTTCCTACGCATTTTCACTACAGACGTTTTTTAGAGCAATAGGGCGGTGTCGACTAGAACGGGCGAACCCGTCACCCCAGGCTGGTATAACGATATGTGATCGTTCTTTCAGCCGTGGGATGATCGTAGACGACTTAGAGACAAGACAATCTACTGTCTAGCTCGCCAGTAGCTCGTTAGAGACCAACGCATTTCGGCGAGGCACCGGAAAAGGTACCCAGCGGGCAGCCTCGCCCTCTGACTACCAGTTTTGGTAGGATATCTCCGTCTAGAGTTAACCTTCAGAATACCTCCGTCCTCCCGACTGGTTACTGGTCCGAAGTCGCTTACGCGGCCTCTCCATGCTGTATTACAGCCATAATTCAGTTTGAACTTATCTCGGACCTGGACGTCCTTTGCCCGTAGTGCCACTCGGGATCAGGTGGCTCAAGGTCATTTCACGAGCGGCATGACAGTAGGTCAACATCCGCCCCCGCTTCTTAGGAGACAGTCTATTTACATAGCATCCAGACTCAGTCAGAATGCACAACCGATTGGCGTCGCCGAATGGTGCGCGAACCGTCCAGGAGCGACGGGATGCAATCCCGCCGGTAGAAAACGGTCCACCAGCTGTGAGGTCTGAGACGCGACAGTCGTACCCGGGGTAGCCTTTTGCACGAAGAGGCTTCTGATTAGGAGCTGAATCGTGAGTTAAGCCGTTTCGGTTAATTATTACAGTTAAATAAATTCATTACACATTTTGAATGGTAAACTACATAATTAAATACATTCCAATCGACGTTGTCTTCACATCATTGTCTACCCGGTACATATTAAACGGCCAAAAGCCATGAAATTGACTTCTTGGCCTTTTCATATCTTACTACTATTATAAAATAAATAAATACAAACGGAGCTGCCATGGAATTCACCGACCGGAGTCCGGCCCATCATAGTAATATTTTTTTACACTTCTGAGGGGTGAGCAGTGGATTCCGACTTACGAACCGGCTGTGGTAGGTTTAGGACAGCTGTCTTGCCACATGTGAGCGTTCACCTTACCACCCATTCACTCCCCCTTCGAAGCCATAGAATTTGAGATGCGCAAATCGCAGTTTTAGATAATTTTTCTAAGAAAGAGTTGATTATTTTTCAGAAAGGCCAAGATCTTTAAAGAGGTGAAATAGAGATTTAGCTGGCAGGCCACGAGCGCCAACTTCCACCGCGTGAAGGTGAACAGTGAAGCCGTTCCGGGTTACGGCATTTGCAAGATCATGGTATTTATTTAATTTGTACTCGTGGTCTTTTGGGATATTTGATTCCCATGGAACAGTTAATTCTACAATAAGGGCCACCTACCGAGATAGAGAGTAAAGAGTTATATCTGGACGGAGGGCTGTGCATCCGAGACTTTCAGGGAATTTATACTGCTTAGAGACCGAATCAACCTCCAGAATCCAATCTGTAGCTTTCTCAATTATTGAGAAAGGTTTAGTAGTTAAATGTTTTTTGCCTTTAGAGCCATCCCGCACAAACTGTATTGGGGGTTTGGAGGATACTGTCAAACCCTTGTTGGCACGAGCCACTGAGAGACTAATTACCTCGCGAATAACAGCGAGAACTTTGTCATGGCGGTAAGTGTACCGTCCTTGAACTAAGGCCACCTTGCAGCCAGCTAGAAAGTTGAAGTTGTAATAATGTATGTATGGATGTTTGTTACTCTTTCACGCAAAAACTACCTAATGGATTTTGATGAAACTTTACAATAATATAGCTTACACATCAGAATAACACATAGGTTATAATTTATAAAGATATGGTGTGAATTATCCAAAATATAAATTTATTAAATTATAAAATATAAATTTATTAAATTATCCAAAATTAAAATGTAACGATAAGTGTCAAGTAAGTAGGAAAAAAATCTGCCATCTGCGAGCTATTCTGGCGTGCGCCACAAAAACCGTTGGAGTTACACGTATATAAAGCATATTTATATATGTTTCTATTAGTAGTATTATCACAATTTTCCATCACCATGCGGTTGAAACCGCTGGGCGCAGCTAGTGTTAATATAATTTAGATAATCATTTAAATAATATAATTATGGAAAAGATCGACATTGGCTTTCGGGGTCAAGATAGTACCATTGATTATATAAAATCAATGATAGTACTAATTGGATAACCACTAATTTAAATAAAACTAAAGAGAAGATTAAAGAAACAGCAAATTTAAACCCCAGAAATACATACTCTAACAAGGACAGAGACAAATAAGAAGATAATGCTAATTCAACGATTGTCTTTAGATAAAAAAAAACATTTGATTAATTATACGCAATGCCATTTGCAATCGCGCCTAAAATAACAGAAATTAATAAAAAAATTATGTTAACAAAGGAATTAGATAAAGTAAACCATAGTAAAATAATTAAAACCGTCATAAATAAGAAAACCTTGTATTTTACTATTATTGGTGTGTCTGTGATACCTTTTAAGGATACTTGCCGAAGCGACAAAACAACATATAGCATGATCAAAATAAATTATATAAAAGAATAGTTAGGAAAAGGTCTAAAGTATCATACGATTGAAGTGTTATTTAATAGTCTTCCAATTTATGACCAATACGCGAAGTAATATCAATAATAAGTTAATAGTAAAAACAAGCTTTTATTAAAATGCTTTGTCCCGAGCCAACCCTAGGAACAGCAGCCATATCGTAGTGGTACTTAGAACGGGCTATCATAACTGAATGAACAGAATTTCGTGTTTGTGCTGTTGACCGTTGAGGAGTCCCCTTGTTGGAAGCCAACCCTGGGTGCAGCAGCCCTATCGCGGTGAAACTTAGAAGGGGTTATTATAATTGAATGCGTATACAACATTTCGTTTCTGTGCTGTTGACCGTTCAGGTCTCCTCGTCGGCAGCCAACCCTGAGTGCAGCAGCGATGTCATTGCAAAATTTACAAAGGGCTATCATAATTGAATGCGTATACAACGTTGTGTGTCTGTGCTATTGACCTTGGAAGACTGGCCCCGTCGGGAACCGATCCTGGGTGTAGAATCAGGTCATGGTCACCATACAAATGCATTGTCATCGGAACTGAACGAACGTGTAAAATTTCAACCTTGTAGGATAAGAGGAAGTGTTTCTAATTCAGCTTGCAAGATTTGGCTTAAACAAACTAACTAATATTGCAGGGTAATTAAAAGCTTGTAATTAGTTGGTAGTAAAAAAACATTATTAAAAACAAGCTTTTATTAAAATGTCCTATCCTGAGCTCACCTCGGGTGCAGCAGCCACTTCATAGTGGAACTTAGAACGGGCTATCATAATTGAATGCATATAAAAAAAAATATTTCTTTGCTATTGGCCGTTGAGGAGTCCGCTCGTCGGGAGCCAACCCTGGGTGCAGCAGGCATGTTATAGCAAAATTTAGAAACAAACAAACTAACTAACGTTGCAAGTTAAATAAAACCTTGTATAAATGAGCCAAAATGGCTTTAGAATATTTCTATGACATAAGTAATGCAATTTAACATAAAATGAATAGACATTTTATTAAATTTTAATGTAATACTTCGACTAATTATCAAGATTTTTCCGGAAGTATTTTAAATGGCGAAACAATTGCCCTAGCGAAAGCATATTTGATTTTTGCCGTTTTTTGGGGTTTATATCATAACAAAATGAAAATTTAATCACAATGTACTTTAAGTCTATGTCTAACAATTCGTCTATAAATTAAAGTTATGTAATTTGTAACATTTAACCAATTACGATAACACCGAGAGATGTTTTTCGGGTTTTCAGGTATATGGTCCCAACCCCTAAACTATAAATATAGCAAAAAACATTATTTTTCAAAATCCAATCAAAGATAAAAAAACACAATTTTATTTATATATATCATGCTATAACAACCTTATCTTTATACTATGTGAGCAGCAAGAACGTTTTTCCGTTTATTCATTTTATTTCCTCAACAAGACGGTTAATCCATTTAATAGGTCTTCAACCGTTTGCACATGTCGCAGTATAAATAGAATGAATACAAAGCATATGCTTTGTTATTTTTTGTATCAGATGAACAAGGCATACTTATGCAAATCCTTCTATCATTAAATTGAATCTAAAATCAGCATTAGTCGTTTTACGGGTATTCAAGTTGATATAACTACGTTTGCATCAAATTGGGACATATTTGCAACATTGGTAAGTATATACGAGTATGTTGTATTATAAAATAAGTCTTTCGCGTGTGAAAAACACTAAAAACACGCTTTTGGGCTATGATACGATATTCACATACACACGACTATGATACGATATTCCATCATGGAATGCCAGTGCCTATCTTCCGGCTTCATCATCAGACCTTGAAACCTAATCGTGGTCAAAGTTCATTCCAAGACTTTTCTAACAAGTCCAAACACGCTATGATACGATGTTCCATCGTGAAGTTCCAGTTCATATCTTCCGACTCCATCATCAGATCAGTTCGACAGTACCATATTATTGTATTGTCATCAGAAATACATACAGCTGCCAATTTTCAAGACGCTACGATCATTGGAAGATAGTTAAATTAGTTACCTTAGATTCCATTACAAAGTTAGTTACATACAGGTCGACCTAATAAAAGCGTGTTAAAAATGGGTAATTAGAGTCAGCTCACGCGCTCATTCTTACTAATAACAGTGATTCGTATCACTTTCATATTATAGGCCGATATACATTTTCAAAAGCAAAATAACAAAACCGTTTGTACCACACCAAAGACTTTCATTACAACTAGAGTTGTCGACTACAGCAAGCGAGCCCGTCACCTCAGGAAGTTTCCCGTCACCTAACGATTAGTCGTTCTATCTCCCTGAATTGAGCGCAGAAGACTTGGACAAAACAGTCCACCATCTAGCTCCGCCACAAACCCGTAAGAGGCCGACGCCTTAACCGCGAGATAGCCAGGAGTGTTACCCGGCGGGCTTACACTCACGCCCTTACTTCCAATTGCGACCAGATTACTCCAGTCTCTCGATTGGTTACGAGTTCGAGGTCGCTTGCGTGGTCCTCTCCCTTACGAACATCATGGGCCCGTTAGCTCCCCATGGGAGCTAACGGGCCCATGATGAGGTGGCCACGATGACCCATGTGTTCAGGGTCGGTCACACTCACGGGTCAACACCCATCCGATGGCCTCCACGTATGGGGTGCGAACCTGGGTGGACACTGGGTCAACCAGTCTCCCCTGGGAATCAAACCTCTGGCGCTCCTGGACGGTCTGCGCACCGAGCGGCGCAAGCCAATCGATTGTGCTCTCCGACTAACAGTCGGGGGAGTCTGGGAACTGTATTGTTTCCTATAGAGCGGGGGTGGTTGCCTACCTTACGGCGACTGCTCTTGAAATGACCATTGGCCATCCGATCCCGGTTCAGAGTTGGGCAAAGGACGCCTTGGTCCGCGACAGATTCGGTGTACACCGTTTCACCGCTTCGTAAGGGAGAGGACCGCGCAAGCGACCTCGAACTCGGAACCAATTGAGAGACCGGAGAAATCTGGTCACAATTGGAAGCAAGGGCGCGAGTGTCGGCCCGCCAGGTAACATTACTGGCTATCTCGCGGTAAAGGCGTTGGTCTCTTGCGGGTTGTGGCGTAGCTAGACGTCGGATTTGTAATGTCCAAAGTCTTCTACGCTCACTGCACGGTCGATAGAACGATGAATCGTTAAAACGTCCTGCGGTGACGGGTTCGCCCGTTGTGGTTGACATCTCAATATGCGCTCACTCCAGGGAGATAGAATGACTAATCGTTAAAACTTCCCGAGATGACGGGCTCGCCCGCTATAGTCGACAACCCAAGTTGCTCTAAGGGTCGTGTGTCCGGTGAGCAGACCGTTGGTAGTTCTAAGGTTCTTATTGCTTATGTTAAGTAGGGTCTTGGTTTTCTTATTAAATGGTTGCTTCGTCATGGCGTTTTCCAGGCGACATACTTGGCTTTGTTTTCAGGATGCCCGATCTTTCTTTTCCAAGCAGTTCCAGATGATTTTTTTACCCTATGGCGAAGGGGACCATAACAACTGGCTCCGCCGGGCATCCAGTGTGCCCAGTTTTGCCAGTCGGTCGGCCTCTTCGTTGCCGGGTATGCCTTGCTGGCCCGGTGTCAATATTAAGGTGATTCTGTTGGCTTTTCCCAATTTTTTGAGCTCTTTCGTACATCCCCAGACCACAGTAGATTCTGCGGTGGCTTTAGCCAGAGCGTCCAATGCTGCTCTGCGGTCAGAGCAGATGAGGATTTTTCTATTTTTTTACCTCAAGTCCCCTTTGGAGTTTATGCATTCTAATATGGCAAACACCTCGGCTTGGAAAACCGTGGCATATTTCCCAAGGGGTATGCTGATTCTGTGGTTGGTTTTGAGTCCGTACACGCCTGCTCCGAAACGTCCATTTGTTTTGCTGATCCGTCGGTGAACCAGGCGTCCGCATTGTGGCGTTGGAGCCAATACGGTTTCTTCCAGTCTTCCCTGGGAAGAATATAATTCCAATTTAAAAATTTACCCACTTAAAATAGGACCTTTAAGGTAGGGTTGTTCGATTGAGAACAAAATATAATTTGTCTCTGAGCCAAATTTATTTGAGTTTCTAAAAAAATACATTTTACTTAAATGTATACGCCATAAAAAAAGTATCTCATCTTAAACAGTGTAATTTACGATGATTGTTCTTCCCCGTAAACCTTTGGAATACCTTACGGAAATTGAAGACGCTTAGCAACGGATCGGATGATAGTCTATTTTTAGAATATATACGCCTTGGACAACATAAGCATTTCAACGTTATAAATCAGCATTCCATGATGGTACCTCATTTCAAATAGTTACTCATTTGCTTACCACAGATTTTTTACCACAGAAATATGGGAGCCTTTTTTAAAGACGTTTTCCCATCAATAATCAGTATACCAAATGATACGCTAAAACGACTCGATAATCACATGGAAACGAATCGAGAAATATTATGACCTTATTGTGAGTGAAGGTTTTTTTTCTCGTGTGCATGACCTCTAATCGAGTTCAGTTGACCAAAGGCAAATATTAAACGAATGTCGACAGTTTTTCAGTTTATTGCTTGCCAGAGTATGCATTTTTTGTTCTCTTGATATTATTCTTTACTTTGTTGGATGTGCCATAGGCCAATAACCATTTCCAAGCTAGAATTATTCATACGCTTTATCGTAATCATCATCATGATAACGTTACAACTCTTGGCTTCACTAATGATTATATATGGTATCAAACTGCTCATCTCTATAGTACGATATGGAAACCTTTCTGAAACGGCGAAATGAAGGTGGCGCTGATAGCATTGGTGGCCAACGTAATAACTATTTATTTGGCCACCTATAGTAACATTGATTATAAATGTTTTTTTTTTATTTATAAAAGACTGATTGATTTTTAAAATCTGAGATTGGGTAGGGAGGGAGACTCCACCAACCCCCCAACCCCCCTAACCCCCCAACCCCCCAAACTCCCCAAACTCCCCAAACTCCCTCCCCTTCTTAACCTAAGGAGGTAAGAGGCTTTGGAGTGGGTTACGGGGGTGGGGGTTTGGGTTGGATTTGGATGGGGGAAAAGTTGGAGGGTGGTTGGGGGAGAGGGAGGTTTGGAAGAGGGTGGGGGTATTAGGTTTGTGGTGACGTTTGAAAGAGTGTTAACATCGCGGATTACTCACACACCTAATCCGCCCCATATAAAGTATACCGACCATCGCTTGACGTTCGGCCCTCCGAGTTTATTCGGCTCCGCTCGTGTAGCCCCATCCCCTTCTGTCTATAGGGAAGAATTGCACTGCGAACGCGTTCAATAGGCAACTTAGGATGCGTTTCAAAATCGTGTACAACATATAGTACAAAAATACAAGAAGACAAGTCCTAGTATACAAGGTAGTAAAAATAATCGATAGTACGACGCACCCTGCCCACCGGGAGCTCTAGTGAAACATTTTTTTCCAAACACATGATTTTGGCGCCCCCTTAATTACCACCCGGGGCACCGGCCCCGGGCGGCAACCGGTATAGCAATACCGGTTTGCTCTCTCCTTGATTCGGGGTTGATGCTAATACCTGTCGCAGTCCACTAAGGTGTAGAAAAGTTCATGTAGAAGAGATATTTCTTTCTGCACTCTTACGCGGAATTAGACATTTGCGATTTAAATCCTAACCATGTTTATAAGTTTATTGGGTATTAAGGCTTTGTGGTAACGCCAGTACAAACACACAAGTATGAACACAAACGTCTATAACCAATAGGTTCGTTATTTTAGTAATTACTACATATTGATCAAAATCGTGGGAGCTAATAGGCACTGTTGCAGCAACACCCATCCTGCGGCCCCACGCAGAAGTGCGAGCCCGGGTAGGACACTGTGCATTCCGACTGACAGCCGGGGGAACTTGAAACAGTATTGCTTCCTATAGAGCGGGGGTAGTTGTTAACCTAACGGCAACTGCTCTCGAAACGATCATTCGGTTACCCGATACCGGGTAAATAACCGTAGTCCGCGCTAGATTCGGTAGACACCGTATCCCCGCTACGTGAGGGAGAGGACCGCACAAGCGACTTTGATCCTGTAACCAGTCAGGAGGCAATAGGTATCCTGATGGGTAATTCCAAACGGAGATATCCTTCAAAACTGGTAGTCAGGAGGCGATGCTGCCCGCTGGATACCTTTCCCGGTGCCTCGCCGTAAAGCGTGGGTCTCTGACGGGCGAGTGGATTGTTTTCGTTCAAAGTCTTCGACGATCAACTCACGGGAGATAGATCGATCTAATATCGTCAAAAGTTCCTGAGATAATAGATTCAACCGTTGTAGTTGACAGCTCTAGTTGATCAAAATCGTCACAGCCGATAAGTTAATACTTATTTTCTAGAAAAATAAATAAAGTTTCACAAATAACCACGGAGAAACTATGCCCATTACCATTACATCCGCAATCACGTAACTCAAAGTCGTATTACATTTCTAGACATCGTTTACCAAGTTACACATCGAAATAACGATCAAAGTCAATGACAAAAAAAAGACAGTAGATAAGAAAACATTTGCTGTTTGAGAGGCATTCAGAAAAATAAAGCAGAATAAGTCCAGTTGAAATAGTAGTAGATGTGACATTTTGACCAGGCCTTATGCAGCAGTGCCACGCTGTATTAAAGCTGAAAATGATGCGTTTTCCTCAAATATTGGGTTTCTAGATGCCCTAACCAATATATAACAAGATTGTTCAGCCTTTTTTATGCTTTTTTACAAAAGCCAATATGGTATTGTATAGAAATTCCCGTAGAGAATGTAACATTAGTACAGAAAATTCGCAAATGTCTGTCGGCGTTATATCCTCAACCACATAACTTAAGGTTGAATGACATTACAAACCATCGATTCCTATGTTACAAATCGAAATGACAGTCGAAACAAAGACAACGAAAGACATACGGAAGTAGATAGGAAACCATTTGCTGTTTGTGAGGCATTCAGCAAAATGAAGGAAACTGAAGCGAAACGACTCAAGCGCAAATATTATTCTCTGCCAAACATGCTTCGAGAAAACTAACTAACTAAGTAATCTGATGTTCCGGTCAAAGTTGTGAGATTGAAAGTCAGATGTGTGAGATGCATGTGAAAAAAGATGGAAAAAGAAGTCTGATGTGGAAACACATTTTTTTGTGGAAAACCAGACGGTCGGATGGTAAAATTGGACCACCAAAACTACCTGTCGTGGAAACACATTTTTTTGTTGAAAACCTAAAGGTCATCTTGATATTGGACGTCCCAAACGTTAGAGTGAATAACTGGTAGACTAAAGCCCAGAATAAAACGGAATGAAGGAAGTTTCTCTAAGAAACCAAGACTACGTCTGATGGCGATAATAGAGGGTTGCAACTAACAATTATGTCATTAAAAATTGAAATCCGAGGAATGACTATTATACAATAATGAGCAAAAACGCTTAACGACAGTGCTAATATTATATTGAAGCATCCCTAATTGTAACCTTGAATAACGTCATAATTTTGTTGATTCAATGAATTGGTTTTACGTCCATTACTACAGTAATTTACCTTTGAACAATTCTAAAATAAGTGTTTAAGCCAGCGCGCGCCGTAGAACGGATGCTCACAATTGGACAAATCGCAGCCATAACCTTGGTAATGTCGATCTAATGTTCAGTTACAAATTATCGGTGGATGAGTCGTGACGCGGGTGTTTCAAAGTTAAAAATTATGTTATCTATAATTAGTAGTAATATTGTGCACTAAAGTAAATATTGATAAAAAACACAGTTTTTTAGTTGTACTCTACGCTACGTTCGTCCGCTGTCTTGGTTGGTATGTTGTTTTAGTTTCTATATTAAAATAAACGTGTATCCGTATGAGTTGCACTTTTTTGTATTTATTCAAAATAATGGCGTTAAGAAATATTACAAAAGAATCCTACGCAATCCTTGAATAGCACACACTATGTACATCGCATATTAATTTTGAGGAAAATATCCAATTATATTTTTTGGAGACGTACTTTACATAAAAAATAAAGTATATAATATAATATACACATCGGATTTTCGAAAGTTCTCTTTCAATTAAGTGAGGAAATGTAATAATAATTGTAAACAGATATTAACCCTTCGAGTAGCGTCATAATTTCATGGCAGACCGCAGCAATTTATTGAAATTTCTTACAATATCGCCGCGCTCGACAAAAAGTACTATAACTATGGAACTACTAAAGCAATCATAAAAAGAATAAATGTACAATAATTCCATTGAAATTTCGTATATAGAATATTGAAATTTAATTTTTTTAAATAATTAGATAATTATGAATAAATATGAGAAATTCGAAAAAGTTAAAAAAAACTCGGCATTTCTAACTTGTACTTGTCTTACGGAAAAATACGAAACCCTATTTAAAAATTGTAAATACTATCGTGATTTTTATTACATTTTCTATCAAAGGTAGTATTTTCTTTTGCTTATTTATATACAAAAATATTTAGATATTAGGTCATAAAAACCAATAAAAATTTTGATAATTTGTCGAAAAAAAAATTATGTTTGACAATGGAATTTTGCCAGAAATATCCGCGAAATGACGCGCGAGTTTATTTTAGCGGCCGTCTATGTATCTATGGTAATAATGAGATATTTGGTATGGATTTTAGGATGCGTTCGAATTAGAAAATAATATTACTGTGCGCTCCGGTAGCAAGCCAATATTGGTCGTTACGTAGTCAACGGTGTTCTGATGTGCAACCAAATTTAGTTGTTAGGTAGCCGAAGGGTTAACTATAAGAGAGGGTTTTTGATCAAAAAGATATTTTTTTAACTGAAGCTTTTCCTTGAACATTTTTGAAACGATTGGAGGAGTATTATTGATGTTTTAAAGCGAACGCGCAGCAGGAATTTTTTTACGTTTCATAGACTATGCAGAAAATCGGAGGAGCTGGAGTAACTAAAAACTGGTCGAGTGCGAGTTTGAATCACGCGCCTAGGCTTCCGTACCTTATTTTAAAAAGTGGTTCTATGCTTACCATATGCCGCGAAGACACGGTGATATAGACAGGGAAATATCTTTAATTATATACAGTAACACCATATAAAATAATTACACTAATGATATACTGTAGCTATATACTTATTACATCCCTTTAGCGTAGAAGATACTGCTTTAAAAACATCGAATGCAATAAGGTATTTAATAACTCAACTAGTAAGTTCAATAATACAATCCAGTGTGCCATAACATACAAAATTAATAGCGAAATATTATCAAAAAATATTCATAGCTATATTTGTCACTCACTGCCCAACTGGGCTATACCTGTTCTAGGACTGGCATTTCTATAATAAACAAAACATATATAATTTAATTTATATTATGATCAAAACAAGAAATAAAATATAATAGTAAATTAAAGATTGGATTATTGAATTAACGAATAAATGAATGAATGAATGAATGTCTTTATTTCGCATAATACTATAAGTACAATAGGCGGGCTATTGTATTATTCAATCTGACTACTCATTCAATCTTTTACAGAAAATCCTTATTATCAGTTTCAGTATCAGTTTTTACTCAAGGTAAATTTATTACCTACACATACTGAACGTCAAAAGATAGTAATGGTGTATTATATTTTATATTTTTCCGGCTAATCCAACAAGAAAAATTCCACTGAAAATAAACGCCAAAGAAAACCAGTGACCACTTTTTTAGTTATTGTTAAATACCAGTTTGATTCTATATACCTAATTCAAAATTATTTGATTTCTTTGGTCTATGTCGTTGAGGTCGTCGACGTTCCAGTGAATTTAAAAGATGAAGCCGAAAGAAAAATACAGGAAAACTAACTATAAATAAGTAAGTTAACAAACTAAAAATCCTGTATGAATTGAAATGAACTATACAAAATAAGATACCCAAAATTTCGACCTAGTAAAGTCGTTTTAAATTAAAATAATGAATACAGATTAATATAGCCTTTTGGGTTATAATAGTAGGGGAGAGTGAGTACACTTGATCCCTAAGGAGACTTGATCCTCCGCCCATTTCTCGTAAATGGAGCATTTTTTCAATTTCGCGTTGGCAACATTGAATATCCCTTTGACTGGTAACATCACTCATCCAACTGTCAAAGTCCTATGTTCGCATGCAAAGTGACCACACGCGCTGCTAAGTTTTGCTGTGTTAAAACTTCTTTTTCCGGGTGAGTGTTGGCTCATATTATAAAGTATACACATTACAGTAGATGTTTGCATATGTACTAACGTAAATCTATGCTATTTAGCGTCACAATTGCTGTATTTAGATTTTACCATGCAAAATATCTTCCACTAATAACATTCCATTTTATTAATTTCTACATGTTGGGGAGAGTTGGTTCATTTGTAGGTGGGGCGATTTGATCCTAGGATCGAGTCTCCCTAATTAAAATACTATTCATTAGTTAATGGGTTTAATTCACTCAATTTAACTTAC
Source organism: Micropterix aruncella (assembly GCA_944548615.1). NCBI lineage: Eukaryota > Metazoa > Arthropoda > Insecta > Lepidoptera > Micropterigidae > Micropterix > Micropterix aruncella. The sequence continues at coordinate 9,841,379 of OX155957.1, read as the reverse complement.
AGCAAAAATGCCGAGAATTTACAAAACAAAAGATGGAGGAAGAAAGCGGACCCCAATTGACGATGAAAAAATGAAGCAAGCAGTTCAGGCGGTCCTCAACGGTGAATCTATCCGAGGATCTGCAAGACTGTTCCAGATTCCAGTCATGTCGCTGAAACGAAACGCAAGACGCCAGAAGGAGAATGAGACTGAATTAATTATTTCTTTCAAGCCTAATTACAAAAAATCTTTAGTATTTACAGAACAAGAAGAAGACATTTTGTGTGAATATCTAAAAAAAGCTTGTAAGCTAAACCATGGCTTAAGCGCCAAGGAAGTTCGCCGGTTCGCATTAGAATATGCAAAACTCAATAACAAGCAATACCCATCAAAGTGGAATATTGAAGAAATTGCTGGCTACGAATGGTTCCACGGGTTCATGCGTAGACATTCAGATTTATCTATGCGTGCACCAGAAGCTACAAGCTTAGGGCGATCGACCAGCTTTAATAAGCCAAATGTCAGCAAGTACTTCGAAAAATTGGATTCTATTTTAGAGAAACACAAATTTACCCCAGAATCTATATGTGCAGTAGATGAGACTGGACTTACTACTGTTCACAAGCCACCCAAAATAATAGCGCCCAAGGGACAGAAACAAGTAGCTCAGGCTACTTCAGGTGAGCGAGGTGAACTGGTGACAGTTTGTGTGGCTGTAAACGGCATAGGAAACCACATTCCCCCTTTCATGATTTTTCCAAGGAAAAATTGGCAAACACGAATGATCGAAAGGGCTCCGCCAGGCACATCAGGCGTCGCATATCCAAGCGGTTGGATGAATTCTGAGAATTTCGTGGTGTTCCTTAAACATTTCGTTAAATATGCCAAACCTACTCAAACTGATAAGTGTCTTATCATACTAGACAACCACGAAAGCCACATAAGCTTAGGGACGATACTATTCGCAAGAGAAAATGGTATAATACTTCTCACCATTCCACCACATACGTCGCACAAGTTAATGCCTCTAGATCGCACAGTGTTTGGGCCCTTGAAAACTTTTTATAATTCAGCTTCTGATAATTAAAGAGGAATTTAAAAGACTTCGAGAGCTCTTCATCTGAAGAAGAAGAAAGTGGATGGTTTGTTAAAAGTTCCAGCGATTCTGATTTCAGTGTCTGCGATTCCGATTCCAACTGCTACAGTGATGCTGAGCCGGGAAATAATATTGTACCGGCAGCTAAAGGAGATTGGGTAGTCGTCAATTTTATATCAGTAAAACAGAAATTGCACCGATATGTAGGCGAAATAATAACCCAAAACAAAAATTCATATGAAATCAAGTTCGCCAAAAAAATTACAAACCGACATTTCAAGTGGCCCATAAAGGATGATATATCATCTATTGCGCCGTTTCAAATTGTCAAGAAAGTCCCAAACCCAAAATTTAAGTCTTTGTGCAAGCGAGTAGGCACGTTTGAGTTCGAGAAATCGTTAAAAAATTTTCAAATTGATATGTGAACTAATATTTGTTTTCCTTTAATCCTTCATTATTCTTTTTCATTTGTTTGTACTTGTAATATTTTTTCTTAAACATTTTGTTAAGCTTTGCGACAATAAATACTTTAAAAAATATTTTAATTGCTTACTTTATAATTTTACTAATATTTTATTAATTGCTTACTAATATTTTTTAAAGTATTTAAAAAATATTTTAATTGCTTACTTTATTAGTAGGATCTAGTCAACCCAGGTCGAGGATCAAATCTCCTTGAATAGAGGAGATTTGATCCTTTCGCCCCTCCTCCACATTTTTTCTCTTTCTTGGATAATCTTACGCAGCAAAGCCGTAACATGATATAATTTAGTTAAGCTATTAAATTTGCGACATCTTAAATTTGAAATTATATGATTTATTTGATTGGATAAGTTTTTATGAGCCAAAAACCAAAAGGGGGATCAAGTGTACTCACTCTCCCCTACAGTATGTCTACGAAATAGTATTTGACAAAAGTGTCGTTAAAATGTTATAAAATAAACAGTGATTCCCAACAAGTTGTATGGGTTCGATCATAACATCTTGAACTTTATACCACCAACGATCAGAGTAAATATTGCAGTATAGGTACCTAACAATAATTGTAAAATGTGTATTTCAGACAGATATAATAAAATACGCACTAAATACTGATGATTTCGACATCGAACTGTTACTGTTACACTAATTAATAGTCTTAATCGGTTAGCTACTTACCATGTTAAATTCGTTGAATACCGATTTTGATTTTACAATTATAACAATAATTGTAAAATGTGTACTTCATACATATATATTAAAATACAAACTAATTACTAATAATTTCGAAATCCAACTGTTAGGGTTTCACTAATTATAATTAGTCCTAATCGTTTAGCTACTTACCAAGGTAATGATCATAGCGCTCGCATTATTATTATCAATTCAGTCAAAGCTTTCACTTACGTCTATCTGCACTCTTTCAATTTTGCTCTTCTATTTTCAAAGATGTTTCGCCTTTGGGAAGTAACTCGCGGTAATATTGCAGAAGAAAACAATACTCTCGGATCTAGTTCTTGCGATATTAGGCCACTGTTCCATAAACACTGATCCAAAACGTTTAATATTGTTTTCAGTTTATAAAATTGATAAAGTAATAATAATCATCGTAGAAGAAATAACCAGTAAATCGTTTTAATATTTTTTATAAGTAAATTTTGTCAAATTATTTTGTTACTTTTTACGACAATAAAGATTTTTCCAAAATTAATTCTATTGCTTATTCAGCTGTCATTAGAAGATTCGGAAGAAAATGTTATTATCAGGGTTTTTGGTTGAAAATTTATACGTATAGTAGTAGATGGAGTGGGGCGCTTGTTTCCAGCCCTTGATGTCACCTAGATCTGTAAGGTCTTTTGTAACTACCCACTGTGTGGTTAGGTCAATGGTCAGCTAGTAGCCCGGTACTTCGTACCAGTCCAAGTAGGTCACTGACCTTCAAGTTGGGCAGATCGCTGGGTTCGAGAAAGGCTCGTCCCAGTAAACTGTGTCTTTTGGCGGTGAGCCCTGGACAGCGGCCAACAATGTGTATGCTGTCTTCAGGTTCCTCGCCACATATTCGCCACATATCCTTGCTCTCAGTCAAGCCAAGGTTGAATAGATGAGCTCTAAGGGTGGTGTGTCCGGTGAGGAGACCGATAGTGGTTCTAAGGTTCTTCTTGCTCATGTCAAGTAGGGCCTTGGTTTTCTTCTGTAGTGGTTGCTCCATCATGGCTTTTGCCTGGCGACATCCCTGACTCTGTTTCCAGGAAGCCCGATGTTCCTGCTCCAAGCAGTCCCTGATGATTTTCTTACCTGTAGCGAAGGGGACCCCTACAGCTGGCTCCACTGGGCAATCCAGTGTGCCCAGTTTTGCCAGTCTGTCGGCCTCTTCGTTTCCGGGTATGCCTTGGTGACCCGGTATCCATATTAGGGTGATTTTGTTGGATTTTCCCAATTTGTTGAGCTCCTGCATGCAGTCCCAGACCACAGAAGATTCTGTGGTGGCTTTAGCCAGAGCGTCCAGTGCTGCTCTGCTGTCAGAGCAGATGAGGATTTGTCTGTTTTTTACCTCAAGTCGACTTTGTAGTTTTATGCATTCCAATATGGCAAGTACCTCGGCTTGGAAAACCGTAGCGTATTGTCCAAGGGGGATGCTGATTCTGTGGTTGGTTTTGGGTCCGTACACGCCTGCCCCAAAACGTCCATTTGTTCCTGAGCCGTCGGTGGACCAGGCGTCTGCGTTGTGGCTTTGAAGCCACTGCGGATTTTTCCATTCTTCCCTGGTGGGGATTAGGATTTTATAGGATTTCTCTACCGAAATTTTTTTCCGTAGTCGATCCTGGGTCAGAGTGAATGGGCTTTTGTGGAGGAGGTTTAGCTCAGGATGAGTGTGCCCTCCACGCTTCCACTCGCCCAAACACTTCAGTCTGTATGCTGTAAGTCTGGCGGAGTGGATGATGAGCTTGTCCAGAGGCGGGCAGCAGAGTGCCACCTCTAATCCCGCTGTTGGGGTGGTCTTCATGACGCCAGTTGCAGCCCTCAGGTAGTTACCTTGAAGGCTTTTAAGCATTTTTAGTGTCTCAAGCTTTTTCACCCTGGACCACCAGACTATTGCAGCATAGGTTAGTCTAGGCAGCAGTACTGCCCTGTAGAGCCATAAGGCGACCCTGGGTTTGAACCCCCAGGTTTTTCCCATGACTCTTTTGCACGTCCACAACGAGGCATAGAAGGTTGTTCTCTTGCGCTCGAGGTGGTGCTTCCAATTGAGCTTTGGGTCTAGATAGACTCCAAGGTATTTGACTACTGTAGCGTATTCTATCTCCTTATCCCAGAGCTTGAGACACTCAACGGGTTCGGGTTTGTATTTTCTGGTGAAAATCATGGCCTTAGTCTTGCTTGGATTAGCGGATAGACCTCTGGCCTGGCACCAGTCTTGGGTGGTCTTAAGTGCTTTGTCCATGAGCTCCTTAAGTATTGATAGGAAGTTTCCTCTGACTACTATGGCCACATCATCAGCGTAGCCGTAGACAGAGAGGCCTAGGTTTTGTAGATCTATTAGGAGTTCGTCTACAACGATGCTCCACAAGAGGGGGGAGATGACTCCACCCTGTGGACAGCCCTTGGCAGGGATTCCCGTGATGGAGGTGTCGCCTTGATAGACGGTCAGATTCCTAATTTATACGTATAATAATTAATATTATTAAGCGATCAAGGCGATTTAGTCTAACCATATCAAGCCATTAGACATTCTACGATAGGTGTGAAAAAGGTACCAATGTGCTAACGACACTTTTGTCTAATAATATTTCGTAGACTATACAGTTAGTTCTGAAAAATATATCTTTTAGTTTGCATCATGCATATTTATCAGTTAAGTGATCATCTTTTTTTTAATATACTTTTTTACACAGTGAGTTTTTAATACAAGATTAAAAAGTTGTCCAAGCAATTTTAACGTTCCTTTGAGGCTTTTATTATAAAATTGAATACGCTGACCCATAAAAGAGGACCCAACTTTTTTAGGTCGAAACATGGGAAATAACGCGTGTTTTTATGTCTCCTGTTTACATTGTGTCGATCATTTACTTTTGTGAACTGTGTTATGTTTTTCAACATATTTTATTTGCCAAAATAAATTAAAAAGAATACTTTTAGTTACTTATGGCTATATTTAGTTAATACAAATATTATATTTTCTATTTCTTTTATATTGCCACTATCAAACGATATTGGAAATAAATGAGAAAGAAGGAATATACAATATTGACCCGTATATGCCCAGTGATTCGAAAACGAAACAAGAAGTAGTACTTTTGTAAAAGCATCGGAAATCCTTTGTGAGCTCACAAAAACTGCCATCTATCGCAAGAGTACGAAACTATTTCCTATTAGCAACGAAGTTTTAGCAGAATTGACACTTTTGATTGAAACAGTAAGCAGTGCCAGTTGTGTCGTGTTCGCATCGTGCAAAAATCATGTTGTCTCCCGAAAAAAAATAAGTAAGTAATTATTCAGTCAAGTAAAGCTTTGTACAAGTAAATTTGGGTAAATTATGGACTTATTTGTGTTTTTAGAATTAATTGATTGTAGATAGAATTTGTAGATTGCATGTGAAAATAATAATAAATATTAAATAAACTCATTATAGCATTTTTGTTTTAATTACCTATAACGAATGTAGGATATTTGTCCATTGTTTCATTTTCGAACACCTCTAAAATACCTAGTTAACAAAACAAAATATACTAAAACTAGCCAATACTTTTATAGGGACCTATCAACATAAACACGTCTGAAAATAAACAAAATCGAAATTCCAAAATAGTTCCGGGCATATATAGGTTAAAAACTTAAATTGTATCCTTCGCGGACGACACTGTCCTTCTTACTGCGACTAATAATTGGGATGACACATTCTTCAAAGCTCAAAGTAACTTGGAACTGGCTAAAACTTGGATCGACAATCATATTTTAACGCTAAATGCTGCGAAATCATCGGTAGATGAGAAGCTATGTTGGGAAAACCAGATTGCAAATTTGAGTTCGAGAATTAGAAAGCTGGTTTATGTATTTCTTCGGCTGCGCAACATTCTGTCCAACGCAACCATAAGAATGGTATACATGGCCTTGTGTCAGAGTATTTTGTCCTACGGAGTCGCGGCATGGGGCGCTACTACTAATGCTAATCTGGATAGATTGACAAAAGCGCAGAAATTATTATTGAGAGTAAGTAATACACAGGAAAAACCGGCTTCATCCATCTGCATTGTTATTTTCCCAATCCCATGTGCTATCAGCTAAACAGTTATTCATTTAGCAAGCGCTTCTTGCATTCTACAAATCTAGAGATGACCATCTCGAACTCAAAACAATCTGAACACAAGAATGTCCGCGAGTATCAATTATATAATTCCGTCAGTCAGGACAACATTTGCCCAGAGACATATATTCTACATAGCCCCAAAATTATATAATTCCCTAAGTGAAGACATGAAAAAATATTCTAACAAAAGAATATTTAAAGCAAACCTTAATAGATGGCTAGTTAACAAGGGATATGTAAAATCTGATCAACTTCTTCGCAACGCACGACAATTTATTTAGTATCACTTTTCTATTATTCTTAATTAAATTTGTTTAAATTTGAACTATAAATGTATTTATTTATTACATAGCTATATATTTTATAAAATTGGTATATTTATGTGTATCTTTTAGAAGCAGAGCCTTCCTTTAAGAAGCAGAGCCATATGTGGCTAATAAATGAAGGCCGTGAAAAGAGCCACAAATTATTTACTTGTCTATTATGATTTTTATTTTTATTCTTATTTTTTATTTTATTTTATTTTACTGAGCAGGTATCTATCTGTCTATTTACTATTATTACGATTTCGATTTCTATTTATTTACTCGATAATTTTATGATTATTATTTCAAATACTTCTTGATGATATTTTAATTTATCTTTTTAACATGTTTAATTTTTAAGTTTAGTTGTTAATTTTTTTTTTGTGTGCACAGGTAAAATATTTCCTGGTACACCTGCCTTAGTACAGGCCTAGGCCTAGTTAGGCGGTGTTAACGTAGTGACCAAGATACTGCAGTGTGCTCTATTTTTCGCTACTGGTCCAAACCCATTTTTTTTTGTAATGCTGCAGGAAATTATATTTTATGCTTTTCCTTTAATAAATAAATAAATACAGGTGGTGGGTCCAAATAATTTAATTTTTAAAAATAAAACATTTAATTTCTTAAAATTGCATAAAAATATACATATCTAGAGACGGGCCAAATTATCGCCCAGTTAAATGTGCTATTGGCAGGAAAGGTCATGTAAGATGTGTTAAACCTCTCTATATTAATTATTAAATAATTTATATAATTATTATAAGAAGCAACCGTTACATGATCAATGAACTGTGTACCTAATCATAAGTATCTAAATAAATAAATAAATAAATAAACATGTCTGGAAGGTCGAAGGATAAGAGAGAGGGGAAATGGAGATGAAAAGAAGGAGGTGATCGATTAAGTAAAAAAATAAATGATACATTTGAAATACTGTTCTGCAGCTTTTCTAGATATTTCACAGGCCTTTGACCGTGTTTGGCACGATGGCCTATTATATAAAATAAAAACAATGCTCCCAATAAACTATTATTTATTTATAAAATCCTACCTCAAAGATAGACATTTTTTTGTTAGACAAGGGGAAGAGACAACTACCCTGCACAAAATCTATGCTGGAGTACCCCAGGGAAGTGTGATGGGCCCTACACTGTATCTTCTGTATACTACAGACCTCCCATTAACCGAGAAGGTAGAGATGGGCACATTCGCCGATGATACTGCTGCACTAGCCGTACATGAAAATCCTGAGGAAGCTTCACTTCTCTTACAAAAGAGTCTCGATAAGATTTCAATCTGGCTAAAGAAATGGCGAATCAAAGCGAATGAGACCAAATCGGTGCAAGTGACCTTCACCATGAGAAGGGAAACATGTCCACCAGTAAAATTAAATGGCATCCAAATACCACAAGGGCATGATGCTAAATACCTTGGGCTGTACCTGGATAGACGGCTTACGTGGAGGAAGCATATATTTACAAAAAGGAAAGCGCTAAGTCAACAGCTCAAGAAACTGTACTGGTTAATAGGCCGCAAGTCACAACTCTCACTAGAAAACAAATTAGTAGTGTACAAATGCATCCTGAAGCCCATTTGGACCTATGGATTACAGCTGTGGGGCACAACAGCCAATTCCAATATAGAGATTCTTCAGCGGTTCCAAAACAAGATGCTGAGAATAATAGTTGATGCACCATGGTATGTCACGAACGACCGTCTACATCATGACCTCAAAATCTCAACAAAGAAAGAAGAAATTAAATCTAAAATGGTATCCTACCAAAAGCGAGTTCTACATCATCCAAATCAACTAGCTTCAAAGCTGATGAAAAAACGGGCTTTCCGCATATTGAAGAGGAGAGCGCCCCAAGACTTGCTAGCATAATAATGTGCTAGCACCCATTATTGTGGATGTGCCATTGGGCACATACCATTCAAGTCCAGTCAAGCTAATCAAAGGAACATCAAAGAGGAAAATGTTCAAAAGCCACAACAATTGCTGAATGTCATATCTAGACAGGTCTGGGCGGTCTGGGCGGTCTGGGCGGTAGCGCCACACGGTGCGCGTACCGCCCAGACCGCCCGAGGTACACCCCGATCGGAACCTCCGATCTCAACTTTCTGCGACTATAAGTTAGAGATGCAAGTAGAGTTTACGGCGACACTTCCAGGTTAGTCCCCCTTCGATGATGCTACCGGATGGGAGCTGAGCCGTGAGTTAGGCCGACATTAGAAAAAACAGGCATGATTTTGGATCCAAGCTGCACGAAACCGTTAAGCACAGTTAGGTACCCTGAACCGTTAGGTACCCTGCACTTGGCTAAAATGCACTTCATACAACTTCCATACAAATTAGTCTTCTACAAATTATATAAAATTATATAAATTAGGGCGCTAATGAATGCAGTTTGGCCACTAAGACCCATGAGTTCAGGACGGTCATACTCACGGGTCAACACCCATTCGGCAGGCTCCACGTAGACGTGCGAGCCAGGGTAGGACACTGGCCTTCGGGCCAGTTTCCCCTAGGAGTCAACCTCCGGGCGCTCCTGTACGGTTCGCGCACCGTGCGGCGTCAGCCAATCGATTGTGCATTCTGACCGACAGCCGGGGGAGTCTGGAAACAGTACTGTCTCCTATAGAGCGGGGGTAGTTGTTTACCTTACGGCAACTGCTCTTGAAACGACCTATCGGCTACCCTATACCGGGTGAAGAGCCGGGCAAAGGATGCCGTGCTCTGCGATAGATTCGGTAAACAATGTATCACCGCTACGTAACGGAGAGGACCGCGCAAGCGACCTCGAAGCTGTAACCAGTCGGGAGACAAGAGTAATCTGCTTGCAACTGAAAGTGAGGCGCGATTTTCGGCCCGCTGGGTGATTAACCTCGTTATCTCGCGGTAAGGCGTTGGCTTCTTACGGGCTGGCGTAACTAGACGGTGGATTTTTTTTCAAAGTCTTCTACGTTCACCTCACGGGAGACAGAACGATCCAGTATCGTTGAAACTTGCTGAGGTGACGGGTTCGCCCGTTGTATTTGGCAAATCTAGTTGCTATAAATTATATATCGATAGTTATCCTTATACCTAATTTAGGATGTAAACAAACATGCACCTAAACCTTCACAAGTAGCGAGAAATCCATGGAATATACTAGAAGAAATACTCAAAAATGTTTCCTGTAAGAATCACAATAATCGCTAGACAGACAAAAAATAAAAAATATTTCTTTTATGTTAAAGTCAAAGGAGTTGAAAAATATATTAAACATATTGGAAACCCTCAGAAGTTTCTGATGAAACTTGTATTTTTATTAATATTCGACAAATAAATCATTTTGCCTATTTATCAATTAATTATTTATTACTGAAAGGTACTGAGAATTTTTGAAAGACTTCCAACCCCTTTAGAGTATTTGTTTTTTTAATTTTTGAATTTTGTTTTTTTTTTTGTGAAATTTTGCAAATGCAATTTTGCAAATTTTGCAATATATGCGATATTTTACCAACTGCTAGATGGCGCAGCGTGCTTAACGCTTGTCAAACTTCTATTAAAAAATGAAATTGTTCAAATTCCCAAAAAAAATATATATGATTTCTTCACAAAGTTTTAATCAAAAGTTGCTCACGAATATTACACGACTGCCCAACAAAAGAGAAGTGTAATGTGTTTAGGGTTGATCTTTGTATGTTTTTCGTTTCTTTATTCCACCATAGCCTCTAAACCTAAATTCTAAGATATAGAATTGTGTGGTATTGTTAGAATCGTTATTTCATTCCGAGTGTCATGGGGTACCATAATGTCCAAAAGTCAATAAATTACAATAAATATATCGTGTTTAGTGTCGAATGAAATCTCTGATCGAGTACATTCCGGAAATATACATGTGTCTATACAAATAAATACATAAACCACAGAAATTTCATAAAAACAGTAATAAAAATAATTATAAATATAACTCGCTTTCTAAAACTCGCATTCACTTTATGTAACTGCAGTCGTGTTTTTATTATTTTTAATAAACAAGTGGCTTCCAATTAAGTGCATAAAAAAATAGGTAGTAGTGTTTAACTTTTCATAGCTAAAGTTGTGTTTGAGATATAATACTGTTCGTTTGTGTTCCAGATAGCTAATAAAGTGAGGAATTATAATAAGTACAGATAAGATTAGGTTTTATGGCCATTATTTGAAACAAATTTACCTTTTTTAAAAATATGCATGTAAAAAAGGTTAAAACTAATATTCTTTTATTTTTCTTTAAAAAACACCATATTTTTATAGGTTCTAGGTTAACTGCGAAAGATCAATTACTAAAGATCATTATAAATTTTCTATCAAGGAAGTACATGTAGTAGGCAATTCAAAAGACCTTTTTTTTTGCACATAACAAAGTTTTTTTTTTGAAACTCTACTAATATGACATATAGAGTTGTCAACTAAATCGGGCGATCCCGTCACCTTAGGAAGTTTTATCGATTAGTCATTCTATCTCCCGTGAAGTGAGCGCAGAAGACTTGAACAAAACAGTCCACCGTCAAGCTCGCCACATGTCCGTAAGAGGCCAACGCCTTAACCGCGAGATAACCGGTTGTGTTACCCAGCGGGCTTACACTCACGCCACTCACGCCCTTGCGTCGAAGCATCCCTAATTGTAACCTAGAATAACGTCATAATTTTGTTGATTCAATGAATTGGTTTTACGTCCATTACTACAGCAATTTACCTTTGAACAATTCTAAAATAAGTGTTTAAGCCAGCGCGCGCAGTAGAATGGATGCTCACAACTGGACGAATTGCAGCCATAACCTTGGTAATGTCGATCTAATGTTCAGTTACAAATTATCGGTGGATGAGTCGTGACGCGGGTGTTTCAAAGTTAAAAAATATGTTATCTATAATTAGCAGTAATATTGTGCACTAAAGTAAATATTGATAAAAATACACAGTTTTTTAGTTGTACTCTACGCTACGTTCGTCCGCTGTATTGGTTGGTATGTTGTTTTAGTTTCTATATTAAAATAAACGTGTATCCGTATGAGTTGCACTTTTTTGTGTTTATTCAAAATAATGGCGTTAAGAAATACTTCAAAAGAATCCTATGCAATCCTTGAACAACACACACTATGTACATCGCATATTAATTATGAGGAAAATATCCAATTATATTTTTTGGAGACCTACTTTACATTAAAAAATAAAGTATATAATATAATATACACATCGGTGAAGAAGTGACGAAATGTAATATTAATTGTAAACAGATATTATCTATAAGAGAGGGTTTTTGTTCAAAAAGATATTTTTTTAATTGAAGCTTTTTCTTAAACATTTTTGAAACGATTGGAGGAGTATGATTGATGGATGATTTAAAGCGAGCGCGCAGCAGGAAATTTTGTACTTCTCATAGACTACAAAAAAATCGGAGGAGCTGGAGTAACTAAAAACTGGTCGAGTGCGAGTTTGAATCACGCGCCTAGGGTTCCGTACATTATTTTAAAAAATGGTTTTATGCTTACCATATGCCGCGACGATACGGTGAGACAGGGAAATATCCCTAATTATATACAGTAACACCACATAAAAAAAATTCACTAATGATATGCTGTAGTATATTATTACTTCACTACTTTAGCGTAGAAGATACTGCTTTAAAAACAACGAATGCAATAAGGTATTGAATAACTCAATTAGTAACTTCAATAATACAATCCAGTGTGCCATAACATACAAAACTAATAGCGAAATACCTATTATCAAAAAATATTCATAGCTATATTTGTCACTCGCTGCCCAACTCGGCTATACCTGTTCTAGAGCTGGCATTTCTTTCTCTTCGCGTAATTCATTATTAACAAAGATACCAAGACACTTGATAGACAGGTATTAAAATAGTCAGTGCTCTATTAAAACGACAAGATGGATTGTAATATGACATACCTAGTCATTTTCGTGCTTTAAACGGAAACGAGCAACGGAACAAAAAATACAAAATAATGGAAGCACAAACGTGTCTGCATATAACAATATAACAGCCGAACAAGGCTGGTTTTTTACAAATCTGGTTTTGTTCGTAAACAAATATAAATTTTGCACATTTAAATTACAAATGAGGATTCTGAAATTATTGTGTTTACAATATGCTGAATTTCGGTGTTTCTTAGCTCGGAATATATTTTACTGATAGGATTTTTTTAATGACACGATGTCTTTAAGAATTTGTCCAACTAGAGGCCTAGGGACATTGAGGGTTGCCGATTACAACGGGCGAACCCGTCACCCCAGGAATTTATAACGACATCGAGCCATTCTGTCTCCCTTGGAGTGAACGCAAAAGTCATTCACGGTTTACCTGCCAGTTCGAAGAATCCAACGCCTTACCACGAGGCACTGGTAAAAAAACCCAGCGCGTAAACCGCGCTTCCTTACTACCAGATTTGGACGGATTTCTCCATCCTCCTGTCTGGTCACATATTCGAGGTCGCTGGCGCGGGTTCTACCTGACGTGAGCGGAAATTCAGTTCAATGAAGTCCTTTGCATGCCAATATCATCAGGTGGCTATCAGATAGCTTCTAAGGATAGATGACGTCAGTTCGATGGAGTTCTCATTCGATGGCTAGCGCCACACGGTGCGCAAACCGCCCACACCGCCCGAGGTACACCCCGATCGGAACCTCCGATCTCAACTTTCTACGACTGTAAGTTAGAGACGCAAGCAGAGTTTACGGCGACATTTCCAGGTTAGTCCCTCTTCCAGGATGCTACCGGATGGGAGCTGAGCCGTGAGTTAGGCCGACATTAGAAAACACAGGCATGATATCGGGCCCAAGCTGCACGAAACCGTTAAGCACCCGGAACAGTTAGGTATTCTGAACCGTTAGGTATCCCGTGACAGCTAAAATGCACTTCATACAGCGTTCATACAAATTAGTCTTCTACGAATTATATAAAATTATATAAATTAGGCAGCTAATGAATGCAGTTTGGCCACTAAGACCCATGTGTTCAGGACGGTCATACTCACGGGTCAACACCCATTCGGCAGGCTCCACGTAGAAGTGGGAGCCAGGATAGGACTCGGGCCATTAGGTTACCCAACCAGGTTAATCACCCAGCGGGCCGACAATCGCGCTCTTACTTTCAGTTGCAACCAGATTACTCCGGTCTCCCGACTGGTTACAGCTTCGAGGTCGCTTGCGCGGTCCTCTCCCTTACGTAGCGGTGATACTTTGTTTACCCAATCTATCGCAGACCACGGCATCCTTTGTCCGGCTGTTCACCCGATATCGGGTAGCCGATTGGTCTTTCAAGAGTAGTTGCCGTAAGGTAAACAACTACCCCCGCTCTATAGGAGACAGTACTGTTTCCAGACTCCCCCGGCTGTCGGTCAGAATGCCCAATCGATTGGCTGACGCCGCACGGTGCGCAAACCGTCCAGGAGCGCCCGAAGGTTTCTAGGGGAAACTTGCCCGAACGCCAGAGTCCTGCCCGGGCTCGCACTTCATGCGTGGAGGCCGCCGGATGGGTGTTGACCCGTGAGTGTGACCAACCCTGAACAGAATGGGTTTTCGTGGCCAACTCAGCAAAAGCCCATTAGCTCCCGGAAATACTAATATCACAGGAATACACTAATAATACCCTAATATTACAGGAAATTTCTGTTTTTTTAAATGTTATTTCAATCGATGAAATGAGGTCTAGTTTCATCCCATCTTTTTGTATAAGTACTTTATCGATGACTGATGTAGATACAGCAAGAATAGTATACTTTAGTTACTTTCATAGCATTATGTCCTATGGGATTCTTCTCTGGGGAAGCTGTGCGGACATCAATAACATCTTTATACTACAGAAACGTGCTGTAAGAGCTATATATAAACTTGGTCCTCGAGTTTCACTTAGAGAAAAATTCAAAGAGATAAATATTCTTACTGTTGCATCACAATATATATACGAAAATCTGTTGTATGTCCACAAGAATATTGACAAGTTTAAAATAAAAAGCGACACTCATAATTTTAATACTAGACATAAGCATAACCTTGTTGTACGTGCTACTCGTCTCCACAAAATAATCAATTCTTTTTTGGGACAATGTATACGCTTCTATAACAAACTTCCTCATACTATTAGAGAACTATCTGTAAATAAGTTTAAAGCTACCGTCAAAGCAAAATTGTATAAAAAAGCATACTATACAATATCTGATTATGTAAATGACAAAACGGCTTGGGAGTAAGGCTTGGACGCATCATAAGAACATAAATTAAAAATTATATTTAATTGTGTCTATATGAATAAAGAACATTTTGATTTTGATTTTGATTTTGATCGGAGGCCACACTGTATTTACTTTTTGCTCATACTGATTCACCCACTTCTAGGATGGCGGTTAATTAAAACTCATCCGGTATACGATAACTTTTATTTTGATTATGCAATGTAGTGTTTAGGTTGTAGTCGCCTTAATATTAATATGTTATTTTTACAGAAATGTTTCCCTCATCGACGGAAAAATTGGAGACACCAGAAGAAGAAGAAGCTGAAGAAGAAGACGACGTGATATCATTCTGCATCGGTGATTTCGGAAGATGGCAGCTGAGACACACGTTCTTCCTATCGCTATTCGCATTTCACTTCACTTTCAATATGTTTTCATCTACATTTTCGGTAAGAGTTGTAACGATTTATTGTCGCGGCTAAATAAAACACGATGCGGTGCCGTCACAAGCTCCGGCAATTCGCAATTTAAAATACTCGAGCGACAGAAAATTTTAAAGGTACTTAATTTTCCTGGCAAAGGAAGGTATTGTGAACGCTCGTCTGTGTGCCTGTGTGTATTCCTCCACGATAGACCCTAAACGCTTTATCTAAAATTTGGCATGCAGGCATCATTGTGAAATCGGTGAGCTAGTCATACTCGAAATGCTGGACTTGAAATTCGGTGCATTAATTCGTCGTTGGGTCAAAACCACATTTTTAAACTTTGGTTGCAATATATCTTACGCAAACGACATACACAAAAAAACGACCTACATTGTTGACAAATAATTACATTGAGCCGCCCGAGGCTAGCCGAGAAACGAACCACATTGAAAAATAGCTATTTTGATACCACTAAAATACTACAAAAATACTATAGATGTACTAGATTTGCTGGTATAATCGCTGCTGGGGGGGGGGGGGGTTGGGGGGGGGGGTCGAAAATATTCTTTTTTTTCCTTAGGCTCCTTTTTCGCCTAATCTAGAGTGCTTTAATAGATGCGAAGTGCTTGGAGTGGGGGGAGGTGTTGCGGGGGGTAGCGTTGGGGGGGGGGGGGGGACGTTGTGGGAGTAGGGTTGTGGCGAAGGGTTGGGGGTTGGTTGACAAGGACAAGGGTTGGGTTGGGGGTGTAGTGGGTGGAGGAGGAAGGGGGGTTTGGGTAGGGGAGAGTAGGGGGGTGGTACTGGAGGGATGGGGGTTGTTAGAGGAGGGGGCGTTAGGGAAGCGGGTGTTAGAGGGGGGTGTTTAGGGTTTGGCATACGGTGGGGAAGGGGGGGGGGGGTTGTCTGCTTTCCGGAAAAGTTTTGGGGTGACACAACCGTTTTTTTTCTATTTTTAGCAAATTCGTTATCCGCGCTAAAATAGAGAAAACAATACCTAAGTAAGGGATGTATGACAAAAATATCTTGGTCCAACGAGCATAAAAAATGAAAAGTTTCCTGCAAGGCAAGCATTTCTCCTAACAATTACTGAAGATTACGAAATCCTAGCTAAAAGAGGGAAAAGGATGCCGTCCGAGCCATAAAACTCGTCATCTCGTCTCTTCTCCTAAAAAAAACTTTTTTAGAAACCGAATCACCGGTTTAGTTGATTTACTTTTGAAAACCTGCACACTTCCGTTCCGACTTTTAAGGGTATAACAACTTTTGAAACAGATGACCACTGCGCCAGGAGCGGTGGTATAAATATCTATTTTTTTCAAAAGTGTCTTCTTGGATTAATTCATTAAAATGTTATTTTGTTCGCTAGTACGCAAATTGCACCAAAAAATATCCTTTATTGTTGAACTAATAAGACAAGCATAAATAAATTTGGTTTGCAGAATTTCGAGAAACACAATTACTTGCTCGTTAGTCCACTCCATATACTCGTTAGTCCACTCCACTCGTATTATCGAAGACAAACACGTGCGATCCGTCGCGCTCACGGTGCACAATGACAAACGTAGTGGGCCGCTCCAACGCATTAATTCTTTGATGTACCATCACTCGAGCCATCGACTAACGTCAAACGGCAAATGTGAATGCCGTTGTTACACAAAAATCTACACAAAAGTTAAACGTCCGGCATCGCGATAATAAACGGCGTTTCCCGTTAGTGTGGCTCCAGTATAAGAGTAACATAGTAAGGGCACCTATAATTAGGCTGTATAATTTGGGTTTAATTGCACTGATAATTTGTTTTCGTTCAAAGTTTTGTAATGAAGTGCCAATGGACATACCTACTTTAATCTATTTCTGTCTTCGTATTTGTCTTGAAATTCCTTATATTCGAGTCGCGATATATCCTAGCGTAAGACAAAACGAACGACCATGTCTCTATCTATTGTCAATCTTATCTATCTATTTGTACATAAATTTTTTATTTATTATGATCATGGATAACAATTTTAACAATCTTTTAAATTTTACTTTTTTTGTTCAGTTAATAAGGATTAATATTGAGTCCTAACCTATAAAGACGATGTTTTATAAAGGAAGTTTGGGGCCAAAAACTTTGTATGAAAAATACATATTTAATTAATAGAAATATTGACCCCTATTATATATGCAGATTTTTCATTTTAATGGGAGTAAACTCTCGTGGATAGGAAGCAATGAATGCTTTGAAGGCATTTTTCACTGACTCTTCAAAGTAGATTTTTTACCTTTGTAAAAAAGTTATCTAAATTCTGAAAAAAAAAACAAACTCTATTGAAGCATGGTCTGGCAAATACGGTGGGTGACGAAGAGTCTCCAGCCTCTCCTGCAACTTTGCGACTGTGCAGTGGCGATGAGCTATTGACCAGGCTCGGTTATTTAATCATGAGCTTCTCCACCATTGTTTGCCGTTCTTAACAGTACACATTTACGGTAACTGTATAGCCAGACTGCAAGAAGCTGTAATAAAAAACACCGGCACAGGATCTACATAATATTTGAAAATAATGCAAATTTTCAACTTTGCCATGGTTGGACAAACGAAAATATTTTAGCAAAAACAAACGACGGAAAGACTAATAAATAGCTGATTCTCAAAAATTAATAACATGGCCTTGAATTAAAATTTATTTGAATTTGAAATTCTCACTTAAAACCAAGTTATCCAAGTTCAAAGTGCCTAGTGTGAAAAAAACAGCAATTACAAAGGTAAGGACGCAATAATAACTATTAGTGTATACATTCTTTTAAATTTACTATGATATTTTCTTTACTTACTTGTATGTAGGCTCATACAAATATTTATAACATTTTAAATCTCCACTTTAGAACATGCTATAGCTTATTTAAGTGACATTAAAATAGGATCACTGGCAACAGTTTTGGCATATCATGTTATTAGTTATTTGTTACTGTATTTTTGTTATCTATGACAATTTAACTGTACGTGTTATCCATTTTACTGTAAATTATGGCGAATTACAAAAACAAATTCAAAGAAATAAACATATAGGTACACTACAGATAGTTGAATTCACATGTATATTATTTTTTCAAAACTAATGAGCCATTAGCATTTCGTACATTATTCGCAGGTTAACAAGTGCTAAAAATAATTCACACAAATAAAAAAAACGCTTAAAAGTAACAATGTTTGGGAAATGGATGCTGCCAATTACAAATTGGCAGTGGACGACTCGAAGAAATAGACAGGAAGAAGGTAGCGGAAACGTAAAAGTTACAAAAGTATGCAGCCGTGCGGAACGATGACTCAAAGAATGAGAAGAGTTAGTGGGCGCATTCGAAATAAGGCATCGATTTAGATACGATCGGCGATTTTTATGTGAACGGTCTAAAAACTCTAATTTTAATCATTGACCGATGGGTTATCGGGCGCCATTTTTACACGACATCCAAACAAAAAAGGAGTGTAATGTATTCAAGGTTCATATATGTATGTTTTCCGTTTCTTTATTCCACTATAACTTTTAAACGCTTGAACCGATTGAAAAGTATGTGCTATTGTTAGAACCGTTATATTATATCGAGCGTCATATGGCCCCTTATATGTCCAAATATCAAGTATATAGTTGTCTAAATGTCAAAATCTCCAAATTTCAATAAATTAACATAATCGTGCTTAGTATCAAATAAAAGATCTGATTGAGTACATTCCGAGAATAGATATAAATCTGTATGGATAAATACATAAACCATAAATATTGCATAAAAACTAGTTAAAAAAATCGGTTGTGTCACCCCAAGACTTTCCTGACTAGTATCCGGGGAGGTGCGAAAAAACAGCGACATTTTTTACTCTAGTACCCCAAATTTGTATGGCAGGTACCCCAAACGTTGGTCGTAAGTACCCCAATAGGTTCTTCCGATGGTTAACAGAAGCTTCTATGCCAAATTTTAACTTAGACAGATTAAGCGTCTGGGCGCTATCGCGGAAACAATTTTTTCGCCGGGAACCCCAAATTTGTATGGGAGGTACCACAACCGTAGGGCGTAGGGACTCCAAAAACTAATGGGTTCCTCCGACGGTTAACAGAAGCTTATATACCAAATTTCAGCTCAATCCGATTAAGCGTCTGGGCGCTATCGTGGAAGAATACATACATACAGACATACAGACATACAGACATACAGACATACATACAGACAGAGATCGGTCTGGAAATAGTCTCAATCGTCTCAGGGAGTCTCAAAATATATATTCCCGTCTTCATCTCAAATTTTTTTTTAGCGCGATCACAATACTTTCCTTTCCGATAGGTCGTCAGGAAAGTAAAAAATATTATAAATACAGTAGTTCACTTTTTGTAACGGCAGTCGTGTTTTTTATCCCTTTTAAAATACTTACTTGTTTCCATCGCTTTAGGTGTCGATCTCATACAATCTAAACTGATGTGAAATTACTGCGTTCAGACGATCAATTGATTTATATTCATGTGTCTGTTTTGACCGCGAACACAACTGTGACTATACGAAATATATCTCATGATATCTGCAAACTGTTTAAATATTTCTTGTAATAAAACCCTTATAAAAAACTATACCGTGCTTGACTATCTAAACAATTATGAAACAAAACTCCGAACATCTAAATATATTAAAAAGAATTAAAAACACGACTGCCGTTACGGAAAGTGAACTGTTGTATTTTTAACAAGTAAATATATCAAAAGAATAAAAAAACATGACTGCCGTTACATAAAGTAACGTATTGTATATATAATCAATTGAAATCAAAGTATATTTAATTATTCACCTTTTCATCCTGATATTTTTTGATTTATCTTCTTTATATTTGATACATTGATGCAATGCATCTTTCATTATTTTAATGACATTTGATTGAAACATCAAATAATTATATAAAATTTAACGCCCTCTATACTCATTTGTATGTACTCTTTCGAATTATATTTTTACATTAGTACCATTTCTGGTCCCTTGATGTAATTTAGTGTTTATTAGTGTAAACAAAATTGATGAGAGCGATTTGACCCCCTTCCCATGTATTGAGCGATTTTTGCCCATAATCAACCATTATCCTGAAGGTCTAAGTTATTCAAAAATATATATTTGATTGAGGTACCCGATTTTCCGTTAGCTTCTGGAATCATTTGTAGTACTTTACTTGTAATTATTTTTGTTACGGATTTTGTAGGAAATATTTGTGGTTTATGTATTTATGCATATACATAGATAGATGTATATTCAAGGAATGTTTTCAATCAGACCTTTGATTTGAAAATAAACAAGATATATTTATGTTAATTTATTGTCAACATTTAGACATTAAACATTTAGATAACTACTTACTTGATATTTAGGCAGTTGAGGTACCAGATAAAGCGATTCTAACAATACTACACACTTCTAAATTGGTTCAAGCGTTTAGAAATTATGGGTATATAACCAACGGAAAATATACATAGATGAACCCTGAACACATTACATTCCGTTTTTGTTGGACAGTCGTGTAAAAAGTGTATATCTTTGAAATGACTGATAGGTAGCTACACATGCTGTATTCTAAACTATATATTGTACTGTAAGTATATATTATACTAAACTATATATTGTACTATATTGTGCTATATTGTATCTACTAAACTATATATTAAAACTTCGGTCTGCGTAAGTATGATCACGTGTCCGAATATAGGGCACATTTAAAGTGGTTGCCAGTACGCCAAAGAAGAAATGTTCATATACTTGCTCTCCTATATCGTGTACTCTCCTAATTTACACAATTCCTATCTCCACGAGTTTTTTGAACCACTGAGTTCCCACGGTCTCGTACTTCGGTCAGCCTCTGACAGTTTACTAAAATTTACGAGTCATAATAGTGATTTCTATTCCTATTCTTTCTGCGTCCATGGTGCAAGACTCTGGAACGATCTCCAAGCAAACATACTAAACTCGCCTTCTTTACCATCGTTTAAGACTCACCTTAAAGATTACTACCTTTCTAAGAAGTAACGTAGAAGTATGGTCTGTGTGTTATGTAATAATCTTTATTTTCATAATGCGCGTATGTACCACTGTGTTTAGGTTAGTTGTAAGACATTGCCATGTGGCAATAAGCTCGCCTTGTTGAATAATAATTAAGTACAAATAAAGAGTTTATTATTATTATATATTGTACTATATTGTGTTATAGCATACTATATTGTAGTAACTATATATTGTGCTATATTGTATCTACTAAACTATATATTGTACTGTATTGTGCTAAAGCATACTATATTGTAGTAATTATACATTGTGCTAAAATATGTACTAAAATATTTCAGGCAGCACCGAGAGATTTCTGGTGTACCAAACCCGATCTTCTAACGTCTCTAACAGACGAACAGTGGAGAAATTTTAGCCAAAGCTACGACGTTTGCCAGATCATAGACGTGGATTGGAGTTCTACAGATCCACTGTCCCTTGATAGGGAGAGGGACAACACAACTTACATACCCTGTACTCACTGGACCTGGGAGGACATTCCTGTCACGAGTACAATTATCTCAGACTGGCATTTGGTGTGCGGCAGGGAGGGTCTGCAAACACTGTCGGATCTGATGTTTTTGATCGGGATCGGAGTCGGCGGAGTTGTGTGCGGGTTTATTGCGGACAGGTGAGGATGTTTCTATGTATTTTTTTTTTGCTGGAAGGCTTCATTCGCATTCGCAACTTATGTAGCTACTAAAATAGGAACGCAACTAAAATAGGAACTTAGTTCAACCGAACGAGACAGAGCAATACGTTAGAACAGGATATGAAATTAACTGTCGTCACATTGGCCGCACCAAAACTAGTTGTCGAACTTATAGACGCCCGATGAACTTGCTAAGACGGGAGCAAAGGAAACGTTATACGGCCCTGAACCTTACTGTACGTACTAAAAAGCCTTGCAAACCTAATGCTCAAACAAATATATTTAGAATAATCCGTCAACCACTGGAACAACACGCCAGGGTTGAATCATTCCAAAGCGCTAATTAAGGCTTATGACCGTAAGACGGCCCGTGAGGCCTTATCGCTAAATAGGAACAATCTACGCATACTGGTGAGGGCGCTCACGGGGCATTGTGGCCTGAACAAACATACGTTCAACCTCAAGCTCCGAGACACAAAAATGTGCCGGTTCTGCCAAGGGGCAGAAGAAACTCCCCTGCACTTCATTTGCGAGTGTGGCCCGCTGATGCGTAAAAGATTGGGTGGTCATTACCTCCAACCTGAGGAGGTAAAACAATTTGGCGCCAAAGGCGCGCTGCGGTTCTTAAATGATACGAGGCTTAGCGCAAAACTATGTATAGTAGATGGCGAACACAATAGATCAACAATGGTCGCAGTGTTTCAAGGCTCAAAAAGACCTTGGAAAAGCCCTACTCAACAAATAAAAAAATATATATAGACGCCCGAATAAGTTTCAATGCACTTCGCGCGATGTTAGATTTAGCTGCTGTATCTTCGGTGGGTAGTTTTAATGCGGAAAAATGACAATACTTCAATGCGAAAATTTGTACCAAAATTCACAATGTCTTTAATAATATGGTCATTCACTGTATGTACAACTAGAGCTGTCAACTATTACAACTGGCGAACCCGTCATCTCAGGAAGTTTAAACGATATTAGATCGTTCTATGTCCCGTTAGGTGAGCGTAGAAGACTTGGGACGGAAACAGTCCACTGTCTAGTTACGCCACATCCGTCAGAGACCAACGCAAAAGTAACCAGCGGGCAGCCTCGCCCCCTGACTACCGGTTTGGATACCTCCTACCTCCTGACTGGTTACAGGTCGCTTGCGCAGTCTATTATGTGGCGTATCTCTATTATGTGGCGGTGATACGGAGTCTACCGAATCTATCGTTTACCCGGCTGTTCACACGGTATCGGGTAGCTGATTGGTCGTTTCAAGAGCAGTTGTCGTAAGGTTATCAACTACCCCCGCTCTATAGGAGGCAGTACTGTTGCCAGAGTCCCCCCGGCTCTCGGTCGGAATGCACAATCGATTGGCTGATGCCGCATGGTGCGCAAACCGTTCAGAAGGGCCCGAAAGACTCCTAGGGGAGACTAGCCCGCAGGTCAGAGTCCTACCCGGGCTCGCATATCTGCGTGTATGCCGCCGGATGGGTGTTGACCCGTGCGTTTGGCCGACCATGGGTCTTATGGCCAACATGGGTCTTATGAACGCAGTTTGGCTACTAAGAAGTGGCCAAACTGCAACAGGGATCATTAGCTACCCTCACTGTATGTACAGATGGGTGGTGAACGGTTTCGTGCAGCTTGGGCCACAAGATCCATTTTGTTCTCGGATCGGCTCAACTCACGATTCAGCTCCTATTCAGAAGCCGCCTCGAGTGGAAGGCTACCCCGGGTAAGACTCCCGTCTCTCAGGCCTCAGAGCTGGTGGACCGGTTTCTCCCGGCGGGATTGCATCCCGGCGCTACTGGACGATTTGCGCACCGGTCGGCGAAGCCAATCGGCTGTGTATTCTGAGTAATTGCTGAAGGGGTCTGGAGACTATTTATTTTATTTTTATTTATTAATATTTCACACACATTTAAAACACTAGGTTAATAAGATTAAAATCTCCCTTGCTGGAGTGATGCCCGTACTAAGGCAGACTATGGAAATATACTGTTTCCTAAGCAGCGAGGGTGGATGTTGACCTGTTGTCATGCCACTCCTGAAATGACCTTGGGCCACTCGATCCCGTGTGGCACTACGGGCAAAGAACGCCCAGGTCCGCGATAAATTCAAACTGAATTACCGCTGTAATACAACAGGTAGAGGTTGCGTAAGCGACTACTTACTCGGACCCGTAACCAGTCGGGAGGACGGAGGTATTCTCAAGGTTAATTCCAGACGGAGATATCCTGCTAAAACTGGTAGTTATGGGGTGAGGCTGCCCGCTGGTACCTACCCGTCTCTAACGGGTTGCTGGTGAACTAGACAGTAGATTGTCTTGTCCCCTAGTCTTCTACGCTCATCCCACGGCTGAAAGAACGATCTATATCATTATACCAGCCTGGGGTGACGGGTTCGCACATTGTAGTCGACACCGCCATACTGTATGTACTCACCATCACCACCGATACTCATCTAAACTAAAATATATTGATAATAATCGTCTTAAATTTCAGATACGGCAGAAAGCCTACCCTGATAGTATCAGAATTGTGCCTAATCGTTATTGGAACGCTGATGGCTTTCTGCAGGTATATCGAGCTCTACTTAGTCCTAAGACTACTTCTGGGCGTCGCAGTTGTCGCTGTCTTTGCATCCGGGTTCGTGCTCGCCGTGGAGTTGGTGGGGGGAAAATGGAAGACCATCACCGGGATATGCAACTTCTTGCCAATGCCTCTTTCCTACATTTTGGTGGCGGGAATATCCTACCTGTTACCAGAGTGGAGGAACTATCAACTGGTCATTTCCTTGATTGGAAGTCCGCTTCTACTTCTTTGGTAAGTTCAAATGAAGTAATAATAAGATGTTTCAGTAAGTACTCTACAATTTAATTAAGTAAGTACTCAATTATAATTACTTTTTTCACTTCTTCAGGTGGTTTCTTCCAGAATCGCCGCGGTGGCTACACAGCATGGGTCGAACAAAAGCGCTAAAAAAAGTAATCGAAAAAGCATCAGCAGAAAACAAGCGACCAGTGCCGGAAAATCTAGACAAAATATTATTATCGCAGGAGGACACCGATAATAGGGTCAGCGTTTCGGAGCTGTTCAAAGGAAAAATGCTGAGAACAACAACATTATGTTTCATCACGTGGTTCATACTGACCATGACCTACTATGGCTTGGTCTTCAACATCAGCGCTCTCGGAGGAGACCTCCACGTAACCTCGATCATTTCTGGAGCAGTTGAAGTACCCGCTATACTGATCAGCATTCCAATATTTTTAAATTACGGGAAAAGATGGCCGATTTGCCTGTTTACTATTCTCTCGGGAGTTTCATACATTGCCTATATATTGTATGACGATGATACGAAACCGTATGTGAAGCTTACCTTTGTCATGATCGGAAAATTAGCCGCTGGAATCATGAACGCAGTATATCCGATGTTTACTTCTGAATTATTCCCCACTTTGTTGAGAAATTTGGGTTTAGGTATTGGACAAGTGGCCGCTGGATTTTCGCTGGTCTGCATACCCTACTTATTTGAACAGGTACTCCCCTTTATATTCTACTAGCTGTGCGCCGCGGTTTCACCCGCCGTTTAATCCCTTCGGCTACGTAACGACCAAATTTGGTTGCACATCAGAACATCGTTGACTACGTAACGACCAATATTGGCGGGTTGCTCACGGAGCGCACAGTCATATTATTTTCTAATTCGAACGTATCCTAAAATCCATACCAAATATCTCATTATTACCATACATACATAGATGGCCGCTAGAATAATTTTGCGCTCCATTTCGCGGATATTTTTGGTAAAATTCCATTGTCAAACATCATCATTTTATTTTTCGAGAAATCATCAAAAAATTTATTGGTCTTTATGAGCTAATATCTAAATATTTTTGTACTTGACAGTATTTACAATTTCTAAATAGGGTTCCTTATTTTTCCGTAAGACAAGTACATACAAGTTAGAAATGCCGAGTTTTTTCACTTTTTCGACTTTCTCATATTTATTTATAATTATTTAATTGTTTTACGAAATGAGATTTCAATATTCTATATACGAAATTTTAATGCAATCATTTTACAGTTATTATTTTTATAATTGCTATAGTAATTCCATAGTTATAGTACTTTTTATCGAGCGCGGCGATATTGCAAGAAATTCAAGAAATTGCAGCGGTCAGCCATGAAATTATGCCGCTACTCGAATTTAAATAAAATCGGAATACTTATAAATAATTTAGAGCACTTTAGCATAGACAATATTTTCAGTCACATTTTCGTGTGGTATTCGTATATATACTGGTTTTCGCTGCAACCTGATCTAGATAAGGCATGCACAGTTCAGCTCTTCTCGGTAATGTTAGGCTGCCGTCAAGCGGCCGACCTCGGCTAACGACCCACCGCGTGCAACATGTCGCATCGCCTGCCCGCGCTATTACTTCGTTTTCGCTTAGCGTTCTTTTTGCTCGTCTTTTAACGGCCGAAACGTGATGCTAAGCCTATAACCTTCCTCAAGAATTAGGTTATCGAATGCAACAAGATTTTTTCAAATCAAACTGGCAGATCTAGAGATTAGCACGTTTAAACAGAAAAACAAATTCTTCAGCTTAATTTTTAGTATAATTTAGATTTCTCAACATTGTACTACAATTTGGCAACCAGGATTTTACTACGAATCGCTACGTGGAGATGGCACTTATAATTTTAAAAAATGATTAATCTTCTATTAATAAATATAGTCATTTAAATATGGCGATTTTTGTGGTATACAGACAGCGGCGCACTATAGATGGCGATCTAACCACGCCTATATGGTTTACAACGAATGTTTAAATCATAGTATAATAAAACTTAGGTGCACAAATTATTAACATATTTTTAAACTTATATGTTAAGTATTTTTTAACATTGAACTAACTACCAAAAATTACTTGACTTTGACAATGAATTATACTTTTAGACTAGGTATTTTTATATTAAATCCTATATTACTTAACATAATATTAAATATTAATGACTGTTTCTTTCTTTTCTCACATATAACTTTATTTATATTATTTAATCGAATTTTATATTATATTTATTGCCGATTTAATAATGGAATTGCATTTTATTTATTATATTTTTTAATATTTTTAATTATTTTTATTTTTTACTTTATTCTGAAGACCACATTTTAGGGCTATTTAGTGTCATTAGCTTTTTACTAAAACTTGTACATTTGTAAGCAACCAAGCAATCAAGCAAACTTGATTGTAATATTGGAGTCCTGTCCACCCTAGAACGGGCTAGTCCCAGTTGGGTGACAGAAACAAATAAGCAAAAGGTTAAGGTTTTGCCATTCGGTTCATGTTATTTTTGTAAGCTAATCAATGTTTTATAGTAATTAATTCTTAAATAAATAAATAAATAAATAAATAGCTTTTATTTGATAAATATTATTTTGATATTATTTACATAAATATGTAATTTTTTATATAGTATATAGGATTTAATACGTAATAATGATACGTATTTAACTTTCAGATATACCTACTAATAGATGGCATCCTATCTCTCCGTATTATCTCTCCAACAGTATCCTGTGTTGTACTCAGCCTATATAGAAAATGAGATACGACAATAATAATTAAATGTTATTATTACTATCATTGGTTAAATTATTGGATTTTTATAATCAATCACTCCCTCAATGTTATAGATGATCACATAAATTATATCAGTATCAGCTGGCTGTCAATGTTATTTCGCTTTTTCGGAAAGTGCCAAATCGTACTTTGGAGTTCAACAACTTAATGTCATATGAAATCAATGCCCCTGTTCCTGCCACCAAACATCCAATTTTTATTTTATTTTATTATAATTTTGTCTATCTTTGTAACATGCTGTTTGAATGATTATCAATACTTACAGAAATAAATTTAAATTATATTATTAATTTTATTTTTCAGGCCAAATATTCTGACAAGATACCATTGGGAGTTATTGGCGGAATAACCATAATTGGAGGACTTTGCATACTTTTGATGCCAGAAGTTAGAGAAGAACCTCAAGATAATGGAACACAAAAAGAAAGCAATAAGTATGTCGTAAAGTAATTTTATATGTATTTAATATTTACTTACATGCCGCTATTCCTAAACAACAGCGCAATATCTCGAAAAACTGTGTTCGGAGATAATTGAAATTTTCGATTCTCACCACCTTTAAACAAAGACAAATTGTTTACATTTGATTGTCCAGTTGTATGTTTTCAATCAATAAAATCATTCCTCATTGCTACTATAATTCATATACCAGACTTTAAAGTACCTATATATATATAGACTTTAAAGTACCTACTTGACGTTCGCCAACTATACATAGGCACTGTTCTGGTGCGCTATCGGAGGGACCTCATGAGGAACACGGATAAAGACAAACCAGAGCACAAACACAACACTAGACACAAAGACAAACAGATTCAACCAAAAATGAGAACTGTAACGACACTACGCATATCTCGGACCTAAACTGTTAATATATTTAACTCGTACACATGACAGATTTTAAACATAACCGACAACCAGTTCAAGAGACATCTGTCTCATTGGCTCTCGAGTTATACTACATAGAGGTGAATGCGAAACTATGATATATTAAAATATTATATTTCTAACCACAAATTATAGGATATACAGATGTAAATTATGGATATATAGATTATAATATGTTATATTTTATTATGTTATACTATATTATATATAAATATGATTAATTATTTTATATGTTATAATATATGATATTATAACATTATAAGCCCAGCTTCTATGAGGAATCCTTAAAAGCCCACAAGTTAATGTCATTGGAGAGCCGTAGAGTCTTGATCGATGCCGTATTCTTGCATAGGTTGGTAAATAATTCCATCGATGCGAACGCGATTTTGGAGCGCATTGAATTTTATGATCCTCCCCGCCCTGTTCGATCGCATCGACTATTTCATCTCACTGTGGTGAAAACCAACGCATCTCAAAATGCATTTCTATACAGAGCGTGTCATAGATGTAATACGGACTTTTTAAGTGTGGACATATTACACTCATCAAAAACCTATTATAAGAACTCAATAAAAAAAATTCTATTGTCTATCTAGTTCTAGATGATCACAAAACATTTATACATATTATATTTCATTTAATTTAGTTCATGAACATAATTTTATCTCAAGTATATTCATTATACTACCTATATATAATACCTAAAATTAAATATAAATATATTTATATACATACATAATATATTTTTATCTATTTTGTCTCTTCCTTTCACCTCACTTCCCGTCATTATTCCCCCCATTCTCAAGCTGAAACAATATAAAATTATATTGCGTTCATTTTGTATACTTTAAATTCGGAATCACATTAATGGATTTTTGTCACTTTTAAATAGGTTTTTATTGCATTGTATGTAGTTCTGTTTGGTTCCAGAATAAAATAAAATGAAATAAAAAATAAAATTATATTATTGTATTATTTATGTAACAATAATATTGTATTATGTTATGTTATATTATATTATTTATATTATATTATGCTAAATTATATTACGTATTTTATATGAAACGAAAGAAGGACACCAGGCAAGGTGTACAGCCACAGTAAATACCACAGAACTTTGTATCCATCACCCCAACACAGGCGTATACCTAGTGGGGTGCTGTAATCCTGACAAGTAATGCCATTTCGCAATATTTATAATATGTATTTTTTTAATGGGTTAAAAAAATGAACGCATTTTATTTATTTTATTTTATTTTATTTTATTCTATTCTGGAACCAAACAGAACTACATACAATGCAATAAAAACCTATTTAAAAGTGACAAAAATCCATTAACGTTTTTGATGAGTGTAATATGTCCACACTTAAAAAGTCTGTATTATATCTATGACACGCTCTGTATAGAAATGCATTTTGAGATGCGTTGGTTTTCACCACAGGGAGATGATATAGTCGATGCGATCGAACAGGGCGGGGAGGAACATAAAATTTTATGTAATAATAAAAAAATAGGATAGAGTATAAATAAAATAGATAAATAAATACATTCTTTGTTTTTTTATAGCCCTAATATATGTTATGGTAACGGTACATCTTAATGTCTGACGACAATTATCTTTAAAGCGCCTGGCTTTTAACCGACTTTAAAAAAAGGAGTAGGTTATCAATTCGGTTGTATCTTTGTTTTTTCTAGAAGTAGAAAATTTACATGCTGCACCCAGGGTTGGCTCCCGACGAGGGGACTCCTCAACGGAGTATATATGCATTCAATTACGACAGCCGGTTCTAAGTCTCACCAAGACAGGACTGAGGTTTGGCTTCCAGCGAGGGAACTCCTCAACGATCAACAGATCGAAATTTTGTATACGCATTCAATTATGATAGCCCGTTCTAAGTTCCATGGCTATTGCACATAACAATTTTTGGAGTCAGTTTTTTTTTTGGAAAAAAATTAGATTATATAACATTGCATCGCGTAATTTAGTTGGATTAATAAATCAGTAAAATCGTTCATTTCTACTGCCTATACAAATTATTTTAAAAATATTTCGATATCATGTTGACTTGTTTATTTATATTTTTTCGTAATTTTGCATGTCACGCTGTTATATTGAGTTTTTGGTTCAGCAACTGTTAATTGATGGCTTTGAATGCTTTGACTCAGAGCCTGTAAGGCTAAGATTAAATGTCCCTTCGTAACGTTAAAGTCTTTTCAGTGTTAATAAACCTATTTTATTAACTTTTTATATTTATATAATGAACTTTATACATATAGTGTTCTAAATTCATATGCACTTCCGGTGCATAAGAACGGGTAGCAAAACACAGCAACTTAGTTGCAACACAATTGCAACACAGTTATTGCAACACAGTTATTGCAACACAGTTGCACAAATATTAATAATCCCACTAAATTACCTGATGCCATGTCATAAAAGCCAGGCACCTGTATTTGCATACAGGCGCCAGATGTAACATAATTGTCGGATGTGCCATTAACAGGAAAGATATTAGGGGCTATACAAAAAACAAAGAATTATATTAGGTAATTGCTTTGGAATTCATTAAATAAACTAGGTATGTGTCTCATAATAACCTTCATAAACTTTACCACGATAACGAGACTATGAATGGTGCGACCCATAAAGCTACACTGAGCATTTCATTTTTATCCCTCTGAAGCCTCTAAAAAATGTTATATTTGGATGTGACATCGACCATATTTTAACGTATTTGCAAAGCAGCATAGAGTAATATGTTTTAAAAGCATAGTGTGTTTTTTTACGTTTTTCTGCAAACTTAAGAGGAAAAATCTTTCTTCGTAAGTTTTAAATTAGCAAGTTTATAACAATGCTACATACAAACTACTCGTCTGTTACTTACAAACTATTTCAGATATATGCTATCACTGACACATAGTGATGTTGGGAATTATTGAATTTTTATCAATAAAATAATTTGATCAAAGCAATCTCAGGCAATACCAAAATACTCGAAATTGCCTATTCTGACCAGATATTTTTCAATGTTAAATAAATTAAAAGTTTTCTGAAGAATTCTTTTATCCCACAAGTTCATAACTTGCCCAAAAATAATACTTTTTGAAGCTATTTCTACCTGTCGATTTATTTTAAATTTCGTATAATAACAAAGCATTCTTTCATCAGTTATTATTCTTCAATGATAAAAATTAAAATATCCAAAAATAATATAGAGGGATGAGCAAAGAGGTGGGCCAATTGCTGTTTCCATGCCGTCTCTGTAGCGGACTTTGTAAGATCAGAAATGCTTGAAAATTTTCCACAATATCCAAAATAGGTGACAGTGAACAATATTCTTTTTAAAATAATTATTTTTATTATATTCCAGGAATAATCAGCAAAAACGTACGAGTAAGACCCGATTTTAGTAGGAAAAGAAATAAAAAATATAAATCATGGAAATTTTGACAGAATAATCGGTGATATCAATGTGTTACAGTATTACTTCATAGTGTTAAAGAAATTGTAAATACGTGCATTTTTATATACCTAAATAAAAACAATATTGTGGAGATCGTTGTCTAATTGACGTAAGGTAACCACTAATGACTTCCCCCAATATTTGGACATTAGGCATATTTGCAATATTTATGTAGCATTGTTTTTCAATTGATCAATACACAGATATGAAATTGTCAGTCAAAAATATTGCAGCCAATTCAGATAGTGTGAAATTGGCAGCCGAAACAGTCGAATTATGAAAAATGTTGAACAAGCGATTGACATAAAAGAGAAAAAAAATGTTATCCCTTGGATAGTTCCTCTGATGCAGACAAAAATGGGTTTTGTTGGAAGCAGTGTTAGGAGCTGTTCCACTACCTCCTGATAGTACAAACTAATGGACCCTCTTTTTTTTTAAAACAAATTCCATCGTTTTCGTAAAAACAACGCAAAAACCTAAACATAAATATTAGGTGATAAGTTGTGACATTTTTTTGTTTTTTTTAGAGATATTAGTAGGTATACCTGTAGGAAGATTGTTATATTTTAAAAACTCAGTTCAAAATCATCTATAACATTTTTGATGTTTGCCTTCTATCGGTAACAAAAGCCTTTATCAAAAAAGTCGTACATTGTTTTAAGATGTTTTTTTTTAAAACTCTTTATTTTCTGTTTCATAAACCTTTATTATTCAGATTGATGTACAGAATCACCTAATGAAAAAATGGATTTTTGGTCCGACTATCCTTCAATACAAAAACAGATCGGTGCTTGTAGCGTATTTAAATAAACAAATTTAAATTTAAATAAACAAAAATTATTTTATTTATCAAATGTTTTTGGTGACATCAATATACAACTAATTAATGTTTCAGTTGCTGCTACTCAACCGATACACAACATCGAAAAATGCTCGCGATGTATGTTATATTGGTGTTAAAAAATCCTAAATCGACCATAAAGTTTTTGTAGAATCTCTTGTTAAAAAGGAGATAAATAAATATTCTTATGTAACGAGTGATATGTGATTCTTGCACAATGACTTTTTACATCGTTTGAGTGTTAATTAAGGTTAAATCCTAACATATATTTGTATTAACATATAAAGTATGTTGATAGATACAAAACTTGAATTTTATTTGCTTATGATTATATGACAGAACTTAGGAACCGACTACGTAGGGGAGAGTGTGGCGAAACCGGGACATACTCAAAACTCGATATAAAATATTTTGTGGTTTTATATAGTTAGACCGTAACGGAAACAGGCTCATTTAACTTAGTGAAAGCTATTGTTTGTGCAGAAATAATGTTTTTTTAAGAAATGACAACTGCCCGATTATGTCCCACTAGGTGGGGCACGACGGGGTATTACTTATAGAGGTACTTGGTTTAGTGCCTTTGATACAATAATTATATAAAATAAAAAGAAATAAAGGCTTGTAAAATAGTTTTATTTGCTTATATGTATACACGAAAA
This sequence comes from Micropterix aruncella, assembly GCA_944548615.1. Lineage (NCBI taxonomy): Eukaryota > Metazoa > Arthropoda > Insecta > Lepidoptera > Micropterigidae > Micropterix > Micropterix aruncella. Next base: position 9,807,882 of record OX155957.1, on the reverse strand, counting down.
AATATTTTGATAATAGTAATCAGTGCAGCGTGTACGTATATGCTACACAAGCTATAGCTTAGAGCCCCCACTTTCTTGGGGGGCCCCAATAAAATTTTCCGAGTGAGCGATTGTCATATATACTGCTGCAATAGCATATCTTAGGGCCTTATCTAGTCTAAATCCGCCACTGATCGTAATGGCTAAATAACAAAGAGGTACAACCGAGTACTACCCACTGCTGCTTCATATTGATTTTGCCCCGAACAGACGATAACCCAAAAAATGGCTTCACCCGGTGTAAACGATTTATAAGACGTTCAAAATGCTCTTTAAATACGCTGGTAATTCTTGAATACAATTGTAGGCCATGAAAAACGCAAAGTTGATTTATGGTAGCCGAAATCAAAGTTAAATCGTTAATATAATTCGCATTTTTTTTAAATTACACGTTGTGTAATTGTGTAAAACAAAACACGTTGTTGTTGCAGACTTGTTCGTAAAATTCGTAGTTCGTTATTCGTCAGCGTAGTTCACAAGGAGAGGTATAGATTGTGGCTATTGATTCAGAAATAACGAGGTAATAACGGTTTTAACGACTCTCCTCTACAGTGCACGATTTACGTACAAGCTACAAAAGCTATACCTTAGGCCCCCTTTTGCTTGTGGGCCCACAAAAACATAGTCCGAGTGAGCAATTGTCATAATTGCAGCAATTGCTAAAATAGCTTAGGGTCTTATGAAGTCTTTATCCGGCCCTGCTCCCTTATATACATATTGTATCTACATATCTAATAACATACGTATTGTCTTTATTAAATATTTAAAAAATCATTATAATCTTGATATAATTTAAAAAATACAGTTACAGTAGCTAGAAACTATATTACAACATATTGAAATGTATTTTAGAGCGTAAAATTACGTAGAGCCAATCAACAAGTTTTTCTCATTTATCACTTCTAACTGGATCATAGAAACATGACTGTCGTCCACTTTAATTTTTGTTTATTTATTTTATTTATTAATTTAATTAGATAAAAATAGTCTAGTTATAGTTATTTATGTATTAATTATTTATGATCAGTTTTTTTTTACTTATCACAGTCTTGTTTGACTTGCGCTTGATTTATTTTAGTAGCCCGTTGCTCCCTCTTCATGTCTTCAGCTTCAGCGATTGTGTCGGGAAGTGTAGTTCCCAGAGTTTCAGGCATGGCTAGAACCGTCAATGCGGACAGCAGGGCCAGAGTTCCGAATATCACGTTAGGTAGTGGTATCCAGTAAACAGTCTGCAAAATATTTTTTACATATATTAAGGTAGTGAAGCATCGTTATCTTAAAGCAGAGATACCCAAACTTTCTTTCTCTTAGACCCCTTGCTGTTTTCCGTAGACCCCTGCCTTAATTTTCCTGAACTTACTAACATTAACCCCTCAAATGAATGGCTCGGGTTGCCTACGGCAAAATGTATATAAATTTATATTTACATTTACATTTACATTTACATAGAGCGGGGTTTACTATAGAGCTATAGCATTACTATAGAGCGGATTACTATAAAGCGGCGCACATTTACATTTATATTTACATTTATATAAATTTATATACATTTTGTATACATTTTGCCAAGGCATCCCTTAAGGGACGCCTCACATTTGAGGGGTTAAAAGTTTCTTGACAGCTGGAACAGTACTGATCCCCTATACATCGGGTTTTTGGTAATGTGGACAGTTGTAAAAAAATAAAAATATGTATAATTATTATTTTTTTATTCCTAAGCGTCCACGACTTGAAGTACGAATCATTTGGGAAAGCCGCACATAAGTGCACATGTAGCACTATCTCGCTTGCTCATTCATGTGGCGCGTTTATCCTACTCGCTCGCACGGATTAGCGCATTTTTTTCACATATCTCATTCGCACCTTCCCTCGTTAGTTATGTGCGCTGGCCTCTTCAATCGACTAGTGATGCAATTTGAGTTGAGTGTTGATTTCATTCCGTGATAGTTGTGACGCGCGCATTTGTTTATTGCTATTATTATAATTTAAAATACTATGCTGTATACAAAATCTGTGAGTAGTATACAAAAACGACATTAACGGATCGCCTGAATGCGTATGGTGACCTGCCTAGATGGAGTCCACTAACACGGACCCCCATTTACATCTCGTGCACCCTGATTTTTGTTTCTCGCTGACATGGACCCCCTGCCAATCGAAATCGACCCCTGGGGGTCCATATATACCACTTTGGAAATCACTGTCTTAAAAAGCTAAATCTCCTTTTCGAGCTCTTGATTTATGTATAAACAATTGTTTTGTAATAATTAGAGTAAGGATTTCTTGTATTTTATATATGGTAATTACGCACAAACACGCAGTTAAAATATACATTTCTTACCAAAAGGGGAGTTAAAGGTGCTGTGATAGATCCTATGCGACCAATCATTGAAGAGAATGCCACTAGTGAATGTCTCGCTTGCGTCGGGTACAACTCCATAGTGTACATATAAATGGTCGTCATTGCACCGCTAATAAATAGTTTACCAACTAGGAATATTATCAGTTGCATCCATCCCATACCTGTCAATAGTTAAATAATAAACAAATGACAAACATATTCTATTTTATGGGTGTTATTTTAAAAACCGGAATCTGAAAATCATTACATTCATTTTGGCTCGTTTATATCAATTTTCATTGCGTATCTGTCGTAATAAATAAAACAATATTAAATAAACTTTAGTCACATAGAACTTCAGACTTTTATTTAACTATTTTTATACCTTCGCAGTTGAAATATTATTAATTATTCCTTTTATTTTGATTAGTCGATCTGATGTTTAGGGTGGTACCCCTCTCAATCCCCCCTTACCGAGGGAGGGGGGGGGGATAGGTATGTAATTCCAAATTCAGGTTTAGTATATTTAATGTCATTCGTGTGAAATATATTTAGAGTAGGTACAGTTGGGGACTAAGCTAAATGTAAGCGGTGGCTGAGGTGCGAGGACTGGCATTCGGTCTCCCCACCGCAGATATCAGTGCTGTGACATCACTCGCCCTGTGCTACTCAACAGTAATAGGTATAGGTAAATATGCTAACGAAAGAGCGCGTGTTCTACAAACTCAGCTCAGTCCCCAACTGTATCTACCTCATTACAACTCCAAGGGTAGACACAATTGTCCCACCTATGCAACGTACGCATTGAGTTCGTAGGATTTGTCCTACGAACGTACGCAACGAGTTTGCATGAAAATAGATAACGTAGAGCTATACGTATGATACGCAACGTTGCGTAAGATAAGTGTGTTTCTAAGTGTCATGCAAATTCAAGGGTCAAATGTCATAATGCGTTGCGTACTTTGCGTACGTGGAATCAGTGTGGCGCTTTCGTAAATATCTTCCATAAGTCGCTGTCCTTTGTTTCGACAGAAACTGCTATAATTGTGTTTTTATTTATTGGAACGACTGGTTGGAACGTACAAGCGATTCGTACCATCAAAAGTAATAAAAAGATATACTAACCTTTCGAAAGAAACGGAAATGCCAAGTTAGCAACACCGCAAACGAATAACTCGGTACACAAACTCCTCTTTCTTCCAAACTTGTTCATGGCATATATAGCAAGCAAATATCCCGGAATTTCGACCAGTACCACTAAGACGAAGTTCAAATACATATTTCCAGCTAGTCCAACAGAGTTAATAGAGAGTCCATAGTAGACCAGAGTGAAACAAATCCACCACAGCGGAGTAATGCAAACTCTCCCCAACATTATTCTAGATTTAATTACTTGAATTGCTAGCGACGGTTCCTTAACCTTAGATAGAGTTGTCAGATCGATCTCAGATGCTTTTGCGATAGACTCGTTCAACCTATCTAACGATTCCTTAGACAGTTCTGATCCGTTCATTTTCGCTGCTCTTCTGAGAACTTTCTCAGCCTGTCCGAATTTTCCTTTGCTTATCAACCAGCGTATACTCTCGCTGAGGATAAAGAAATAAATCAAGGCTATCAGCTGAGGGTAGTTTAACACTCTCGTTAGTGTCCTCCAATCGTGAATAGCCCAGGCGATCAATCCGACCATCGCCTGGCCGAAACAGAATGCTATCGATATCGATACTCCGGCTATGTGTCTCACTTCCTTACTGAACATTTCGACAGCTGAAACATAAAATTTTACTACTGAGCGACACAAATTTTAACATTGGTTGAATAAATGAAGATTAATAGTCAATAATCTCCTCCATAATCATAACTCCACTTTAGAATAAAGGTTGTTCTTTGTTGTGATCATTTAGGTTTCAATTATTACTTCGTCTTTACTTTTCCGGCAGGAAAAAGTATTGGGAACGCGCAATTTTTTTTTTCGAGATGAAGACGTATATAAACATTTTGGACCCACCCCCCCCCCCTTAAACGATTATGACCATTTCCAAACTGAAGTCTGTCTGTGAGTCTGTGGGTGTATTTGTGTGTGTGTGTGGGAATTCCTCCACGATAGCGCCCAAACGCTTCATCCGATTGAGTTGAAATTCGGCCTGCAGGCATCATTTGGTCATGGCGAGAGTGGTTAAAATTTGTCCACCAGAGGGCTCATTAGTCATACTTCAATCTCGAAATATTGCAGTTACAGAATTGAAATTAGGTATAGGTACAGTTGCCTTCTTGGACCGAAATCACGGTGTAAAATTGGTTAGAATAGCTCATATATACAAGCGACGCAAATAATATTTAAAATTTGCCATATTTAAGAAAATATCATTTTAATTTTCCTGTCCACCCTAGAACGGGCTAGTCCCAGTTGGGTGACAGAAACAAATAAGCAAAAGGTTAAGGTTTTGCCATTCGGTTCCTGTTGTTTTTGTAAGCTAATCAATGTTTTATAGTAATTAATTCTTAAATAAATAAATAAATAAATAAATACCACGAAAAAAAGGTTGGTTTGGCGCGCGATGGGGAGGGGGGTGGCGGTGGTGCTTGTATACTTACCGGGGAAGTATATAAGTCACATAACCGATTTTTTAAAAAGGTATAAATAGGTTGTTCGTTATTTCATCGCATTGTAAGATATAGCATTTTCTTTAGTGACGTTCTATTTAATCAAGACTTACTTAGAGAGAATTTTAATATCTTCGGGTAGTTTATTGTAACATACCATTCCAACGAATGTAATTTGGATCCCTTCTAAATAATTCCAAAGATGGACAGGGTAGTATTCAATTATGCCTAACTCTGGTAAAATGAGAGTGAATTTCCTTTTGAGTCTTTAACTTTCCTATATTTTTAAATATCGATTTTATGGATTCAAAGACATAGTCTACCTAATGGTAGATTAGATTTACGAGGTAAAATATAAAATAACACCTTTTACTAAGGCAAGAAAACTAATATTTCCAACATATTCCTAGCTATTTACCAGTGGGTTATCTTAAAAACCTAGTTTTGAAATAAACGCATTTTAGTTTTGCTAACTTGCTAACTAATTCTTGGCCTTATTACATTTTCCTTTAATTTCAAATCGTGATTTATTAATAGACTAAACACATCTTCTTGCTTTAATTGTTTTGTAAAATGCAAACTTTAATATTGATTGTTAATTTTTAGAAATTGTGAAAAATCGGGAAATAATCTTTGTTGCATTAAAATTTGGCTTAGCTCATCTCAGTGGGGTGAATTGTCTCATGATTTATTTAATACAACAGTGGGTTGAGTTTAAAATTGAATAATTAACTCAGTGTTGCCTTTCACCTTTCGCAATTCTTTTAATGCAATAGTGGGCTGTGTTTGAAATTGCATAAATAATTCAGTGTTGCATTATTTTGAAGTTGACAATAAAGTGATACTTTTCATTAACCCAGTGTCGCCTTACGCAAACTGGTCAACATCGAATCAGTCAACACTAAGTTATCATGAAAAGGTGGAGTTTATTTTCAGTAACCTAACTTTTTATATATTTAATTCAAAACCATTCCCAAGTCAACCATTACAGGGTCTCACGGTCTGGCAAAACAGTTAACGTAAATATGTACTGTCAAGATTGGCAAACAATGGCGGAGAAGCACGCGATAAAACAACCGAGCACGGACAATCGCTCTTTTCTACCGCTTCTGAGACCGACAAGACGCGACAAAACACTCAACAGCAAACATTCGCAAAGTTGCAGGAATCGTACAATAACTGGAGGTGTTTCTTGACTCACCGTACTCGACAGACCTTGCTCTATCAGACTTTCACTTTTTACATGGAAAAAATAAACTCCGAAGAGACAGTGACAAGGCCTTCAAAGAATGCTTGATTGCTGTCCACAAGCGTTTTACATCAGAGGCATTACCAACACCGTTGATTATGATATTAGATTGCGAACCTCCGTAGTCCGATGTGGCAACCGTTCTGTATCTGTGAAATGCAGGTGGCGCTGATAGCATTGACGGCCAAAATAATAACAATTTATTTGGCCATGTTATATAACATTGATAATGAATATTTTTTATAAAGGACCGATTGATTTTAAAACCCAATAATTTAACCAATGATAATAATAATAACATTTAACTATAAGTGGCATCTATCGCATTTTTTTTGTAGTCTTAACAGAGATAATAATGAGAGGTAGAATGCCATCTATTCGTTTCTAAAATGTTTACATTAAAGTGCGTAGTTATTATAACATACGTTTTGAAACCTGTATACCAAATTAAAAATTTACATCTTGATGTAAATAATATTAAAATAATAAGAGCTATGACTTAAAAGTTTGTTTGTTTTTATATTATTATTTTATATCATACTAGCTGACCCGTGCCCACGTCGTTGGGCGGTAAAACTTTTTACTTGTGTTGAAATTATGTGTGTGGTTGGGTTAGTACTGAGTGCTATGATTTATTTCCTGACTGCCAAAAGAAGAGTTATATTTTAACTGCATATGTATGTATGTATTTGCATGCTAAATTGACTATATTACCGTTATTTGTGAGTGTCTTCTTGTGAGTGTATTATTTGTGAGTGTCTTATCTCTCTAACCATTTATGCAGTAAAAGGGAAAAGTCTTTTGTTTTGAACACTTGAGAAGATAAATTTACTTATTTTGATACGAATTCATAATTGTTGATAATATGACCAATAAACATGACCTAACGATTTAAATTATTTTTTTAATATAAAATTCTACTTTATGTGACTTAAATATAAAAGTTAAACATATGCTGTCGGTGACTTTTTTGTAGGCATTATCAAGCTCTACAACTTTTCTCTAGAACTTAATTATATATCTCTCATGAATTTTCAAAATCGGTTCAGTAGATCCAGAGATTACTTCCTACAACCTCACAAACTTTACCCCTTTTTATATATTAGTATAGATAGGCGTGTTCACAGCTCCTTCTACAGTTGCGCCGCCATACTGTTATAACATGAAAGTAGCAATATTGAAAATAAAATTAAGTTTTCGGAACTATAAGTGACATCTATACTTTGCGCTTCGTAGTAAAATACTGGTTTCCGAATCGTAGTACGACCTTCAGAAATTTAATACGCCATATAATCAATGCTAACAACTATTAAAACGGGCAAGACTACATAGATAATAAGCGTTACTATTTCGATTAATTAAATAAATATTTTTTATAAAAGCCGGTGAAAAATGTTCGTTATAGAACGGCATCTTCATAGGTGTAGTCTGGCCAGAAAGAGTAGATCCTACGTTTTGGGAAAAAATATTTGTATTGCAACACTGTGTGAGAATAGTAAGACTAAATAATTTAGGGACATATCTCAGTACCGTCTCCCAAGAGGCGTGTTGTACTCGGACTAATGTTTCTGCTCCTTTACTGATTCTATCACGTAACATCGACCTTTGAATTATTTTGAGCTTGAAAGCAAATGAAAAAAAACGTTAGTTGTGCCTCCGTTTAATAATTATTAATTTTGACTACGATTGATATAGTTAGATACCAACCATTTGTGGTTAAACTATACGAAATGTCAAACAAAACATAACCTCAAAATGTACCTAGAATTACATATACATATACACTAAAAACGACTTATCTAGCTGCGCATCGAATAATTTTGTTAATTTTTAACGCAAAATAATATGAATAACGAGAATTAATGAGAAAAATGTACGCAATTACATGAACTTAACCAATACGAAAAAAACGGCTGTCATAAGGGTCAGTATTACCACATCAAAATATTTTCTCCCTAGGTCGAATTAATTTCTACTCTTAACCCTTAAAAGTTGTAACACCGAGCATAGGGTGGGTGTGACAAACTCATATGATTGATTGAACATTTCAACATTTTAATATAGATTAATATTTTCTTTTTTATATAATTATTCTCCATGTTTTAAAGAAAATAACTAGATAAAATAAAAACATTTAGGTATGGTTCCTTAATTTTTATTTACGTATTTAACAAATCATTTTTTAGCTCATATTATAAGATAATATGGCACATAGTTCTTTTTAAAACACGCTTTTATTAGGTCGACCTATATGTATGTACCTATGTATTGGAATCTAAGGTAACTAATTTAACCATCGTCCAAGGATCGTAGCGTCATGAAAATTGGCAGATGTATGTAGTTTTGATGAAAATACAATAATATGGTACTTCGAACTGATCTGATAATGGAGTCGGAAGATATGAACTGGAACTTCATGATGGAACATCTTATCATAGCTGTGTTTGGACTTGTTAGAAAAGTCTTGGAATGAACTTTGACCACGATTAGGTTTCAAGGTCTGATGATGTGGTTTTTACGTGCATTTATAAAAGCGTGTTTTTAGTGTTTTTTTTTTAAAACTAATAATTTATTTGTTATTTAAATATTAAAACAAATAGCAAAATGTATTTTATCTTCTTATTAAAAAATCAACAAAACAAATCAAACCACTTTTTTTCAACTTTTCACTTTTTTCGCTATGGGTTCAAATTAATAACACGGAGAGTAAGGTGGGTGTGACCTTTAACCATCTGAAAACCCCACCGCCGGTCAGCGGTCGACTGCATGGTGACACTCATCTCTTACTTACCTTCCCCAGTAGAGCTATTCAGATGCACAACGCATTTCAATGAGTTGCTTTTGAAATATTGAGCGATTTATTAGGGTATGGGTGTATTACACCCAACCTTACGCACGCCGGGTTAATGACCAGACTGTAAGGCCTGAATAGGAACGGCATAGGAACGGCATCTTCATAGGTGATTACTGATATTTATAAAAATATTCAGTATTGTGTGGCATTATTCTTTGTTGTAGCATTATTTTACATTTCAAAATTTGTATGTTTACTCACCCATTAAATAAGACGTGCTAAAAACTCCACTACCGACAAAAGATCCAACCATCGTTAAAGCAATATACATCTCGTAAGATGTAGCATAAGATTTTAACACTGCAAAAAATCCAACATTTATAGCGCATATAATGTAAACGATTTTTCTGCCAAATCTGTCAGAAAGAAATCCTGTTAGCGGTAGAACCATCAGGTATCCTAGACTTCCTACTGTACCGATCATGGATCGTTTCCAATCTTCGCATGGTATGTTGAACTGAAATTAAAAAAAACGATTGTGTCACCTCTAGACTTTCCCGGCAAGCAGACAACCTCCCCCTTCCGCATCAAATCCCTCAACCCCCAACCATCAATTTCCTCGGGTTTCACTTATCATTGGTCCTCATTGGTCCTCGGGTCCTGGTAGCTCCGGGTTCTCATTGATCCTGGTAGCTCCATCATGGGCCCGGGAGCTAACGGGCCCATGATGAGTTGGCCACGATGACCCATGTGTTCAGGGTCGGTCACACTCACGGGTCAACACCCATCCGAAGGCCTCCACGCACGGGGTGCGAACCTGGGTAGGTTCGCACCCTGTGCTGACTCTGGGGGGCGATCCCAGTTTCCCCCGGGAATCAAACCTCTGGCGCTCCTGGACGGTCTGCGCACCGTGCGGCGCAAGCCAATCGATTGTGCACTCCGACTAACATCTTGCGGTGTCAACTACAACGGGCGAGCCCATCACCACAGGACGTTTTAACGATTAGTCGTTCTATCGCCCTGCAGTGAACGTAGAGACTTTGGACAGTACATTCTACGTCCAGCTACGTCACAACCCGTGAGAGTCCAACGCCTTACCGCGAGTAAGCCAGGAGTAAACCCGGCGGGCTCGAGAACTCGCGCCCTCACTTCCAATTGTGACCAGATTTCTCCGGTCTCTCGATTGGTTCCGAGTTCGAGGTCGCTTGCGCGGTCCTCTCCCTTATGAAGCGGTGAAACGGAGTGCACCGAATCTTCGCGGACCAAGGCGTCCTTTGCCCGCCTCTTACCCGGGATCGGATGGCCAATGGTCAATTCCAGAGCAGTCGCCATAAGGTACGCAACCACCCCCGCTCTATAGGAAACAATACAGTTCCCAGACTCCCCCGACTGTTAGTCGGAAAGCACAACCGATTGGAGCAAACCCCGCACGGTGCGCAGACCGTCCAGGGGCGCCAGAGGTTTGATTCCCAGGGGAGACTGGTTGACCCAGTGTCCTACCCAGGCCTCGCACCCCATGCGAGGAGGCCGTCGGATGGGTGTTGACCCGTGAGTGTGACCGACCCTGTACACATGGGTCATCGTGGCCAACTCATCATGGGCCCGTTAGCCCCCAAATGGGCCCGTTAGCCCCCGACTAACAGTCGGGGGAGTCTGGAAACTGTATTGTTTCCTATAGAGCGGGGGTGGTTGCGTACATTACGGCGACTGCTCTTGAAAGGACCATTGGCCATCCGATCCCGGTTCAGAGCCGGGCAAAGGACGCCTTGGTCCGCGATAGATTCAGTGTACACCGTTTCACCGCTTCGTAAGGGAGAGGACCGCGCAAGCGACCTCGAACTCGGAACCAATCGAGAGACCGGAGAAATCTGGTCACAATTGGAAGTAAGGGCGCGAGTATCTCGAGCCCGCCGGGTTTATTCCTGGCTAACTCGCGGTAAGGCGTTGTACTCTTACGGGTTGTGGCGTAGCTAGACGTCGGATTGTTATGTCCAAAGTCTTCTACGCTCACTGCAGGTCGATAGAACGACTAATCGTTAAAACGTCCTGTGGTGACGGGCTCGCCCGTTGTAGTTGACATCTCAATATGGTCCTCGGGTTTCACTTAGGAAAAAAATCAAGGAGATAAATATTCTTACTGTTGTATATATATATATATATATATATATATATATATATATATATATATATATATATATATATATATATATATATATATATATATATATATATATATATATATATATATATATATATATATATATATATATATATATATATATATATATATATATATATATATATATATATATATATATATATATATATATAGATATACGAAAATCTGTTGTATGTCCACAAGAATATTGACAAGTTTAAAAAAAAAAGCGACACTCATAATGTTAATACTAGACACAAGCATAACCTTGTTGTACGTGCTACTCGTCTCCACAAAATAAGCAATTCTAGGGACAATGTGTACGCTTCTAAAACAAACTTCATCATACTATTAGAGAACTATCTGTAAATAAGTTTAAAGCTACCATCAAAGCAAAATTGTATAAAAAATCATACTATACACTATCTGATTATGTAAATGACAAAACGGCTTGGGAGTAAGGTTTGGAAGCATCATAAGAACATAAATTAAAAATAATATTTAATTGTGTCTATATGAATAAAGAACATTTTGATTTTGATTTTTTGATTTTGAGTAATTGGTTCATCGAGAAACAGTTGGCTGTATTATACATGTTTTTCTCCATCTCGATGCGCTGATAGAAAACTGTATCCATATATTAGTACTTACATCGTATATTATTGAGTTTTTGGCACCGAAGACGTAAGCCTCGCATGGCACTGTTTCATTTCTATTGAACATTTCTGGAGAGCACACTTCCGCACCGGAAGACATAGAAGAACTGGCAAACCTCTTGCATTTTTCACCAACTGGTATTGCTATATTTACCCAATCGGTTTGATATGAAGCAGTCGTTGCATTTGCTTCGCATTCAGGAATGAAACACCTGAAGATCGAGAAGTTAAATTTAGTTATGTCTTATATTAATGTACATTTTAAGCGCACAGAAAATCAGTTTTATTCCTGAGTGCGTGCCACATTCACATATTTTAATTTAATTTGTAATTCACAATAATCTATAACAAAATACATAATATACAGGTGAGTTTTTGATTAGTGGCATCAATACGTCGAATAAAATATCGCTAATAACAATATTAGCGATATTTTACCTACCGCTGAATAGCGCATCATGCTTATAGCTTCTTATTATAATATACTACTTATCAAGTAATAAAAATAATTAAAAAAAAAAAAAATTTGTTTTTTTTTTGTTTTGTTGTTTTTTCCAAAAATTCTTATCAAAAGTTGCTTAGCTTGTCGTACTGATTTACCCACAAAAAGGATGTCTTTAATTAAAAACTCACCCTGTATGCAACTGAAATATCATAGAAAAATAACCAGTACCAAAAAACTGAGAACATGATACGCCTAAAACTATTGCCAGTGATCCTATGTTAATGTCACCTAAATAAGGCGGACTAAGCCTGTACTAAGGCAGACCTTTAAATTGTCACAATGATATGTGTATGAACCTATATACAAACTAAGTTAAGAAAATAAATAATTGTGGCACTCAGAAACTGCCGCGGTAAAGCTATTGCATAGCATTTTTAACAACTTATGCAATTATAATTATTTATTTATTTTATTTTTTCTGATATCAGATAACTGCGCTCTATCGTAAAACGTTGAAATTATTCCGAATGATTTGCGGCTGCGGAAGCAAATGATTCGGAATAATTTTAACGTCTTCCGATAGAGCGCAGCGCACGAATTTTTTAGTCGATAAAGCAATAAAAACGGATTATTCGAAAAAAACGTAGATAAAAAGATAGATAATTAAATTATCTTTAAAATGGTGCAGGTTTCATAATAATACGCCAGATAGTATTTGCGTAGTAGTCGTTTTTGTGTTCGGTTAGACCTAATTTCACAAATTAATTACACTATGTAATATAAATAAAATCTAAAATATTCAAATCTAAGAATATTAGGAAAATGTTCTTGTTTAACATATATTTTTTTCGAATCGTAAGCAGTACTGGTTTAGACGTAATTATCAGTTTAAAATCATTAATTTTCGTTAAGAAATTTCTTCATTCGGTCGCCGCGCTGGCCTAGGCCCGCGATAAAAGCTATGCAATAGCTTAAAAACATAATTAATTTGAAAGAATGTATACATTCATAGTTATTATTAATCATTTATAGCTGGAGTAATCAATGTGAATTAGAAAAGTTAAACTTGTAACTATAATCATAATAAATAAAAATGACGTACTAATAGATAGCACACATTTAAATAATGATAAGTTTAAATATTTAATAGTTATTTAAACTAATACTTAACCTAATTTTTGAAATCGAATTGAATTTCTCACTAGATTCTTTCGTACGAAATTGCCGCCCTAGTCCAGAACATTTTTTTTAAATATATATTAATTTATTGAATTACTGGTTTGGTGCCTATGCAATTTTGGTATATTAATATGAGTTGGTTAATGCCTCTAAAACCCTCGTGGACACGAAGTAATGAATGATGTTAATGTGATTTTCACTATCTCTTTGGAGTTTCCTCCTGAAAAAAAAACCGGAGAAAAACGGAATTCTGTTAGCGCAAGTTGTGGCGAGTACGATGGGCGACGAAAAGTGCCTAATCGTAACTTCTGCGACTTTTGGAGTGTTCGCTGTGAAGTGTGTGTCGTGCGTCGTCGTGCAGGATCAGTGGCGACGAGCGATTGATCAGGCTCGGTTTTTTATTCAAGAGCTACTCCATCAATATTTTGCCACTCTTGACAGAACACAATTGCGTCAACTGTTGTCTATACTAATATTATAAAGAGATAAAGTTTGTGATGTTGTAGGAAGTAATCTCTAGATCTACAGAACCGATTTTGAAAATTCTTTTACCAATAGAAAGCCACGTTATTTGTGAGTGTCATTGGCTATATATTAATCCGAAAAATGAAAAGATTTTTTCGTGGTAGTCGGATTTCCAAAGTAAGTCGGGGAAAACGGTCGAACGAAAATGTTTCTAATAGGATAAATCGGATTTCATTCGTCGTTTCGGTGATGTTGCGATCACCTTTGTCCAGCGTAGACTGAACAATGGCGGTTTCCTTGTCAAACTTATACAAAATTGGTAACAACATCGCAGAAACGTCGGGTGCTTCTAAATTCAGGCGGTAAATTCGTTTTTTATACAATTTACTTAAAATTTCAACTCAAGCCGCAGTTATCTGAATTAAAAATGACCAGCGTGAAAAACTGGATTACACAGGTAAGGATGTAATATTATCTATATATATAAAACAAAGTCGGGTTTGTTCGAACACTTATAACTCGAGAACGGCTAGACAGATTTTCCCATACAAAATATAAATCCGTGTTTTTCACATGGCCAGTTGTACGTGGTATGCTCAAGTATCCGAAAATCATCCGCTTTATTTGTTCTTGCGACTGATAAAAAAACAAAAAAATCGTCGTATATCACAAGGTGCTTCAATGAAGAGAATTAAACCGAGTGCATTCCATGCTGCACAATATGTAAATAGTTTAATTCAATCATGTCTTGCTGACACGCGATTGACGTACTTATTTTTTGTACTTTTATATTTCTTTTTGTGTTATTATCTTAATAAAGTAGTGAACTTAATATTTATTTTGTATTCATTGTATTACTTTCATAAAATCATAAATTAAGTTCAGCTAATCTGTTACACGACATTCATTGGCTGTTAGGCGGTACGAAGTTCGCCGGGTCAGCTAGTTGTTAATATTTTGAGAAATAATAAAAAACCCTTTTTTTTTTATTTGTTGAGTGGGGCTTTTCTAAGGTCTTTATGAGCCTTGTAACACTGCGACCATTGCTGATCTATTGTGCTCGCCACCTACTATAGTTCTGCGCTAAGCCCCGTGTCATTCAAGAACCGCAGCAGGCTTTTGGCGCCAGATTGTTTTACCTCCTCAGGTTGGAGGTAGTGACCACCCAGGTGGTTGTATCTTTTACGCATCAGCGGGCCACACTCGCACATGAGGTGCTGGGGAGTTTCCTCTGCCCCTTGGCAGAACCTGCACATTTTTGTGTCTTTGAGCTTGAGGTTGAACATGTGTTTGTTCAGGCCACAATGCCCCGTGAGCGCCCTTACCAGTATGCGTAGATTGTTCCTATTTAGCGATAGGGCCTCACGGGCCGTCTTACGGTCGTAAGGCTTAATGAGCGCTTTGGAATGATTCAACCCTGGCGTGTTGTTCCAGTGGTTGACGGATTGTTCTAAACACATTTGTTTGAGCATTAGGTTTGCAAGGCTTTTTGGTACGCCACAGCAGGGTTCAGGGCCGTATAACGTTCCCTTTGCTCCCGTCCTAGCAAGTTCGTCGGCTTTTTCATTTCCCTCGATTCCTGCATGGCCGGGAACCCATCTTAGTATTACCCTGTTCTTTTCGCCCAGGGAATTCAGTAGTGATATGCAGTTTTGCACTAGCTTTGAATTAATGGTATTCGAGGCTAGTGCCATAAGAGCTGCTTTGCTATCCGAGTGGATATAGATACGGTGGTTGGCGTAGTCCTTTTGGAGGTTGATATCCGCACATTCAATAATGGCGTAAACCTCCGCTTGGAATATGGAGGCGTATTTTCCCAAGTTTACACTTCTTTTGAAGTTTGGTCGCTCTCCATATATACCACAGCCTACGTCAAGTCCCGATTTGGACCCATCAGTATACCATTTAAGGCTACCGGCCTCCCATTGCAGTTGGCTTTTTAGCCAGTCGTCTCTGGGCGGCAGTTCCACTGTAAAAAGTTTTCCAAAGTTTAGGAGTGGGAGCATGGTGTCTGATACCATGTTGAGGGTTGGATTTTCACTGACTGAGTCAAGAACTGATCTTAGTGCTTGTGAGATCCAGTTTACCTTCTCTCGGGCAGATAGCCTGTACATGCTGGCTTTCGCCACCTGTTGCAAATGAATGTGTAGGGGCGGTAAGTTCAGCAGTGCATCTAGAGCTGCTCCAGGAGTGGAGGACATTGCGCCAGTTGTCATGAGGCACGCCGTCCTTTGGATATTGTTTAGTTTGGTAATCACAGTTTTCTGGTTGGCTTTGTTGCACCATACCACCGAGGCGTACGAGATTATCGGCCTCACAATGGCAGTGTATAGCCAGTGGGAGATCTTGGGGTTAAGGCCCCAGTTTTTCCCCGCCAGTCTTCTGCTTATACCCAAAGCACTTTTAGCTTTTTGAATTGTTTTATCTAGGTGGCTGTTCCAGGTGAGTCTTTGGTCGAGCGTGACTCCCAGATACTTTACTTCCTTGGAGAAAGGAATCTGCCTGTGGTTTAAGATTGGCATTTTTAGTCCACCTAGTTGACGTTTGTTGGTAAATGGCACGAGGACGGTCTTATCGGCGTTGACCGATAATTCGTTCTCTCTGCACCAATTGCTAACGATTGTTAACGCTTTTTGCATTATGTGTGAGATCGTGTTTTGGCAGAAGCCCCGGACAATGACTACTAGGTCATCAGCATAGCCCTGTGTGTCTATCCTGGCCTCTGCCATCCTATGCAGGAGTTGATCTATTGCAAGAGTCCATAGTAGGGGCGAGAGTACGCCTCCCTGCGGGCAGCCTCTTGTAGTGGTGACTTCAAGGTTTGTTCCGTGAAGAGCTACCTTGGCCGTGCGGTTTGAGAGCATCGCTTTCACCCATCTGGTTGTGGTGTTGTCAACTTGTTTTGACTCTAGCCCCTTCACCAGTGATTTAATTGGGGTTTTGTCGAAGGCGCCCTCAATGTCTAAAAATGCGCATATTGCGATTTGTTTGTCTTCCAACGCCTTTTCCACTCTGTCTACTAGGTAGAGCAGAGCGGTTTCCGTGGATTTGCCTCTGCGGTAGGCGTGTTGGTTACAGCTGATAGGGTTGACCGTTAGGATTTTTTCCCTGATATAGCTATCCAGTATCTTTTCCATCGCTTTCAGTAGAAAGGATGTTAGGCTAATTGGCCTGAAGGACTTTGACAGTGCGTAGTCCTTCCTGCCAGCCTTGGGTATGAATAGCACTTTGACCTTGGTCCATTCTTCTGGTATATGTCCCCAGGCATAGCTTGCTCTGAAGATTTTAACCAGATATGGGGTTAGAATGTCGATACCCTGTTGCAAAAGCACGGGCATGATTCCGTCGTCCCCGCATGATTTGTAAGGTTTAAAGGATTTTACGGCCCATTTAACTTGATCGGGCCTTATGATTCTAGCAGCCCTACTCCAGTCCTCGTTTCGAGGTCTGTATGGAGCAGTGGCGGCGTTGCTAGTTGTCACAGCACCTGGGAAGTGGGTCGATATTAGTTCCTCCAGAGTTTCCTTTTCATTTGTTGTAAAGGTTCCGTTTGGTTTTTTCAGAAGACCAATTTGGTTAGGTTTGTCCTTTGCGAGCAGTCTATGTACTCTGGCTCCTTGAGGCGTTTCCACTATGTCCTCGCAGAAGCTTTTCCATGTTGCTCTTTTGGCTCTCCTAATTTCTTTGTTGTACTCGGTTAAGGCTTTTTTGTATTCCTCCCAGTTGAGAGTTTGTTTAGCCTTATTAAATAGTTTCCGGGTTTCCTTCCGTAGTTTGTCCAACTTCGGGTTCCACCATGGAACTTTTCTTTTGGAGGTCTTTGTCTTGAGTGGGCAGCTTTCCTCATAGGCGTTTATAATGCCTTTTGTGGTATCCGCCACGGCCAATTCTAGACTCTCGCGTGTTTTTATATTTTTTTGTATTGTTTCAAGGTTAAGCCTTAGTGTGGTACGGTAAGCGTCCCAGTCGGTAGCTTTAGGATTCCTGAAAGTTGTGGTTTGACAGTCTACGGTGTTTAGTAGTTTAAAGGTTATTTGTCTGTGATCAGACATTGAACCTGTCTCAGATATCTAATATTATATCTACCGTATACTTTATGGTATGTACTCACCTGTAAGGTAAATCTGCAGTTGTGAAAAGGTATTCCACTGCAGGCACGCCGCAGAAGAACGCCCCAAGCAGGATTAGAAACATACTCATAATCTGAAATCTTCCTTTCTGCCCTATTTCCTTGAGGATCGAATCCAGATCTACTTCTTTATCGTAAACCACCATTTTGCTTTTTCAGAAAACTGTAAAACAAAATTGAATGGAAAATACATATGTATTTTTACAAGACTGCCCAACAAAAAAGGTGTAATGTGTTCAGAGTTCATATATGTATGTTTTCTGTTTCTTTATTCCACCATAATTTCTAAACGCTTAAACCAATTTAAAAGTGTGTAGTATTGTTAGAATTATTATATCATCTCGAGTATCACAAAGTACCTTTTCTGTCCAAGTATAAAGTAAGTAGTTGTCTAAATATAAAATCGAAGACTATCGTGGTTGTTTGAAATTATAAATAGGATAGGAACTAATTTCCCGCGTGAAATTTGTAGCACCCGACGTTTCGGTGGCGTTGCAGCCGCCGTTGTCTAGGATAGACTGAAAGAGCTGTCAATCCGTTGCTCCGCGGGTAGGTCGCATACCGCTGCCGCCACTGCATAGGTTATAACGGTGGTGGGGGGCCGTGCTCGGAGCGCGCGAATTTCGAAAATCCGTCTTGCACACAACACTCACTGTATCCTGTCTTACGTCCTTGCGTTCGGCGTTCGGCAGCGGGAACATTTTAAGAAGAGGGTTCCACGTAGAAGAGAGTTTGTAACCGTCGTCTCTGTTGAAGTTCGGGGTTCTTCTTATTTCAATGGCTTCCCGGAACATGCGAGGAAAGTAGAATTTTTCTTTGGATAGCACAATGGGATTTTGAAACTGCATCCAGTGGTTACTTCCGCTATCCAATATATGTTCGCAGATCGCCGATTTTTCTCGCTGAACGTTTTTAACAGCTTTGATGTGTTCAGTCAGTCGCGTGGCTATGGGCCGTTTCGTTTGTCCAACGTAGGCTAGACCGCAACTGCATTCGACTTTATACACACCCGGGTTTGCAGTGGTATCACATCCTTTACAGGCCCTAAAAATCGAGATATATTTTAGGTCGGCTTGATGATCGTTTTTATATCGAATCTGTTTAGCATCTTACTTTCGATCTTAGCATCTATATTCGATCTGTCACTCCCTTAACGTAAGGTAAGAATGCTCTTGATCTGCTCGGTTTCTGAGTTTCGTCTGTATTGGATCGTGTGCGTGTCTCGTGATATTTTCCGTATCCATTTCTCCTAAGGACATCATTGACATGTTCCATCTCCTTTTCACGCGGTAAATTTGTTTCTATCCTATTTCTAGTTGTCTAAGTGTCCAACGAATTTACATAAATATATAAAGTTTAGTATCAATTGAAAGGGCATTCCGAAAATATACATGTATGTATATCGATAAATACATAAACCATAGAGAAACGTAATAAAATGAAAAAAAAATGTTTTTAATCCAATAGTTCACATTCTCAGCAGTCGTGTTTTTTATTATTTTAAATGTACATATTTACTTCGTCTCATTTTAAAAAACAGGGAAGTGTGTAGTTTGGTTTATTCAAAACAAATTATGCCAAGGTATTTATAGGTTTTATGTAAGTACCTTTTTCTCTTCTTTCTCTTAAACCACCATTCTGCCTTTTTCAGAAAACTGTAAAACAATATTGAATGGAAAAATATATATTTTTTAAAGGGTAGTTTATAAATCGGATTTACTTTAATTTACTAAAAAAATATATGCCAAGATCATTATGGACAGCCCCCATTTGCTCTTCGATTTTTATTTTATAGCAATCTAGGTTAAAAATATATACCTGTATGTCCAAATTATACAGATTCCAACAATCAATTTTCAAATTAAAACAAGTTTGGATGGAAGACCACGGAGAATGGCATTGGGTCCGATTGCGTTTGTTCGTGAACTAAAATTAAAAGGATTTAGGTTAGGTTAGGTTAGGTTAGGTTAACTAAAATTAAAAGGATTTAGTCCATACCAACGAGATTCGAAATGTTTTCAAACTAATTCAGATGGTTCTAGGTCCGGCAGTTAGTTTTTGTGCGGGAAAACATACGATCGCTCAGTTTACATTCCTCTCTAACGCACTGCTCTGTCTAGTTCGCATGTAAAAGGTTGCATCGAGCCGATTGTAAAAGGTTTTTGTTTTATTTTTAGCAAATATATTACACGTATGTACTAACGTCGAAATATTAGGGAAGTAAACAAAAATGTGTGATACTTATTTAGTTACTTAAGTAGATACTGAAGATTTTCCGATCGTACACCTTACAACTATTACGATAAACATAGAAATAGGATTTAAATTATACACACGGCAGTGCTGACACAAGCTCGTTGGCTCACTCACCCTGTGTTGGAAGAAATTAGCAGCGACCAGCGCGACTGTAATCTAAACTATAATGTATACGAGATAAAAAATATTCCAAATATGATAATTGCTGGTTGCTCGTTAGGGACTGTCTCACCTTAATGGGCCCTAATGGGAGCTAATGGGCCCTTGCTGAGTTGGCCACGAAGACCCATTCTGTTCAGGGTTGGTCACACTCACGGGTCAACACCCATCTCATCGACTTCGGTTGGCCTATTCGTAATTACAATTAAAAAAATATTGTGTCACCCCAAAGCTGTCCCGGCAAGTAGACAAGCCCCCCTCTCCCCGACCTCTCCCCCGCGCCAACCCAACCTCCACATATTTGTAGTATTTTCCATGGTATTAAAATGGTATATTTTTTTTAATTATGCAGTATTTTATTAAATATGGTGGGATGATTTAAATATTATTTGCATCGCTTGTATACGAGATATTCCAACCACAGGGTGATTTCGGTTCAACAAGGCCGAATTTCAAGTCTCTAACTGCAAGATTGAAGTGTGAGTAGCGCGCCCTCTGGTGAACTGATTTCAACTACAATTTTTTCAACTTTTGCCATGACCAAATGATGCCTGCATTGCAAATTTCAGCTTAACCGCATTAGGCGTTCGGGCGATACCGTAGAGCAGTGATTCCCAAAGTGGTCTATATAGAACCCCAGGGGTCGATTTCGAATTTCAGGGAGTCCATGTCAATGACAAAAAAATGGGCGGGCATAAGATGTAAATAGGGGTTTACGTAAGCGGATTCCATTTAGGAAGGTCATCATTATTTAGTTGATCAGTAAATGTCTAATTACACCTAAAACAGGTTGTGTGTACAGCATAGTATTTCAAAGTTATATTAATCGCAATAAACAAACGAGCATGTTTCGTGTGATGCAAGGAAATTAATACTCAACTCAAATTGCATCACTAGTCGATGGAGGAGGCCAGCGTACATGACCAACGAGGGTAGGTGCGAATGGGATATGTGAAAAAATTGTACTTCAATTGGTATTCGTGCGAGAGATAGTGCTAAATGTGCAGTTATGTGCGGCTTTCTCAGCTGCTTCATACTTCAAAGTCGCGGACGCTTAGAAATGAACAACTAAAAATTGTACATGTTTTGATTTTTTTACAACTGTGCACTTTACCAAAAACCATACGTAAGTGACCAGTACTGTGCCAGCTGACCAAAATACATTTAAAGGTTTAGGAAAATTCAATACTTTTTAGGCAGGGAGTCTACGGAAAACAGCAGGTGGTCTACGTGACAAAATAGTTTGGGTACCTCTGCCGTAGAGGAATATACACAGAAAGACACACAGACAGGTTTGTATCTTGAAATGGTCTTAATCTTCTCAGGGGGCTCAAAATGGATAGTTTCGTCTTCAATTCGAACGTTCACAATACTTATCCTCCTCGTCGATTGGTGGGCCGAGAAGTAAATCCAATAAATGATTCGCAGTATGTTTGATGGAAAATATCCAGCGGGTGATGAATGTGAGGTCGAGAAAAGTTTCGGGAGCCCCATGGTACGTCAGAAACGCGACTCTGGAACGCGACTTTAGCGAGAAAGAGTCCGTGGAGGATTACGTGAAGCGCCTCGCTCGTCATGTACCAGAGGGCCGACATCTCGCCGCACGAGCACATTCGTCAGCTCGCTCCGCTGCACACCAGACCGCCAGATGTCCGGAAGCCGTACCCGCGCAGTCTGCTAGATTAGCGGACCACCAGCGCGGGTACTGCAGCACAGCAGTCATCGCCTCAGAAGATGCCATGTACACACCCGTATCATCCTATCACCATAAGACGATTGATCCGTCAGGCGTCCAATTACGATACCTGCCACAGGGCGAGCAAGCCCTGTGAAGACCTAAATGAAAGCCGGGTCGATGGGCCCGGCTCACGAGAAGCCCCACCTAACAGAACGAATAGTGGAAGACGTCACGGGCCCCTATCAAGGCTCGTCGACTGATATTCGATTGATTGATGATGGAAAGAGTGGGTGTGTGTTTCCGAGCGGTTGTCAACTTGTCATGGCTAGGCAAATGTATCTATATAGTTTTACAAACTGTTACTGATAAGGATGAACTTTCTCTGCAAATCTTTGCTAAATCAACATAACCGCATACTGATTATCACATTTATTATCGTTTGACATTAACTTTCAACTTGACAGCTTCGTCTGACAGACATTATACGTAGCATTTGAATATATAGAACGAATATAATTATCACGCAAAGAATTTAAGAACGGAGAACAAACAACATACTTACCAAATCACCTTCTATATAAAATATTCACGGAAAAACCGGTTCTTGCAAATAAAACACTACCGCCAGCCTCAATGGCGTCAATAATACTGAATTGTTTCAAAATTAAATCTAAACGATCGTATAAATAAACGTAGCGTAGATATACTAGGTACACATTTTTTCTTATCAACTGATTATTGAAATATGGTAATTAGCATACTTAATTTCAAATGAAAGAAAAGACTACATGTTTGTTTTTATAATGACTATAGTTAGTTAGTTAGTTTGGCTGGGCTTTTTTCCCGCACTTGGCCTCTTGATTGGGCCGTTGTGCGTGGCTCATGTTTCCATTTATGTTACTCCAGCCAACCCAGGCTGTCCCAGAAGGTTAGCAGCCTGTTTGGGTTGCTACAGGCCTCCGGGAGAGATGCTGGAGATTGTAGTATTTTTGCCCGTTGCTCTGCCACGCTCCTGCATTCCATGAGCACATGCTGTGGCGTTTCTTCTTCCTCCATGCATCCTCTGCATAGAGGGCTGTCTGTCACACCTATGGTAAACAGGTGTTTGTTTAGGGGACAGTGGCCTGTCATAGTACCTATGACTTTACGGATTTTGTCCCTTTTTAATCTGGTGAGGTTGCGGGCAAGTTTTTTGGACGCTTCCGGAACCGCGTTCTTTGTTTGCCTGCATCCTGCGTTTTTTTTCCATTCTGTAAGGTGGGTTTCTTCGGTGTTCCTGCGTAGCCATGTTTTTATTTGGGCCTGGGGAATGGGCATCAAGGGTTCCGGTCCATATACTATTTCCTTTGATCCCCTTTTGGCCAGTTCGTCCGCCGCGTCATTGCCCAGTGAGTCACTGTGCCCTTTAATCCATTGCAGGGTCACTTTATTTGACCCTGCAATGCATTGAAGCGCATTGTGGCATTCCAGTACGAGGACTGAGGTTATCGTATTATTTGCTAGCGCTTGTAGCACGGAGGCGCTGTCGGAGACAAATTTCAAACTTACGTCTCCGACATCTTTGGCTGCGACTGCCTGTGCTGCTCTGGTGATGCCAATGCATTCTGCTTGGAAGATCGTATTTAAGTTGCCTAGGGTAGTTGACATTTTGATGTTTAGATCATTTGAGAAGACGCCGGCTCCTGTACCTTGAGTGGTTTTGGAGCCGTCTGTGTATATCCTTACTTCATTCGTACCAGAGTGATCTGCTGGTTCTGGAATGAGTTGGATATTGTATCTACGATCAAAGACATGATGGCATATTATTCTGTCCATGGGTGCGTCCAGAAGAGGAATTTCTTCTAAAGCCCGTTTCAGAATTTTTGAGTGTGGTGTTTCTGTGTTTTGTTTCCACAGTCCATTTGCTCTTAGTCTTAGAGCGGCTGCCCTAGCCTCCTCTTGGATGACAAGGTCCAGAGGTCTCATGTTTAGGAGGTACTCTAGTGCGGCCGATGGTGTGGTTCTCATACATCCAGTGGCTGCTACACACGCTAAGCGTTGTAGTCTCTGGAGTCTTGCTTTTACTGTGGTCAGTTGTGTTCTGGGCCACCATACAACTGATCCATAAGTCAGCGAGGGCCTGATGACTGATGTGTATAGCCAGAGTGTGATTTTTGGGTTGAGACCCCATTTTTTCCCCATTAGTCTTTGACACTGCCAAAAAGTTAGGCAGGCCCTCTTTGCTTTGGCCTCGATATGACTCGCCCAGTTTAGTTTACTATCAAGGATGACTCCCAGATATTTCACTTGATTTGATAGGGAGAGTTTGGTGTTGAATAATTTTGGTACTTGTAGTTCTGGTAACTTCCTCTTGTTGGTGAAGAGGATAAGTTCTGTCTTTTTCGGATTTACTGACAATTGATGTTCGTCACACCATTTTTCTACTATCTGCAGAGCTGAGCGCATGACTTTACATAACATGTTTTCTGCGCTTCCATTTATCATTATTGTTAGGTCGTCGGCATAACCAATAGTAGTGTAGCCCCTTTCATTTAGTGTTTTTATGAGGCTGTCCACTACTATGTTCCATAGAAGTGGTGATAGGACCCCCCCTTGGGGGCATCCTTTAACTACCTTTGCTCTTGTGGTAGTATTCATCACTATCTGGACCGCCCTTTTGCTAACCAGCTCCGTAATCCATTTTATGGTGACTGGTTCCACCTTAAGTTCCTGTAGGGCGTGGTTTATGCTGTTGTGCATGGTTTTGTCAAAAGCGCCTTCTATGTCTATAAAGGCGGCGAGTGTTGACAGCTTATTTGTTAGAGCCGATTCTATTTTGTGCACCACCATGTGTAGTGCCGACTCTGTTGATTTGCCTTTTGTGTAGGCGTGTTGTTGTGGGTGTAGTTGTTTATTTCTTAGTGCCCCATCCCTTAGGTGACGGTCCATCAGTCTTTCTAAAGTCTTTAGTAAGAAAGACGTTAGGCTGATGGGTCTGAAGGATTTGGCGTGTGAGTAGTCCTCCTTTCCCGGTTTCGGTAAGAAGACTACTTTCGCCTCTCTCCATGCCTTTGGAATGTATTTGAAGGCTATGCAGGCCCTATAGATTGGTAGTAGGTATTTTGTTGCATGGTTTGGTTGCCATTGTAGTAGTGCTGGGAAAATGCCATCCAGCCCTGCGGATTTGAATGGTTTGAAGCTTTTCAGGGCCCATTTTATCTTGTCCGCAGTTACTATCTTGTTTGCGACTTCCCATTCTTGGGTTGTTGGTGTGCTGTAGTTTTCGTCCGGCCACTCAGGATCTTCTGTGATTTGACATCCAGGAAAGTGTGTTTCCAGGAGTACTGAGCTGGTTTCTATATCTGTGTTTGTGTAAGTGCCGTCTTCCTTTTTTAGGGAGCCTAGGAGGTTGGGCTCACCTTTAGCTAGGATTTTCTTTATTCTTCCGGCTTGGTTCGTTGAGTTTATGCTACTACAGAAGTTGTGCCAGGATTCTGTTCTCCGGAATCTGATCCGCTTCTTGTAGTGTTTTTGTGCCTATACAAACTAGTCTATACAAACTATACAATATGACTATACAAACTAGTCTATTAAAAATTCCCGAAATGTAGAGTAGCGGTCGCAGGCATCTGTTACAGGGAAATTGTATGCGCAAAAACGTCACTTCATTTTATAACAAAATTACTTAGCGTTTTACTTTCCCGGCAGAGGGAAAGTATTGTGAACTTGGCTGTGTGTATTCCTCCACGATAGCATCTAAACGCTTCACCCGATTGAACTGAAATTTGACATGCAGATATCATTTAACAATGGCAAGTTTGTACCGAATGTCAAAAATTGAATAATAGCAATTGTGGTGGAAATGGGTCCACCAGGGGCGCGCTAGCCGTTTTATAGCTATATAGCTCTTTTCTGTTTTATAACTGCCTCTGGATTATTATATATAGTATTTATTAAAGAAATACATTTGAATTGTATTAATTGCTGAATATGCCTAACTAGGCCATAGCCCGTACATTAATTATACTGTATAATCAATGACCGTACTGAGATAGACTCAATTGTAAGGCGATGATTTTTTTCCATATGCGCGCACATATAGAATAAAATTAGAACAGGAAAAATCTAATCAAGAATAAACCAGGTAATTGAAAACTGGCAATAATATGAAATGTATAATTATATTTAGGTAGATCGCAATAGCATGATAAAATAATATAATATTAATCATTCCGGTTAAAATCATTTACTCCACCGATCCATACTGTAAAGCTAGCAATGATCTGAAAATGAAAATAAACTCCACGTTCTCTTTCAAGCAAATACATACCACTTTGAGGTATGTAAGTGCATGCAAGAGACAAATATGTATGCGAAAATATGCCGCCGTGCTGTTCCGTTGCACGCTTTGTTAACGTTGCCGATTTATAAATTAAGCGAATAAAACGTATCTAGCATTTTTCAGGGATAAATCAAGAATCCGGACTGGCGTTAGGTCAAGGAATGGGCTGATCTCTGGGCTGTCCAAATCCAGCGCCGCGAGACAGTCAGGCAGCCAGAGTCAATCGAACGCTCCGCGCTATTCCGACGCGTTTATCTGATCAGTGACATTGACGTTGCTCTAGCAGAGGTAACCAAACATTTTTGTCCCGTAGACTACTTGCTGTTTTTTTTTTGTTTTGCGTTGCGGTTAAGTCATCATAACTGTTTTGCCTATAATAGTAATGCTTATGAAACGAAATGAATGAAATGAAATGAAATGAAAAATCTCTTTATTGCATTAAAAGAAGGTACAATGGCGGACTTATTGCTACATAACAATATCTGCCAGTCAACCAACATGCTGATATGCAAAGATAGGCAAACGCAACTTAAAGTACATAAAGATACAATAAAATATAAAATGATAAAATGAAATAGAAATGCTTTCGGACCGGTGTCGGTACGAGTGAGGCTATCCGTGAGGTTACTAAAAGCATAACGAATGCATTGGATTCGAAAAAGAAATGCATTGCGGTATTTTTAGATCTAGCGAAGGCTTTTGATACTATATCCTATAAAATACTTTGTAAAAGATTAAAGGGTTATGGTATCTTTGGCCTCGCATTGAATTGGTTTTCCGATTATTTAAAAAACAGAACACAAACTGTTAACCTCAACGGTGTTCGAAGTGTATCCCTACCACTAACATTTGGCGTTCCTCAAGGTAGCGTGCTCGGACCAATACTGTTCACTATGTACATAAATCCGCTTTGCGAGCTTGGTTTTGGTAGAACAATAGCGTATGCTGATGACACGGTGTTAGTAATTTCCGGTTCTTGTTGGGAAAAGGTATATAATCGTACTAACATCGCGATGGCTTCAATTAAAACCTGGTTAGACCTAAACCTACTTACGTTAAATGTTGGCAAAACAAAATACATTCCATTTAGCATCGATATAAGAGGCCAGCCGGATGATCACCATCTTATCATTCACGACTGCAAGAGAGATGCCACGTGTCGTTGTCAGCCAATCGGACCAGTCGGAGAGATAAAATATCTCGGAATAATTATAGATTAACACCTACGGTGGGAATTACATACCGAGTGTCTAGTGAAAAGACTAAGGAAATTGATTTATATATTTATTCAATTGCGAGATATTCTGGGCCTGCCCTATTTAAAAACTATATATTACGCTATATGCCAATCAGTAATGACATACGGTATACTTGGATGGGGAGCTTGCGGGAAAACCCTCCTCCAGAAAGTGAACGTCGTCCAAAAGGCAATAATTAGAATCATGTTAAGGAAGCCTAGGCGCTACCCTTCTGACGACCTGTATGTTAAGGCACAATTGCTTGATTTGAGGCAGTTGTATTGCCTCAAATCAATACTTCATCTTAAAAACAACAATGAAGACGAATATTGTGTTTCTCCGGAAAACAGGGAGAGATCAGGTCGTTATAAGGGAAACTTTGAAGTGCCGAAACGTCTAACGTCTTTTGGACAACGTCATAACAGCTTTCTTGCTCCAAGAATGGTCAATATCATTAGTGAAGAGAACATATTGGAAATTAGCAGCAACCAACAAAAATATCACCTTACATTATGGTTAATAAACCTTGGTAGGAGAGAGACGGAGAAAACATTCATCACAATTTTAAAATAAATAAGTATATTTATTTTCTATACATTTTATATACGTATTTTTACTAATTGTTATATATTATTAGTTATTATTATAAATGATTATTTATTATTGCTTTTTTATATTATTATTATTATTATTATACATTATTATTTAGTTCTAATACATTACTTGTTTATAGTTCTAATAATATTGGTGTAGTGAGAATTTCACTTTAACTTGATTTGATTTTAATTTTGGAAGTATGTAGTTTATAATCATTTGTATTGGTGCTCTCCTTAGAACAGGCTCTGCCTAGTTAGGAGCAACACAATCTATGTTAAGTGCTAACGGTGTAATTTTTTTGTGGACCAATAAATAAATAAATAAATATTAAAAAATATAGTAAAAAAGTAGCTTATGATAGTAAAAAAAAAACAAAAAAAATGCCGTGACATAGGGTCTATTGGGAAAAAGCTAGCAAATGACCCCCCAACCCCCAAATTAATGTGTCGGTTGATCTACCAAACACCCTGTATTATTGTAGACGTTGAACGACAATAAAAAGATCGGCTTACATATGGTAAGTAAACCTAATCTGCTGAGTAATGTTAATGGATATTAGAAATACTGGATAGTACTACTCCAGAAATCCCGATAGAAATAGGGATAGTACTACTCTCTGAGGTGACGCTAGCTTTTAGTCTTATACGTCACACCAGACGCCTAGTGTGAACGCGGCCTAACAAATGTACCGTAGTACTGTCTGTCATTCTACTGGTATTTAACATTTACAAAGCGCGTGACTTCGATAATAACAAATTCAAACAGAAATCACTCACAGATTAAAATGTCATTAACATCATTAACTACGGCTAATTTGTTTACATTACGTATTTCGAAAATAGTAGAATATGATAATATTATTTTTTGATACTGCTGGACGGGACCAGTTAGGCATGATACGTCTGTCGATCAATATTTAAACTAAGCTTCCGCCATTTTTTCTACAAAAGAGTGATTAAAGGCGTTAAAATCTAGTTTTTAATAAACCGGTTGCATTCATTAGCAATCAAATAAACGAGATATTTCATATGTTTTGTGATATTGGAAACGGTTCGTGATGGCCATTGAGAATAAAGAAGTGAACGGCTTAGATGATATACTAAAATTTCTCGGTTATTTCGGAAAATATCAAATTATATCATTGTGTTTATTGTGCTTGATCTCCATATTTTCTGGAGCGGAAGTTGGAGATTATTTGTTCAACGCTTCTGATATCCCTATCAGGTATGAAATGAAAAAACATGTTCTACATCTAAATTTATTGTACATCTAAGTGTGGAAGTTTGCTGCAAAATTCTAACTTTCGTATAATTTGAAGTCTGACCGTTTTGCCCTTGATGTCTCTGATTAATTAAACAGCAAGCTCGATTGTTATACTTTGACCTTCTCTTAGCTAAGAGACCGAAATATACACTAAGTGGTGAATAACCTCAAAATCATTGCTAAAAGGCTTTGTCTTTGATAGCAAAGTCAAATATTTCTTATGTTTTCGTTTATAATCTTACTAAAGTTTTATAACATGTAAACCTTCGACACACCATGAAGATAAAAAAAAATATCTTACGAGCTGAATCTTGCAATTTAAGTAACTCACTTTTACCATCAAGGTGAGACTTTACAAACATACTAGCTTACAAATATACTTATATATTATAAATAGGATAGAAAACGAATTTACCGCGTGAAATTTGTAGGACCCGACGTTTCGGTGACGTTGCAGCCGCCGTTGTCTAGGGTAGACTGAAGAGCTGTCAGTCTGTTGTTTTGCGGGTAGGCCGCAAACCGCTGCCGCCACTGCGTAGGTTATAACGGTGGTGGGGGGCCGGGCTCGGAGCGCGGGAATTTTTAAAATCTGTCTTGCACACAACACTCACTGTATCCTGTTTTACGTCTTTGCGTTCGGCTTTCGGCGGCGGGAACATTTTAAGAAGAGGGTTCCACGTAGAAGAGAGTTTGTAGCCGTCGGTAAATTCGTTTTCTATCCTATTTATAATGTCAAACAACCGCGATAGTCTTCGATTTTATATTACTTATATATTTTGATAAACAACGTATATTATTATAAAAATATTGTTTATTCCCCGAGATTTTCGGTCGTCCTGGTTTTTTTAACCTAATAAAATTACTAAGTTAAACTGTCAATTGGCTCTGTTAAATACTTGGTTCCAGAAAAATAACGTGTCTCGTAACACAGCTTCCTCCAACAGTACCAAAGAAACTCTGGTGAGAGCCCTAAGTCCCGGCTCGGACGAGTTTCAGCCAGTTACCGCGTGCAGGCGTTCTTAGATAGGTTGCGTTTTTAGTTACCGGCATCCTTGGAGGATGTGAATCAGTAGGAGCATGTTAGCAACTTGTAATAGATAAATATGGGATGTTATTTTTGAAAAAAATTTTTTTCTTTGTTACATTGTAAATTTTATCTATTGGAAAAATGTTTGAGAAGGGTTGAGCGCGCTGCGCCATCTAGCGGTATGTAAAATATCGCTAATAAACAATATAAGCGATATTTTACTTACCGCTAATTGGCGCATCGTGCTCAACGCTTTTTATACCTACTACTTTAAAAAAAAAAAAACCTATTTCCCATATTTTTTTATCAAGACTTGTTTGTTTGCTCGTACTGATTCACCTCCTTCAAGCAAGGATGCCCATAATTGACAACTCACGGTGTATAGACGACCAGTGTTAGACTTCATAAAGTAACTGCGGCTCCGCGAGTCAAAGAGGCTGACTTCGTGCGGTTTAATCACAGGGCATGTAGAATCCTGATGCCATAATCCAGAATCGTGATAACGTGATACATCGGTTGAAGGA
This sequence comes from Micropterix aruncella, assembly GCA_944548615.1. Taxonomy (NCBI): domain Eukaryota; kingdom Metazoa; phylum Arthropoda; class Insecta; order Lepidoptera; family Micropterigidae; genus Micropterix; species Micropterix aruncella. The sequence continues at coordinate 9,776,763 of OX155957.1, read as the reverse complement.
CGAAGAAGTTAAAAAGCTTTTGTAGCAAGGACATATGTAGAATATGACTACCATCGCAAAAGAGCAGTTTGCAAACTCCACTCGGCGTAATTTTAATTTAGAAAAGATCAATTTTGGTAGTAGTCTTTATTTATAAAAAAGATACAAAATTACATGTCACAGTTCCCCACTAAGGCTAGTGCCTTTTCAGTGGGTAACTAACAATAATGTGTTCATATCTGACTTACATTATCTATTACCTATTATACTTACATTACCTATCATAATTTTTTACGTTAAGTAGATGTATTGACTTCCTAACCTAACCTAAACTAATCTATATTTCCTATAATACCTAGCCGAATATACAATTATAGATATTTACAGTAAACAAATGATTTTCTACTAAATTAATATACCTACTTCCTAACCTAACCTATACTAATTATCTTAGTATACACTAAAAATGTGTAGGTACTTACTTTGTTTAGAATTAGAATAATACATGATTACACTAATAAAATGATTTACACTAGATCTATACTTATGACCTAACATAACTTAACTTATCTTAACTAGCTTGGTTTACCCTAGTTATTCTACATATTTTATTGCAATTGCAATGTGATGTTAATGATAAATTAGCCTTATAGAATGTTTACTTGTTATAGTTATGCTAATGCTTTTACATATTTAAGCAAATTTATACTAATAGAGTTTTTAATTTCTCCCTTATAGTATTTATATTATATAATATTTATTTATTTACAGTTGAATGAGATCTTTTGCACCACCTATTAATTACAATTACTTTTATTAGGTCAAATTAAATCAAGTATTACAGACGTTATACTTGATTTATTTTGACCATATTACAGTGGGCGGCCATATTAAAAGAAACAGTTTTGTTTTTACTCCTCACATTTTAATAAAATAACTCCTAAACCTGATTTAAAAAATATATATTTTAGTGTTTTACTAACATAATAAAGTCAGTTTAGATATCCAAATTATAAGATATGGATCTTACCGCGTTAAATATCGAAATGATCAACATACCTTTGAAATTTCATGGAGACAATGGTCACGGTTGGATTCGTTTCTCGTAATCCTAATATCAAAGAACTACGATAGATTTTAAATATCTATTTATTTTGACATTTTATATGACTATGGATCTTTTTTCGTTATTTAAATATTCTCAGATATACCTATTCAGCGGAATTAGGTATCATTTTAAAATATTTGTGTATATCTTTTACTCAAATATATTTCGGTGTAGATATAAAAGAGAGTTTCAATTATTTTTTAAATTTTAATAATCCAAATTAATGAATGCTTTTATGATGTCTTAGTTGATTTTCAACACGATAATAAGAAACTGATATTACTGCAATCATTCTCTCCGTGACAACAAAAAATGTAATTTCCAAGAAAATAATAAAATTTCACCATTTTACGCAGTAAGTTCCATTTTTTATGATTATGATGGCTAAAACCTTTATTATTTTAGTAGGTACAAAATGCTATAACTTGAAAGCTATTAACACTAAAATAATCACATTAGGCTCGATTGCGTTTCTTCGTAAACTAAAATCGGAAATAAGTTCATATAAACAAGACAGGGCAATACGCTAGAGAGGAATTTGAAATGAACGGTTGTCCCTTTTTCTCATTAAAACTACCCACCAAAGAAAATGCACCTATTCGGACGAATATAAGTTCGACAGGTAAATTGAAGCGGGAAAATCGACGATCGTTTGTCTTCCGACGATATTCCGCTCTAACGTTTTGTTATTTCAGTTTCAGTTCAGAAAGAAACGCAATCGGACCCATTGTTTATGAGTTTAAGGTTTTTAAAATGTGCAACTTGATAACAAATTGATCGAGTCCCTAGTAAAATGGCCAGAAACTGAAATCTCCCCAATTCGAATTATTTCTAGATGTCGGGTTCCAGAATGCGAAAATGCAACCGATATCACGTTCTCACGAGAATGGACCGCATTTACAATACCAGACGATCGAAAATGCTATCGCTACCAACCTAAAGAAAATTCGTCGATATCTAGGGAAAATAGTTGTAGTCCTGGAAATTTCAATTCTACTCTAGTCGCTTGTGATGATTTTGTATATGGAGCAGACAATTCGATGGTATATGATGTGAGTACATGGCATTTAGCCAGTCATTTTTATTATACAACTCCGAGTCATCGGATGTTTTCTAAGCTAAGCAGTTGCACAATCTAAAATATGAGATTATGGGCTTTCTCTGATGTCGTATGTTGTCGATATGATCAAATCCCAACGTTGTGATTTGTTTCCTCGGCGTAGTGCGTGTGGTAGGATAAAGAAAATGTTTAATACTTAGACCATTTAATAATTCAAAAAGAAGCTAATAGAAGAGATGTCTTACCATTGATAACTTTAAACGAGAGTGATTAAATATGTTTAATGTACGCGCTTATATATCGGTAGATCTGATATTAAGTGGGGTAATTTTCGTGTGAAATTATATTTGCAACTGTGAAAGACACAGTTTCTATATATTAATAAATTGCAACGTGTGAAAGACTCGTTTAAAAATGAACCTATTATTTCATTGAAATATATTAGTCATCAGGGAATTGGACAGTTTTGCCTGTTAAATTAAGTCACCTGCATCTTGGAATTAGAAATGTTTGTTGATTACATTGTTCATCATCATGAGTGACTACAAGATCTTCTTACCATAACTATAACAAACGTAAAACATGTTTCTTTGACGTTTCAGTTCAAATTCCAATGCAATGATCCAAGAAAACCTCTTATTGGAACAGTGTCTAACTTAGCTTCATTCATGGTACTTCCCATCGTTGGCATTTTGTCAGATAAATATGGAAGAAAACCAGTGCTCATATGGTGTTCCATTTTAAGAGCTATATTAGGAACTTCAAACTCTTTTGCCACTTCTTATGGAATATTTTTGGCGGTAAATTTCGTTCAGAGTATTCTAGGGTCTGGAGCATTTTCGACTTGTTATGTATTGTGTAAGTTATTGTTGAACGTTCCTTTTGTATTATTTTAATAATTTCTGTTTTCAAGCTTTATGAACTATTTTGATATTGATTTTTAACATTTGTATTCTCAGGTGCAGAATCCGTCGCGTCCAAAAAACGAACCCTGGCTTTGATATTCATCGTACTATCATTCTCCATCGGTCAATGTATAGAAGCATTACTTGCTTGGGAATTTCCATATTGGAGAATTTTAATCCGTGTGAAATACGTCCCACAATTCGTATCAATAGCATACTTCTTCGTCATAGACGACAGCGTCAGATGGCTAATAAGCAAAGGCAAAAACGAAGAAGCTATAGACGTTTTAAACAAAGCTGCTAAATTAAACGCCAAAACAATACCAGAAGAGATGTTGAAATGGTTGGATAAAAACACAGAAACGTCAGCAGATGCTACAGAAAAAATACCGCTTAAGGTTTTAGTCAAACAAGTAGTGACTTCTTCTATAATGAGATTGCGGATTTTATGTGTCTCTGTTTGGTGGTTGTGCGGTACGTTGTTATTCTACGGATTGTCTATTAATTCTGTTGGACTCGTGGGGAATATGTATGTAAACATTTCCCTGGTCGCCTTAATGGGACTACCTGGAACATTAATTGCTAATGTGACTATAGATAAATTTGGTAGAAAGAAGACATTATTCACTGGATTTATGTTTTGTTCTGGATTCAATGTAGCATCTATATTCATACCAAAAGGTTAAATTAAAACTATTTACATATTTTCGTTTAAATATCTACAAAATAACGTATTCCTATTTAAATTTACAGACTTCCAAAATATAAAATTAATAGTATACCTATTAGCCAAAGTTATGTCATCCTTATCAATCACAACTATATATACCTACAGTGCAGAGTTGTATCCTACAAAAGTAAGACATACACTGTTCGCCTTTTCATCTACGATCGGAAGAATTGGATCTATTTGCGCACCTCAAACATTATTACTGGTGACAATAACAACATTCTGTATTATTTCTATATTGTTATACGTTTTAAATTAGGCATAAATTAATATTTTCACAGATACCTATATGGCCATCTTTCCCAATGATCATATTCGCTTCAATGGCGTTCGTTTCTGCGCTCCTCGTCCTTTTGATGCCAGAGACATTAGGAGCCGATTTACCCGATACTGTTGAAGACGCAGTGCGAATGAGCAAAATTAAAAATACAAGGTTATGAAATTATCGTTATTTTATTTATTTAAATGTTTAATTTTGATGAAATTCATAAAATGCGTTCCTTCATATCATTCAACGTATCTGAGTTATTGCGTATGGACGCGTTTACTTAATCACGAATTGAACTGGAGTAACTTCAATTATTTAGTACCATTATGTGGAACATCCAGGAATTTGTTTCCAGAAACAAAGTTTCAGAGCTTTTCGACGTCCACAGCCGTCAGTGTTGCGCAAAACATCGCCAGAGGAAGTTGTGATATTATATACAGCAAGAGTGTGTCTCGACGTAAAAAAATATTAAAACTTTATAGTATAAAGAATAAAATGCTAAGTGATCTTCGATACAGACATACAAGTAATATTGAAAGTTCACATAGAATTAATTATGTTTGACATACCTACTTCTATTAACTTAATTACGACATCGTTCAGCACAGTAAGTTTGAGGAATACCGCGAAACAACGTCCGCATCGGTAAATGTTGCGCAGTGTTGTTCCCGGCTAATCGCCAGGCGAAAAAAAATATGACGCGTAGCGGGGTAGCACGTATAATGTTTCAGAAACAGTGCGAAACATGTTGCGGTATTACACAACCAGTAGATTCATTGTTGCGAAACAAAGTTGCGCAACAAATGTTTACCAATGAATACATAGTTTTAGTCAACAATGGAGATGCTCAGTTACTCATTAATAGTTGATTTTCGGCATTTCATTCGTTTCTATAGTCATATAACATATACATTGATCAAAATTATAACGATCGAAGAATAGTAAACTAATATAGAACAATAAACTAACTAGTAAGATGGAACTTACAAGTAATATTCAAAACGCTTAGCTCTCGAAGCTAGCGTTTTAGAGGCTCGACGAATCGGTTTGTACACGTGGGCCTTTGACGTTTTTATAAAAAGTAAAGATTTTTTAACACCATGTTTTATTGTTTTTTAACATGTTTTTTGAAAGTTTTAACTACTTCTTGTGGCGATGAAGAGAGCAAATATAACAATCGATAAACCACGTGAACATATAGGTAGAAAAAAATATTTACATCAACAAAAACATGTTTCAACTTAATAGTCAGTGTCACACAGTGCCTTGATGGCTTTATTCAATGGGGGCATATAGAGTACCACAAGTTACAAAGGTCACAAGTTATATTTCATCTGCTCCGCCAAAAAAAAAACCCGCCCGTACTATTGCCAGGGGCGAAGTAAGTATTGGAGTCAGATATAAAAATTCACATCGCTGTAAACACTGAGCGGGCTCCAACATGTCGACCGCTCGACATTCTTCATTAAATCATCAACCGGACAACAGACTGCGTATTTTATCGTCGCGCACCTCCAGTGACCACAATTTCCACGCACCACGAACAGTGGTCATCAATTCACTACAATGGACCACACAGTCGCATAAAAGGTGGTTATAAAATCGTCTCTAAAGGAGATTACAAAGCATCAGTGCAGTGGTAACTCAAGGACTAGTAAACTACTGTCGTTGAAGATAAATGGCCAAATCTGTAACGTCCCCCGAATAGCTTTTTAAATACCTTAATACGGGTTGTGTTTAAATTTGCGCTATAAGTCCGGATTACAAGAAAAAGGCGTAATAATAGTATGTTGATTCTTTTAAAAGATGGGCGCCATTCTCGGGGTCCAGGATGTGGCTGTTCGGGTTGTTAGCAGAGCTGCAAAATCAGGCCACCGTCTAACCTGAAACGCTGATAGAGTGGAGGCTCCACAACCGAGGAGGCACACGGTCAGATCAGCCTTCAGGATGTGGATGTAATCCTGCTGTGGTCCGTGGGCTGTTAAGGGAGCTTTCTTTGGAAAGGACGGCCTTTTCTTCTACTTTGGGATAATAAAGGGATTGACGCTAAGTGTTATCATAACTTCGCTGCGAAAAATTACTGGTATATTATATGACACAGAATATCTATCTGTGCTTTATTTAGGAGAATTAGAATTTTCTCATTTAAATGTTTATGCCATATGACTAGGGTGCTATGAGAAAATATTGTATCTCTTAAGGGTGCTAGCACTTGAATATGTTTGGGAATCCCCTGTAATATTTATGTATAAAAAAATACCTTTTGAATATAACCAATATAAAATATCGTTTTATTTTAAAATAGGTAGATAATTTGAAAATACCACTATCTAATTTAGTTTTAAGTCTATTCTGTTAGTCAAACTCTATTTAACGGAATGTTATGTACCATGTAAAACCGATTTCATAATGGAATTGCGTTTTTTTATAATTTGGGGGCCATGTTTTAGGGCAATTTAGTTTTAGGAACATTTTACTATATAACTTTTATATAATTAATTGTAATATTAGAGTCCTGTCCACCCTACAACAGACTAGTCCCAGTTGGGTGACAGTATCAAATAAGCCATTCCGTTCCTATTATTTTTGTAAGCAAAAACAATGTTTTAGAATATTTAATTCTTAAATAAATAAATAAATTGATAGTCGATTAGACTATTGATAGTCGATTAGATTAAAATGTATGAAAGTCCTCTTTCTTGGTCAATTACATAATTACGTCAGGGCAAATATGTAAGAACTCTAATACAACTTTTGGAATGTAGCTTTATCAAAATTTTTAATAATTTCATCGCTTTTTAACAAAGGAATTGACGCAATATTTTGGTTTTCTTGATTGCTGTATGCCTAAGTTAGTAGTAAACTGAAATATGTAGCTACCAAAAATTAAAGAAGACTATGCTAACCAATGTTTTTGCTTGTTCTGTCACAAAATATCCAGTGGCTGTTTTAAAATTTATCCCCAAACTTATGCTTTTCGTCAATGTTTGCAAGAGATGAGTTTGTAAAAAATATATAAAGAAAAAAAAAGCATGAAACACCCAAAAATTAATGACCGTCAATTTAGTACCATCTTTAACACCATTTTCTAATGGCACCCCATCACATAAATGACTGGGGTACCGAGAGAAAATTCTAAATATTTTAAGGTTGCCACGACTTGAGTAAGTTTGGGAAACACTCTAAAATTTATGTATAAAAAAAACAACTTTCAATTATACACTATTAAAAAATATCGTTTTATTCAAATTAATGTTTAATATGGAAATAGCACTATGTAATAGTTAGTCGATTAGAGATTAAGACTATGTAATTGATAGAATATAAATGTATCTAAAATGTATGACAGTCCTCTTTCTTGGTTTGCCGTTGATTTAATTTATCAGACTTTTTCATTTTCTTCATGTCTTCAGCTTCAGCGATTGTATCGGGAAGTGTAGTTCCCAGAGTTTCAGGCATCGTTAAAACGGTCAATGCGGATATCAGAGCAATACCTCCAAATAAAACGTTTGGAAGTGGAATCCAGTAAGCTGCCTGCAAAATAAAATTGAATCATTTACCTGAAATAACACGACCAAATGATTCCTTATAAGTAAGTAGGATAGAAAGTAAATATATTAAAAAGAATATAAAACACGACTGCCGTTACAGAAAGTGAACTATTCTAATAATAAATATTTTTGTTACGGTTTTATTATGAAATATTTGTGGTTTGTGTATTTATCCATATATATATATCTATATATATATATATATATATATATATATATATATATATATATATATATATATATATATATATATATATATATATATATATATATATATATATATATATATATATATATATATATATATATATATATATATATATATATATATATATATATAAATATATATATATATATATATATATATATATATATATATATATAAATATATATATATATATATATATATATATATATATATATATATATATATATATATATATATATATATATATATATATATATATATATATATATATATATATATATATATATATATATATATATATATATATATATATATATATATATATATATATATATATATATATATATATATATATATATATATATATATATATATATATATATATATATATATATATATACATATATACATGTATATTTCCGGAATGTAATCAATCAGAACTTTCATTTAACACTAAACACGATATATTTAAGGTAATTTATTGAAATTTGGATATTTAGACAAAAAAATGACATTTGGTCAGTTTAGGAACCCTATAACACTCGAAATGACATAACGATTCTAACAATAGCACACACTTCTAAATCGGTTCAAGCGTTTAGAAGTTATGGTTGAATAAACCAGGGTTGAATAAACCAGGGTTTAATAAATAATAGGTACATACCGGTTTTTTTCCTAGTACAACTGCGTAGTTTTATTAATTTTCCCAAATGCTGGATTCGAATAAATTCGTAATCGTAATCGGTAATATTTTGTGGATCGTAATAATTAAACCCTATGTATAATTTATTTTGTTAAATTAATGTTCCAAATATTTCCCTTTGATACTATGCGTACCTACCGGATCTATTCCTGACGGCCGCGAAGAGGAAGAACGAAAAATATTAACTGTCATAAATGATGAATGAAATACTTCAAGACGCACAGCGTAACACGGCGATTTATATTAAAACGCTGTTTTTTCTTATATAAGAGCAAGGGGTTCGGACATTTAGACAACTAATTATTGATATTTGGACAGTTGAGGTATTTGGACTACTTAAGGAATACTTGATATTTAGAGAGTAACCTATAACACTCGGGAGGACAAAATGATTCCAACAATATGACACACTTCAACATCGGTTCAAACGTTTAGAAGTTTTTGTGGAATAAAGAAACAGAAAACATACATAGATGAATCCTGAACACATAACATTCCTTTTGAGCAGTCGTGTATAAACGAATTTACCGCGCGAAGTTTGTAACACCCGACGATTCGGCCATATTGCAATCGCCGTTATCCAGTCTACCCTGGACAACACGGCCCGATGGTATAGTGGCTAGGTCGCCTGATCTTACGTTGTAAGGTACCCGGTTACATTCCTTTCTGGATCACCATTTTCGGTTGGGTAAAATTAACGGAATTGCATTTTCAATTCTATCGATCGAATGCAATAACAAGACAAACACTTATACGCGTGTTACACGTTCATATATATACACACACTTGATAGAAGGGTTGGTTGTAAGAGATTGTCGTATGATAATAAACCCGCCCGTTGTAAAATTTCACAATAGAGAGTAGAAACAAACAAAACAAACAATCAACGGCGGTTGTAACATCGCCGAAACGTTGGGTGATACAAACTTAACGCGTTAAATTAGTTTTTATCTTATTTATAATGGCAAACAACTACTTAGATTTTAAAGGATTCCTTGAAGTATGTCATACCAGAAGCGACGTTAAAAATCCTATGCGGCCAATGATCGTTAAAGAGAATGCCACAAATGTAAGTCGCGCTTGCGTTTTTATCTTAAACAGCTGAATCTTCTTTTCAAGCTACTGTTATATGTATAAACAGTTGTTTTGAAACAATTAGGATAAGGATTTTTTTGTATTTTATATATTTTAATTATGTACCAATAAGGTCAACCTGCTAAACTGCACGAAGCCACAGTTAAAATATACATTTCTTACCAAAAGGGGAGTTAAAGGGGCTGTGATAGATCCTATGCGACCAATCATTGAAGAGAATGCCACTAATGAATGTCTCGCTTGCGTCGGGTACAACTCCATAGTGTACATATAAATGGTCGTCATTGCACCGCTAATAAATAGTTTACCAACTAGGAATAATATCAGTTGCATCCATTCCATACCTGTGGAAGACAAACTACATCAGAGCCTTATATATTGTATTTATATGTTAAGGGCCTGCTAAGCCAAGGGTCGGAGGCGTAAAACTAATCTTTCCTTACGCATTATAAAATGCAATGTCTGTCTATCTGTGAAGGGAGTGGCCCAACGTAGGCGTAGCAATACTATTGCATGCGGGAGTCAGGTCAGTATATATAAAAGGAAATGCTACCAACCTTTAGGAAGAAACGGAAATGCCAAGTTAGCAACAGCGCATACAAAGAACTCTATACACAAACTTGACTTCCGTCCAATTTCGCTCATTGCGTAAAGAGCAATCACATATCCCGGAAGTTCAACGAGTATCACGAGCACATAGTTCAAATACATATTTCCAGCTAATCCAACGGAGTTAATAGAGAGTCCATAGTATACCAGAGTGGTACAGATCCACCACAGCGGCGTAGTGCAAGCTCTTCTCAGCATTATCTTCGACTTGACAACCTGAACAGCGAGTGATGGTTCTTTTATCTTGGAATCAACTGTTAGATCCCTTTCTGACGCTGCTGCAATCGACTCGTTCAACCTGTCCAGCGATTCTATTGAAATAGTCGATCTGTTCATCTTCGCTGCTGTATGGAGAACCTTCTCTGCTCGTTCGATCTTTCCTTTACTTATCAACCAGCGTATACTCTCATACAATATGAAGAAATATGCCAAAGTGATCAGCTGCGGGTAATTTAGAACCCTAGATAGTGTTCTCCAATCATGAACAACCCAGGCGACTAAACCGACTGCTGCTTGACCGAGGCAGAAAGCTATCGATATCGATACTCCGGCTATGTGTCTCACTTCCTTGCTGAACATTTCCACCGCTGAAACATATCGGAATACATTAAATAACGTAAGGAGCTTAAAGTCGTTTTGAGTCTTTGGAGTTTTCTTTGTGCTTTTCTATTTTTATAACGCTTCTATTAGCATGACCTGTATGTATTTATGGGTTATCTATCTATCTATCAATGTAACGGAATCTTTCAAGTTAATTTTCACTAACTTCTCGACATCTGAATAATTAGAAATTTTGAGCATGTATTAAGGAACGATGAAAATGCAATAATTTCGTGATTGACCTAATGTTCGAAGTTATTGACCCAATGTTAATCATTTCGCGACCTGACCAGGAGAATCGGGATAAAAGGAAAAATAATGATTTTACAGGTTAGACATATAACCGGAGTTATAATAACCGTAAATATTTTGATTCTTTATAAATAGTATTAAAATTTGTTAAAATTAAAAAGACTGAAAAGAAAAAAATCGGTTGTGTCACCCCAAGACTTTCCTGACTAGTATCCGGGGAGGTGCGAAAAAACAGCGACATTTTTTACTCTAGTACCCCAAATTTGTATGGCAGGTACCCCAAACGTTGGTCGTAAGTACCCCAAAAACTAATAGGTTCTTCCGATGGTTAACAGAAGCTTCTATGCCAAATTTTAACTTAGACAGATTAAGCGTCTGGGCGCTATCGCGGAAACAATTTTTTCGCCGGGAACCCCAAATTTGTATGGGAGGTACCACAACCGTAGGGCGTAGGGACTCCAAAAACTAATGGGTTCCTCCGACGGTTAACAGAAGCTTATATACCAAATTTCAGCTCAATCCGATTAAGCGTCTGGGCGCTATCGTGGAAGAATACATACATACACACATACAGACATACAGACATACAGACATACAGACATACATACAGACAGAGATCGGTCTGGAAATAGTCTCAATCGTCTCAGGGAGTCTCAAAATATATATTCCCATCTTCATCTCAAAATTTTTTTTTAGCGCGATCACAATACTTTCCTTTCCGATAGGTCGTCAGGAAAGTAAAAATAAATTCTAGTTTCAAAAAACTAAATAATCACGCTTTAATAGCAATGTGAAATAAAAAGACAAAAATGTTTTTGAAATATAAAGATTGATATCGATTCCTATAAATATTTCACTGCTAGTTATTTGTAAATATAGAGTTAACATAAAAAAAAAGTAGTAAGCCCCTCAAGCTTTTTTTAAAATTAAAATAATGTTGATTGTGAATCACTCATTTTAAACTTATTCAAAATCATTTAACTATATTTAGTTAGGGTACTTACTATGGCTGTATGCACCGTGCAGCGTCAGCCAATCGTTTGCGCACTCCGATTAATTGCAGGAGGAGTCAGGAAACCTTCATTTCATAAGAAGCAGGGGAAGTTGTTGATCTGAGAAACGATAATCTATCCCGAGAAAGCATCCGTTGGCCACCCGTTTCCGTGAGAGCTTGGCGGGTAAAGGACGCCACGGTCCGTGATAAATTCAAACTGAATTGCCGCTTACATTAGGTAGAAGCCGCGCAGCGACTTCGATCCGTAAACAGAACGGAGGCCGGAGGAATCCGGTGAAATCTGGTAGTCAGGGACGAGGCGGCACGTTGGGTACTGACCGGGGCCCAGCGTTAGACCTCTTGTCCACTGCACGGTTTTTTCGGCGTACGACGCGTTAGGTACATACATTTCGTATTCAACTTCAAAGTGGAGCAATAATTGTCAGCCCTGAAAATGTCCGGTGCCATATATACATAAGCTCTCATACATTGCCATACAATACTTATACACATGTCGCCGTAAATAAACACGTTTTGCCGAGAGAGAAATACATCGCATACGGCGGCGGCGCAGGTGCCGCGTTTCAGTAGTGTCCATGGTCAAGCTTCCATAGTGATCCATATCCCACTAACGATACGGCAAATTGACCGTGGATTTGCAGGGCGAAAAAAACGTATGTGGACACGAGGGCGCAGGCGTTGACTTCTGACGGGGGAGATGGCGTGACAGTGGACTGTATTGTCCCTAAGTCTCTAAACTCACTAAAGGTTGAAAGAAAGATCAATATTGTTATACCTTCCTGGGGTGACGGGTTCGCCCGTTGTACTTCGCACTTACAAATGGCCCCGGTTGAAAAATTTTAATCTATCACTCACCCATCAGATATGCTGTGCTAAAAGATCCAGCGCCCAGGAAAGCCGCAAGCATCGAAAAAGCTATGTACATCTCATAGGAAGTCGAGTAAGACCTCAACACATGGAAAAGTCCTAGGTTGATGGCGGAAATAATAAGGACTATTTTTCTACCAAATCTGTCCGAAAGAAATCCTGTAATTGGTAGAACCAGTAAGTAACCTAAACTTCCTACTGTTCCTATCATCGACCGCTTCCAATCTTCGCACGGTATGTTGAACTGAAATTGAAATAATATTACCTAAATTTTGAGAAGAAAAAATATTCTTATGAAGAGATAACACAAGAAAAACGCTAAGATGTAAATTTTGATTGACTGAAAATATTGAATACAAAACTGTAAGTCACATTGAATTTGGTAACAAGAAACCGGTATGTACCATTAGTATTTAATATTAGTTAGAGCTCCAAACCCAACTACAGCCCAGATCAAGCACAAGCTACAATCTGGCCATTAATAGTAGAAATCAATTCAATGTGGAGGGAAACTATTTTGATGCTGCAACACTAACCCTTATGACAGATGATTTTTTCCTGTTTATTCAGTTCATCAAATTGGGTTAATTCTGTCATTAATTCTCGTTATTCATATTCTTTTGCGTTAAAAATCAACAAAACTATTCGAAGCGAAACTAGAGAAGTCGTTTTCAGTGTCTCAAAATGTTCTTCTAGGTATATTTTGAGGTTATTACAATAAATTGTTGGTACCTACTTGTCTCAACCTTAGTAAACATTAGTAATTATTTAACGGAGGCACGACTAAGGTTTTCCTTCTTCTTTCAAGCTCACAATTATTCAAACGTCGATGTTAACACACGTATGTTAAATGTTAAAAACACGTAAGTGTTAAAATTAAAAGAGCAGAAACAATTGACCAGTCTGAATTCAAAACGCCTCTTGGGAGACGGCACTGAGACATGTCCCTAGATGATTTAGTCTTACTATTGTTACATAACTGTGTAGCAATATAAATATTTTTCTCCTAAAATGTAGGGTCTACTCTTTCTAGCCACACTGTACAGCCTACATTTGTCTTCGTGTGATTTCTTCCTCCTCCTAAAAGTCAAACTTGGACTAAGTGGAACGCTTCGTGTCTGCTCTGGATGACGTTCCCATACTAGACAGCCGCGAGTGTTTTAAATCTTGGCTTAGGCGAATGAAGTCGCATATAATAACTGATGAAGAATACTTCGGAATGTTGTAATTAAAGTATATTAAAAGCATCAATTTAAATTGATATATTTCACCTAATGATCACGTTTCTGGTGAATATGGCGCTTAGTCGAAGACTTCATTGAGATTTGGAGAAAAATTCGTGTACAAGTGTCGATGTGTCGTCTGGCGCATTATCGTGATGCAATATCCAAGAGTTCTTGTTCCACAAATCGGCCCATTTCGGTTGAATGTTTTCTTGCAGTCGACTCATAACGTCTAAAACATATTGTTTGTTGTCTGTTTGCTCCTCTACAACTCAGGAAGGAAGTTAGTGTGGACAATATTCTTGGAGTCAATTAAAATAGTATTTCAGCCCAACGATTTTTTAACGATTTGGACGTGGTTTGTTTCAGATTCGGTTCGCCATTGAACCGGTATTCCGAGGGTTGTAGCTGGTTTGTATTTCAAACTCACGTTGCGTTCCGGAATCGGAATTGTAGCGTTTAAGCACGTTGTCAACCACCTGTGCGTTGGCCCTTTAGAAGAAAATCTCGTAGCAAACTTTAGGTCGACTAAACTAACCAACAGCTCTAAACAAACTGGTCGATATATCGCGCCAAAACTATACACGATAATTAATATACATTGACACTAATTGATAACCTTTTTTGCACATCTTGTACATGTCATTTTAAATGAACAGTTGACAGTAAATGAACATGTATTTGACAGTATATATTGTACTGTCCTCAAAATACTGCTGTTAGTAATTTCATATTGGAAGAACATGTACCTACAATTAAAACTAATGCAAATAAAGATTAAATCGCAAAGAACCTACGCAGAAGTTTTGGGAAGATCAATATAGTCTACTCTTTTCTATTCATTGTGAAAATTTCACGATGGCCGGTTTATTATCATACGAAAATCTCTTACAACAAACCCCACTATGAAGTGTTTATATGTGTGTGCGTGTAACATGTGTGTAAGTGTATGTCTTGTGATTGCATTCGATGGAGAGAATTGAAATGCCATTCCGCTATTTGTATCCCAGCGGAAAATTGTGTCCCAGCCGGGAATCGAACCCAGAACCTTACAATGTAAGATCAGGCGACCTAGCCACTATGCCGTAAGTCTTAGTCTATATAAAAATATCTATGTATGCTTACGTCATATAATAGTGAGTTTGTTGACCCGTAGACATAGTCCTCACAAGGGACTGTTTTATTCCTATCGAACATTTCTCGAGAACATGTTCCTACATCAGGAGATATTGCAAAGCTAGCAAATCTCTTGCATTTATCTCCATTCGGTATTGCGATGTTAATCCAATCAGTTTGGTATTGAGCTGTCGATGCGTTTGTTTCGCATTCAGGAATGAAGCATCTGTAAAATGGTTAATTAAGATCAGTAAGCTCTTCTTCTTCTTCTTTGGGTACTTCTTCTTACCTGTAAGGTAAATCCACCGATGTGAAAATGTATTCTGAAGACGAGCCACCGAAAAACGAAGTTAGCAGGATTAAAAACATACTCATGATCTGGAATCTCCCAGTCTGTCCTATCTCTTTGAGAATCGAATCCAGGTCTACATCTTTCTCTTGTATAACCATCTTGAACATACGCTATATTTTTCTCGCTATACTCTTTCTTACGATTATGCCCAAGAAAATGCTAGAACGAGCACATAAAATATAAGTGCTAGAGTGATATTTGATTTTTTTTAAGTATAAAAGAAGACAAAAACTACATACCAATTAACTTTCTGTGTACGAAATTAAAAAGCGATGTTACAAACAATCAGAAACGCGAACAACATCAACAATACAGACTTTTAAAGTAACTGGCACTGCTAAATAATAACGCATGGTGATTCGAAACGGGGCATTTCAAAAAATCTAAATGAGCGTTTTGTAAAATCACAGGACAGTTTTGTACACATATTATTAGCTACTTTTTAAAATTACAACAACACGTTCATATATTTTTATATTATCTGGATAATAGAAATAAAGAAATTTACAGAGTTAATCGTGATGTTTCACCTTTTGGGAGATGAACAATAAACGTAATACTACATTCAAATCTTGCTTTTAAACTGATTATCCTTATACTTAAATATGTATAACTGAATCCAAGATAAACGAAGGTAAATATAATAATAATTAAGATTTGAAAAATAATCAAGGATAGCAAATATTTACTTGAGAATCGCAGGGTGTTCAATGTAATTTTTAATTCCTAATTGACCTTTTTTTACGTATCTTCTTCCGTTTGTTGGGTTAATCTTTAATTTGTCTACCTTCGTTTACTTTATGATGTAGGCTAGTTATTTTAAATATAGTTAGATTGTAGTGAAACAAAAATACGTATCATTTAAAATAATGCTTATTTTATTGAGGTTTTAAATATGTTGATGGGTTTAGCAAGTATTTTTTTTAAATTACAGCAGTATTTTTTCCGGAAAACTCCTTACTAGGTTACCATACTCTTCCTTAAAAATCTCCAGTCATTCTTGTTTTAAGGCGACATGAGACCTCAGAAAAGTATCCGAAATGGTCGTTCACGCGAAGAAATAGGCGGGGTCAATTTTGTAGGGTTTGACCAATAAAAATCCAGCGTTGACGAAGCGTCAGCCACAGATTCCACGTCCACTCGAGCCGGGGACCGGGCGCATACTCAACTTTCTATAGCAGCGCTAGCACAGAATAACTATCTTTGCGCAGTGGTGATATAAGGGTGGTAATGGCACATATTTAGCGCAACTCTCAGAGCGCTCTCATGATTTAATTAATTGTAATTAAATTAAGATCTAAATAAACAAGTGGCTAACCGCGACGCTAAAGAATTAACTAGAGAATTTGATGAAATGAAAATAAAATACACTCACCGCTTACATTGTAGGAGTAATCGCGCCTGAAAGTTTTCGAAATCAGTTTAAAGCCTTAATGTCCAAGGCAATGAGCAACTTTTTTGAGTCCAAATTGTAAATTGGTTCCTTAGGGATGGATTCGCTTAAATTTTTTTTAAAATTAAAGCTAATATTTTCAAAAAAATCAAAGAACTAAAATTCATCAGATATGAGAAATCCCAGGTATCATGTCACCTTAAAGCATTGTTGAGTGTTTCTTTCGATGCTCTTGAGTAATGCGAGGTAGTTAAAATAACCTTATGGGGTATTTTGAAGTCTAAGATACGACACTTCAAAATACCCTAAAAGTGTTATATCGGGTTGGGATAAGGAGACAGGCCTGGCCAGTTCAGAAGATTGGCATGATTTTCCCGAAAACATCGTCATCACTAATTTATGGCAAGTTGCATTGTTTTACTGAAATTTGGTCAAATCAAATCAAATGCAATCGCATTTATTGTCTTCAAAAACTTTTATATACTTGTTTAGACACTTCATATAGCCGCTTAATGTTAAAATAACTTTAAAATGTATACTAAATATTTCATTAGAGACTCACCACACAATTGATTTTTATATTAGGTATTTATAACTACAGTTAGTCATGACATTATAATATTAAAATTAAATGGTCCTATAAATAAGAAATATAATTGATTATGGGAGACAATTAGAAATAATAGTAATAATATAATAATCAATAAAATGGTACAAATGTCAAGTTAAATAAATAAAATCGAGATGAAAATTGTCAGTCACGCCATTTCCACGTAATTTGGATCCCTTTTGAATAATTCCAGAGATGGACGGGGTAATGCTAAATTGTGCCTACATCTAGTGAAATGCGATTGAATTTCTTTTTGGGTCTTCATCTTTCCTATGTTTTTTAATATTAACTTTATGCAATCAAATATGTATAGTGATGGTAGCGTTAGAATACTGAGATTTTGGAAGTGACCACGACATGATTCATTATGGTTAAGGTTTATCAATATTCTTATGGCTCGTTTTTGGAGAGAGAAAATACGCTGCCCTTAAACTACTGTACACTGTAACCATAAGGGAATCCCGTAACGAAGAATTGACTCGAAATAGGCAAAGTATATTATTTTGGTGTGTTTAACGCTGATCAGTTTCCGTATTTGCCTTAGTAAGAAACAGGCGCTGGAAAGTCTGTCGCTTATCTGGTATCTTCTATATTCATCTCTCCAAAAAAATTTTAAAATTTCGCCTGCAGAGCTGTTTTCAAAACATTTATGTAGTTGATGGAATCCATCCGATATTCACACACAGCCATTTCATCAATTCCATCGGCCGCCATGCAATCCCAGACAATTATACTGTTTCAACGAGGGGACGGACACACTCGAGAGGATATTCTTTAACTACTCTTCTCTTGCAT
Organism: Micropterix aruncella; assembly: GCA_944548615.1. NCBI lineage: Eukaryota > Metazoa > Arthropoda > Insecta > Lepidoptera > Micropterigidae > Micropterix > Micropterix aruncella. The sequence goes on along the minus strand of OX155957.1, from coordinate 9,758,324 downwards.
AAACCACACCAGGAGTTCTATAAACCTGATTTTTCAAAGAAAGTTTTACTTTAATACATAAAATTTTATTTACAGTCAACCATTTTATTATTTCGATTTAAACAATGTTCGTATCAGAAAAGTGATATATACCTGTAAATTTGACTCGTCGGATTAATCTAAAGTTAATGATGTCATTATTAATTAATGCATTAATATTTAATTCATTATTAAACAAAAAAATGATTATGAAATCTTAATTTTAACACGCATTGCGCTCGATTGCGTTTCCTTGTGAATTTAAATCGGAAATCAGTTCGTGTGAACGAGACATTGCAACACGCTAGAGCAGAATGTGAAATGAACGGTTGTCACTTTTTCGCATTGAAACTACCCACCAAAGATAAAGCATCTGTATCTAACACCGCACGAAATGTGTTCAAATTTTTTCGGACGAGTATAAGTTCGACAGGTAGTCCTTATCGACAATCGTACGTTTCATATTCCGCTCTAACGTGTTGCTCTATCTCGTTCACTTGAACTAATTTCAGTTATAGTTCAGAATGAAACGCAATCGGGCCCAATATTAGACCAAATTCTACGCTGTCCAATATTGATGCCTAACGACCCAGTCAATTTTTATGTTCTTTTCAGAGAGTTATGTATTTTTACTTGCTTTGAAGCCCTTGAGGCCAGAATCTCCGAGACTTCTCCTTGCCATTGATTTTATAACTATAAAATCAATGTCCTTGCTGCCCTGGCACTGACTGGTCTTTCAGTTTCCTCAACCAAACCAGCAGCGAGCTCGAAAAAAAAATCTTCAGATTTTTCAAAGGCTCTCAAATTTGGTCGTCACGGTCCAAGTAAATCCTTACTAATCCATACAAATACAACCCCTAATTTTGTAAATTTCATATTTTTATAGTTTCTTTGTTTAGTAGGTACATATTTTTGTATACCTATTCGAAGTAGATATTTTTTTAATTATCGTATATTTCTCTTATAATGAAGTTTTACAATAAACGTCACATTAAACACATATTATTTTAGTACCTTAATTTGTATAACTGATTCCAAGTAAAATACCCAAGGTTATCAAACATTTGCTCAAGAATCGCTGCGTTTCAGTGTGTAGTATTTTAGTTCCTGATTGACACATTTTATAGGCCAAAAGTCTTCCTCCTTTTATTAGGTTAATCCTAAAATTATCTGCCATTAAATTAACCGTGTTTCCCCTTTTGTTGATATTTGTAAGTGTAAGTGTAAATGTAAGTATATTTGTAAGTGTAATTGTAATTGTAAGATTTTTTGCGATAGGTACTTGACGGTATCCGGTAAATCAATACGAGCAAAAATACAAATTTTGATACAAAACTGTAAAAAAAAAATTTTTTTTACCTTTTTTTTAACAAAATTGATCATTTGCTCGTACTGTTTCACTTATTTCAAGGATGCCGCTAATAAAAACTCTCCCTGTAGATTTGACATTCATAAAAAATTCGGAAAATCAACTTGGTTATCTTCTACGGTAAGTTCAATACACCCGCATTTGTTTAATATTATCTTTATTGTGGATTCATTTAGTATTATTTAAACTACAAACAGTGGGCCCGATTGTATTTCTTTGTGAACTAAAACTGAAATTAGTTCAAGCGAACGAGATAGAGCCAATACCTTAGAGCGGAATATGAAACGAATGATCGTCGATAAAAATTACCTTTCGAACTTATTTCGTGCGAACACTAATACCTACCGAATAAATTTGAACACATTTCGTGCGAACACATTCAGATGGTTTTTTTGTGGGTAGTTTTAATACGAAAAAGTGACAACTGTTCATTCCACATTTCGCTCTAGCGTATTGCCCTGTCTCGTTCACATGGACTGATTTCCGATTTTAGTTTATAAAGAACCGCAATTGAGCCCAGTTTCTATCTAAATATATCACTAAAATTAAATGCATTTCATCAGATAAATACACGACAATTATGCGGCTGTATCTAATTTGATAGACTTCCTTGCTATATTAAAAACATACATTATGGATTCCAAAATCCGAAGAGACGTATAATCACAAGAAAGAAAATGACAATCCAAATAGATAATTACGGTAATTAAGTGAGACTTGTCATGTAATCCAAACTAACCTTGAGTAGGACTACACTAACTAACTATGTACAAATTATAATATTATATTATTATACTTATTAACGAAACTGACGTTATTGAATATGGTCAAATCAAATATATAATATTAACTCGTCAAGTCATATTAGTGCCTAATATAATTATGACGTAAAAAAGTACGTATGGTGATTGAGATTGTAATAAATATTAAACAGTGCTTCCGGTGCCGGCGCCGGCTATAAAACATACGGGAACCGGGCAGTTAGAAACATACTTCGTGCTATCTGCCATCCGCAGGCGAGAGTCTGGACAAAATCCCACAAGGAGTCTTTGTTCAGTAATTTTTAAAAATCGTTTTGGTCACCCTCCCCCCCCCCCCCCCCCTTCAAGACTTTCCCCAAGTAGCCAACGGCTAATTTCATCTGGAGATTAATTTCATAAATAAAATCGATGAGTGCCCCCTCTCGAACGGCGGACGAACCCGGTTGGGTGTATATTGTGACGCCCAAGGCAGCGCAGTTTGTTTCTCGGTTAAGGGCGGATTTTGGCTAATCGCCAGCCGATGGCGTTCAAATTTCCTAAATGTATATGGCGGAATTTAAATATGAGTAGCATGTATTTTCGGCGATGCGATTTCGGCTTAACAATGCATCTGTTTACCATAAGTCTACCATAATCTTTTCAGCTATTACCATGACCAAAATGCCAAATAACAAACTTCAGCGTAATCGGATTGTTTGGGCGCTATCGTCAAGGAATACACACACACACAGAAATAAATATAAACAGACAGACTCACAGAGAGACTTCAACCTGGAAATGGTCTTAATCGCCTCAGGAGCGCTCAAAATGGATATATCCGCCTTCATCTCGAAAGAAAAATTTCGCGCGGTCACAATACTATCTCTCCTGGTCTGTTGGTGGGTTGGGAAAGTTAAATTAATTAGGAGACTTCGCAACGCGTAGGTATTCCTCGAGATGAGAACAAGAAATTTCTTAAATATTCGATAAATCAAAATAGCCCAGTCAGTAGGTATAAAAAAGGCGTTTGGCTTACAAACGGTAGAGTAGAAAGGATTTTATTCACTATTATATAAGTATCTACCTATTACGTTGTTTAGGTCTGGACCCTGATGAAAAATCCAAGTTTTAGACACAGGGTTTCTTGATTTGCTGTTTAGGTCTCGCTGCAGTTTCTTGATTTTTGAATACGAGGGGCTTTAAAAAAAGTGATAGCGAATTACAAACTCTTTGGAACCCTATAAATATATATACTGGTAGACACAGTTAATACGTCTATTATTATGTTAATAAAAACAAAAACTGATTTTAATTTGTTTTTATTTAATGAGTCATTTTTGTTATATGTCATTTTTGTTAAAATTACTCAGAAACTTAAATAATATAGATAATATAGTGTTTTAGATCAGGTTTTTATTGTTAGATAAATAAAAATAATAGAAATAGGGCCATTTTAATTTTTCAGTCAAAAATATCATTTATCATTAAAAAATAACATAAATGAAATATAAAATAATTGATTCACGGTATATTATTTTATCCCTGATTTCGTCCTAATGAAGCGTCATAAAAAAGTGTCGCAGTTTTAGGTATTGGCTATTTATTTTAAACGTGCGATACTTTATTTGTGTTTGGTTTTTAAACTCTTTCTATTTTCGATTTATCTAATTAATTGTGTATTTGCTATAAAAATCGCGATATTTAGGTTAGATTATGAAATTCTTCATTTTCCACTCATAATTTTTAAAAAAATATTAAAAACTCTACTAACTCACAACAACGTTAGAAGCATACTTTCTGTAACACGGTGTATTGGTTATTCGAAAAGTGAAATTTAGAAAGTGTAATATATATAAAACACAAAAATATAAATAAAACAATTATAGCTCTCGAAAATTTTATTTTTCCCTATAATTCCACATACTCATTGTTTCTTATTACTATGGTTTCCCAGTGCATTATCTTGTTAAATATTAAAACTTATTTAATAGTTATTTTTACTAATGATACTCTAAAAACATAAGGTTATCACAGGTTTGATTGATTTTTTTTACTATTTTATTTTATTTTATTTTGTTTTACTATTAATATATTGTCATATTTTGGTATCTTTCGCATGACTCATTTGTTCTGCTTCTTCAATCGTATCGGGAAGCTTCATACCCATAGTCTCAGGCATTGGTATCACGAGTACTGCTGACAGCAACGCCATGCTACCGAATAGAACCATTGGAAACGGCGGCCAAATCGTCGCCTGGAATAGCCAAGAAGATAAATTAGGCATACCGCAAGGATGCGTCCTATCTCCGATTCGCTTACCAATAGCGGCGTTTGTGGGGCCAAAATCGATCCGACGCGTCCGATGGTTGATGATAAGGCAAACAGTGAATGTCTCACTTGCGTTGGATATAGTTCCACTGTATACGTATAGATGGCTATAACGCAAATCATCACACATATCTTTCCGAAGAGGTAGACCATTAATTTCATGCTGAAGTAATCTGTCAACATAAAATAGTATATCATAATTTTGAAACAAATATTAATCTGAAATATTGTTATAGCTTATTATCAGACTTACCTGCAGGTATAAGTGTGAATGATATATTAGCAACCGCACAGAAGAAATATGCTAAAAATATTGTACGTTTTCTACCGATTTTATCCATGGCAATAAATCCAATAATCTCTCCAGGGAGTTCCATAAGCGCGACCAGTGAAAAATTAAAGTATTTGCTTCCACCGAGTCCGACGGAGTTCATCATGAGGCCATAGAAAACCAGAATAGCGGTCATCCACCAGATCGGTATTATGAAGAACCTCACTCGCATCGTCGGCGATTTCAGCACTCGCTTTATCAACACGAACGGATTATCCGATATGTTCTTCGTAATGTTCTCACTTGCCTGAGGAGACGATAACGACTCCAAAGACCCTGCAGGCAGCTCCTTGTTGTTCATCTTTGCGGCCTTATTTAGTACCCTTATGGCCTCTTCGCTTTTGCCTCTGCTCAAGAGCCACCTTGCACTGTTGTCCAGTAAGAATATGTATATGACTGTCATTAGTTGAGGTAAATACACGACTCGAATGAATGTCCTCCAGTAAGGGAACGACCAGGCTACAAGTCCTTCCGTTGACTCCCCGAGGGAGAAACACATCATGAAAAATAATGACATCAATGTTCGCTTTTCGGAAGCAAATAGCTCACTAACTGAAAATAAGGAAAGTTTTATATGACATGACACGCCATAATATTAATTATCTTTTTGATGTATAAAATATATACAAATATATATATCTTAGATACACTTTACTCAATTATCTATATTATAAGTGATAATATTATATTATTATAAAAAATATTAGCTCGCTAGGTGTCCGATATTTGTTGAAATTTTGACAAATAATTTCATGGGTTATTCACTCATAATTAAGTATACATATCCATGGGATGTTTAATAATGACTAAAAGATGCTTTTTTATGAGAGAAAAAGAAACTTTTTTAACGTACATTTTTTAATTATTCGAAATATTGACATACTTGTAGATACGGTTACATTATAAAATATGTTCCTAGAACTACCTATGTATTAAAAGGTCTAGCAAAACTTGGGCCTATTATTTTTATAGGAACTTCTATCATATATAGGTTATATTTATCGATTTTTTTTTATTATTTAAAAAAAAACTTTTGATTAGTTTTTAAAAAAAAAATATTATGTGTTTACATTTTTTTTTAACTTTTGCCAAGTAATCTTGGCAAATTTATATCACAAAATTACCATGCGTGGTGTGGTAACTACATTTGTAGGGCATTGGTCGAAACAGCTGTTTTGGAATGGCGAATTTTGAGTAATAATATCTCAGAAATTAAATATAATGTTGGCATAGATACTTGGTAAAAGCTGTTTAATTGAACACAATAAACACTTAAAAAAAAACGAAAATTTTATATATATCAGGTGCTTCTTACCCATCAAAATTCCAGTTGCAACGGTAGCCGATCCAAAGAAAGATCCCAAAAAGGCAAAAGATAAAAACATCGGATACGATGTCGAGAAAGATTTCAAAATTCCAAATATTGTCCTTGAAATGCTGGTTACTAGTAGGGTGCTCTTTCTGCCGTATTTATCAGATAATACACCGCTTAATGGTAAGACCAGGAAGTAAGCGATGTTCTCAACTGTTCCGATCATTGCTAATTTGGTCATATCGCAGTGAAAGCCAAACTGCAGAAACATAAAATATTGAGTTATTTTCTATCGCTAAGTTTATATATAGGAAATTTGATTCCATCAATTAATCTCTGCATAACATTTTATTTCAAATTTTCCAAATTTGGAAAAAATATGTAAGCTACATAACTTATAGAGTTGGTTGGTGGTGAGAAGAAAGAGTTTTGAAATATTTAGTAGGCGCTAACTATTATATGGTCCTTATCTGATATATAAAGTTGCTGTTCTATAAAGTAAATTTAGAGCCAAAAACTTTGTATGAAAAATATATATTTAATTAGTAGAAATGTTGACCCCTGTTATGTACGCAGATTTGTCATTTTAATGGGAGTTACTTAATTCCTCTGCTGTAAAACTCTCGTGGACAGGAACCAATGAATACTTTGAAGGAGTTTTTAAACGACTTTCAAAGTTGATATTTTTCCCTTGTAAAAAGTTATCTAAATTCTGAAAAAAAAATAAACTCTATTGGAGCAAGGTCTAGGAAGTACGGTGAGTGACCAAGAGTCTCCTGCCGCAACTCCTGCAACTTTGCGACTGTTTGCAGTGAAATCTGTGGTTATACATTTCCATGCAGTAGCAGTGGCAGTGAGTGGTTGACCAGGCTCGGTTATTTAATCACGAGCTTGTCCATCATTATTTGCACATTTACATTTACGGTAACTGTATATCCAGACTGCATCACCAGCACAGGAACTCATATTTGGAAATAATGCAAATTTTCAACTTTACCATGGTTTTACAAACGATAATATTTGGGCCGAAACAAACAACGGAAAAACAAATAAAAAGCTAATTTAAAACAAAAACAATAACATGGCCTTGAATTAAAATTTATTTTAATTAGAAATTCCATCTCAAACTTAAGTTATCCATGTTCAAAGAGGCCGGTGTGAAAAACAGCAATTACATAGTTAAGGACCCAATATTTAAGATTTTTATCTAAGACGTAATTAAAAGGTGTTTTGGTAAAAGTTTTTTTTTAATTTACATAGAAAATATCCAGTAACCCAAATATATTACATAGCTACATACAATATTATTAAAAGAGATTTCTTGGATTAGTTTATTTATACAGAAATGTATCTATTGCTTTATATAAAGACACACCAACATAAACCTTAATATCCTGGAAACTAAGAATGCTAGCTTATTCAAATAAAATACCTATATTTTATAGACTATTTAAAACTACTCAAGGCAAATTAATATTACTTCTACTGTAAAGTAATGCCATCAGCAAGGCTTAAAAAGAAGATTTTTTGAAAATCGAAATACGAATTCACTGCATTTGTTTTAGCTTTTGTTTCTGTAATGTCACAAAAAAAATAATAATAAACGTTGCTGGTACTAAATGTTAATTATTAATATGGTAGTTATTGAATGAGCTAGCATCTCAGTTTCCGAGATATTTGGGTTTATATTGATGACCCGGATTTATTGCTCTCGAGTGTATTTTGTGCATTATCAGTACAATTTATTGGGGGCAAGAACCTATGTCCCCACTTTTGCCGATGTCCTTACAATGTCCTTACCCACAAATTGGCAAAATTAAAATTAATATATACATTAATGGGTACATCTGAATTATTTACAACTCCTTTAACTATTTTTATGGGTTCGTGGAATTTTAAATAATATATTAATTACGAAAAAATCTAATTCGCAATTTAGCATGATCACAAAATTATAATACCAAGAGTAATAAATGAACCGACGTGCGATGTGAGAGAGGGGCGAGGAAAGGCAGTTACTTCCATAACTATAAATATAACCTCCAACCTCTCGAAAGTGGTTCTTGACATGCAACATGTTCACACAAGTTGACTATGAACGGATTTATATAAGCAGAACGAACTGCTTATACACTATATAAAAAATGTAAATTTAAAAAATTTTCACTATTAACGAAGAGAGTGAGATTTTTATTACATATTAGTATTACATCACATATTAGTTTATACACAATAAGATATTAATTTCTAGAAGTGCTTTTTCTAATTTTCAATTTTTATAGTGTATATTTATTAATATTTACTAAAATTCTTGCATTAAATTGTACCTTATTGTTTCCCAAAAATACTTTTCATTAACGTGAAATCATTATTTCTTTTTGTAGGTAGATTTATTAATTTTCCAAAAAATTTTTTCAAAAATTTTCCAAAATTAAAAGATTTTGTATTTTGCTTTTATATCCGGATAATCTTTACGTATCATTTCGTACCTATATCTACAGGTTGTGTTTTAATTAACGGCATCCTTGAAGTAACAAGCAAACAAGCAACTTTTTTTTCTTTTCTAAAAAATAGTATGAAAAGCATTAGGCGCACTGTGCCATCTATAAGTAGGTAAAATATCGCGGATATTGTTTATTCACGATATTTTACCTACCGCTAGATGGCACAGCGCACTCAAAGCTTCTGCAATTTTTCCACAATTTTATCGAAAGTTGCTTATTTAGTCGTATTCTTTCACCTACTTCAAGGTAGCCGGTTAATTGAAACTCACCCAGTATACTATATCCTACCATTCCTACCTATACCATTTTCTACCATTTACCTATACATTATAAACATAATATCCGCCTTAGAACAGGCTATAGCCTAGTTAGGTGACAGTAAAATAGGATCACGGGCAAAAGTTTTTGGCATATCATGCTATCAATTTTTGGTAGTGGATTTTTGTCTATGACATTTAAATTGTAGATTTTGTCCATTTTACTTTAGATTATTGTGAATTACAAATTAAATTATTATAAATTAAATTAAATCGTAAAATTTTTCAAAATAAATCGGGGAAGAAACGGAGGGTCATATTTTTTGCGTACGTAAACGATTTCCCAAAACAAAATGTACGAGTCAGCTCCGACGCGCGACTGGAGTTTACTCTATAAGTACGATTGTCATTGAATACCTATTCAACTACAATAGGCAAAAGAGGTAAATAAATGCATTTCTTATAATACTGAAACCATGTATTATTACAACATTATAATTGCATGCCTTATTATTCGTTTCGAACCGAACATACTGCCGCCATCTATCGAGCGGCCCTCGAAATACGTCGGTAAAGCAGCTACCTGCCCCACATCACAACTGACATTTCTATTTGTACGTCATTTCTACATTCGTCTTTCTAGAATCCGATACCAGCGAGTTAAAAAACACAGCTCTTTATATCTTTCTCGCGTGCGTGAGAAAGAGACGCGTGCAGTCCTTGCTGAGCAATTTTCTATCCAAGACTCCGGCATAAGCGAGTTATAAAACATAACTCTCCATCTCTCGCGTGCGTGCGAAAGAGACTCGCGAAGTTCAGGCTGCGCAATTTTCGATCCACATCGCGCAGTTTTCATTTCAATTTTCTAACTTTACTGACATCAAACTTAACGCTTTCTGTTAACGCTAGATTTTACTACCCATCAAATTGTCGTACCGGGGGCTTTAAATGGAATAGAGTCAACTCCAAAAAATGAAAGTAACGGTATTTTGAAATCGGCGAAATGAAATTTAAAAAAAGATATTCGACTCGATTTTTAAATAAAAAGGGCCCCCTTTAATCGACCCTAATAAATAATATTGGTAAAGTAATATTGTTTTCACTTGACCTAGTATACTTTATGACTATATACAATTTCACGTCGATAGCTTCAAAGCTAGCCAAGACAGACAGAGAGACGGACAAAAATCTAAGTGTTTATCAGAACCTTAAATATACAATATTTATGTATGTAGTTATCGAAACCATAGATATTCGAAATATATGAAAAGCTGTTTTTCTAGGTAACTGTAGTCGTTGGGATTTCGAATTATGTAACAGACCATATTTAACAAAGTACATAACAGACTATCTTCGTATTTATTTAATTTGAGAATTGGACGTAAATTAAGTGTTTACTAAAATAAACTAAATTAAAAAATATATGCCCACGAATAACTAAACCACAATTTAATGCGATTATGAAAATCATGGGACGCACTTAACACTGGGAAAAACTTATAAGAAGAAGGAAAAACTATTGATAAGGAAATTCAAGATTGATTTTCTAAACAAGGTAAATCGGACAAAGTAGGTATGCAGTTACTATTACATGCTTGACTGACCTCGTACAGCATAGTTTTTTCGCTACCGTACACATATTCTTCACATGGTATTAGTTCACTTTGGTTGAAGTTTTCGGCTGTGCATAAATTGTCTTCATTATTAGATGGTACTATATTGGTCAAAGGCTTATATCTTTTGCAGTGATTGTTAGATTCCATCGTGAATGACGTCCATTCTTGTTGGTAAGATGAATTGGAAGACTCTTCGCATTCTGGTACGTGACATCTAGAAGAACGAATACAATAAAAATATACATAAGGCTATAGTCAAGAGGCAGCGACAAAAAAGTGCAAGAGTTTTGTAAAAGGTGATACTTTCAGATCAGACAGTATTTTGGCCATATAATGCATGCCCTTTACAAACTGGACGACTTTTATGATATTGCATCCACAATTGCTTGATTATAAATACCCGTATTATGACTATACTTTCGCACCAAGTTTTAGAATATTATTGACATTGTTTTTAATTACGCATGTTTCAGAATTTTTCTTTTTCATTTTATTGTTTATTATTTATTGTTTGATTATTGATTATTTTGTACATTTGACTATTTTTAAGTAATCACCTCTGATTACAATTATATATATTTTTCCTTTTAATTAATCAAAGCGGTTTTATCAACCGGTAAATTATGATTATAAAATTTGACATGTTCCTCAGTATTGTGAAATGCTTTTATGGAATGAATAAATGATGATGATGATGATGATGATGATGATGATGCTGGGGTAGAGTCAGCAAGACAGACTCCGGGACAACTGGCGCTGGGGTACTAGGAAGGATGTGATTTTAATTAGTACCCCCGAAATGTTTTGGACAAGCTGAAAATTAATCAGTAGACAGTGGGTGCACACGATAAAAGCGTCCAAAATGGGAGCCACTGCGCGCAGCACGTATGTGGCTTCCTATGTGTGCGCGCACACGCGGAGCCGGCTCCGCAGCCAGTTGTATGCGGCTGATACTGAGCAGCGACTCTGGTCGCCTAATCTGGCTCCCTCTTTTTTCTGGCTCCGCAGCCGTGGACTCCAGTGCATTATGAGCCTTAGACGGATATTTACATTTTTACTCCTTCCCCCCCCCCCCCCCCTCCCTCCCCCCCGAAACGATTAGGAGCATTTCCAGACTAAAGTGTATCTGTTTGTCTGTCTGTCTGTCTGTATCTATAAGCAATCATAATCAGGAGTTGCTTGATCAACATTTGTCGACGGACTGGTACCTCCAGGTACATATATGTAAAAATATAAAAATGTATCATTATTATACCTACACCTATAAATATTTCATTTTCTATCGACACAAGCCTATGTGGAATTTGCATTTGCCTATGTAGAAATTTCAATATTGTCATTTCTAAATGTAATTCCTAAATTAAGTAATTTCTCATGGAAATTAAATTCTGATATTAATCGGAAACAGGTAGATAATACTCAAGTTAGTAAAAAATTATTTATTTTTCTACGAAAGAAATGGACTTTTACTTTTACGGCAGTGGGAAAGCAATGTGAATGCACTACTGTGTGTCTATGTGTGTGTGTGTGTGTGTGTGTGTGTATTCCTCCACGATCCATATGAGAGGTTCCAACCAAAATTTCACAGCATGATTTCGGCCCAACAAGGCATTTGCGTACAATAATTCAAGTCTCTAAGTCCAATACTTCGAGGATGATATGACTATTGCGCCCGCTGGTGGGCCGATTTCAACCACAATCTCTTGCGATAACCAAATGATGCCTGCATGCCAAATTTCAGCTCAATCGGAATATGCGTTTGGGCGCTATCACGGAGTAATACACACAGACAGAATGACAGACTTCAATCTGGAAATGGTCTTAATCGTCTCAGGGGCCTCAAAATGGATATTCCGTCTTCATCTCGATTTTTTTATAGCGCGTTCACAATATTTTCCGTCCTCGTCGGTTGGTGGGTTGGGAAATTAAAATAGGTCGAATAAGCCAAATACCGAATGGTTGCCTAATATTCAGCGCAACACCAATAACACAAAACATCCAACGGGCAATCTATTCCCATTTCAAAACCTGGCAGTTTTTTTGCTATCCCTTGGCTCAAAGAACCCCGTTTCCGCATATTATTTTTGGTGGTCAGTTGGTGGGCCGGGAACGTTAACTGTAAGGTGATAAAAAGTTGTTTTCATTTTCCCAAAAAAAATGATTTTCAAAGATACTTCTTTTCACCTACGTAGGTCAGTATTTACGGAGCAGTATGAGAGAAATATATCTACGTTACAACAACTAGATTACGAAAGTAGAAAAGCCATGAATCCAACGAAGACCAAAGTAATGACGAATGCATTAAAGGAAGACATAGAAATAGGATAAGAGATTATCGAATACATATGTAGATGAATATATATATATATATTTAGGACAGATAATATCGATAAAAGACCAATACTCAAAAGAAATCGATAGAAGAATAAGCAACACTTGCAAACGGTACTGGTCACTAAATGAGATAGTTAAAAATGAAACGATACCAATGTCAGTAAAAAGTAAACTTTATAATACATGCATTCTCCCATGTCTTACTTACGGGTTGCAAACTTGGCCTGCCACGAACAAAAATAACCAAAAACTTATAGTATGCCAACGAAACATGGAGCGAAGCATGCTGAACATAAGGCTACAGGACAGGTGGACGACCTCAAAAATAAGGAAAATAACAAAGGTGAGCGATGTTTTGAACAAAATTAGAAAACTAGAATGGAACTGGACTGGTCACATCATGAGAACCAGCAAAGAAAAATGGACGAAGGACGTAATGGAATGGTATCCTAGAAATGGGAAAAGACGAAAAGGACGTCAAATTAAAAGATGGGATGATGACTTACCGAAAGGATGGAGAAGATTGGCTTGGGACAGAGATGAATGGAAGAAAATGGGGGAGGCCTTTGTCGAAAGACAACCTGATCGAAAAACTGGCTGCTGAAGAATAGGATACCTTATTTAAAATTAAGATTAAAAATTAATAAAATATACTTATTGTTTTATCACATAACTGTACACAAAACTCTACAATACGATCAGCGAATAAAGGCTTTTATTATTAATATTATGAGAGAAATAAATAGAAATAAATATGAATTACGTCCATATGAAAATACAAATGTAATCATTTTTGTTACGTCCTAATTGGTCGGTAAAGGACAAAGCGACATTGTTTCTGCAAACGACGTCAATTATTATTAAATAGTAATCATACCTGAATGGTACATCTCCGGCAATGAACAGAAAATCATTGGCAGCCAAGCCAGTAAATAGCGCCACTGTCAGCAGTAATCCCATGGACAGAATTTGGTACTTTCCATAATGTCCGAGGGATCTCAGAACGTCGTCCAGAGATACACTTTTGTCTGTTGTCATTATAACTCAGTTTTTCGAACAATTACACATTAGTTTCAATAAACATTCGAGGACTATTATCCTCGTCTGTTCATATCGGAAGTCACGATCGGAATGAATCGAGGCGAGTAGGTATGCTGTGCTGTTCGGATTATGTTTGCCATGCTAACTAAACGATACATAATTTAATACACGCAAATGCTTCAATCAAACAAATAACTATATATATAATATTCTTTGAGGCAGAGTATTGTTAATAACTGAATTTATATTTCAGCTCTGTAAATTATTGAAATTACTGGGTCACTAATTTATTTATAACTAGCTAACCCGTGCCCACTTCGTTGGGCGGTAATTATTCATATAAGAATTCATAATTGTTGATAATATGACCAATAAACATGACCTAACGATTTAATCATTTTTTAAAAAATAAAATACTACTTTTTGTGACTTTAATATAAAAGTTAGGCATGTGCTGTCGCTGACTTTTTTGTAGGCATTATCAAGCTCTACAACTTTTCTCTAGAACTTAATTATATATCTCTCATCGTTAAGGCAGCGTTAGTTAGAAACGTTTTCGTTCGACCGTTTTTTCTCCGACTTACTTTGCAAATCCGACTACCAAGAAAAAGTCTTTTCAGTTTTCGGATTAATATATAGCCTATGACACTCACAAATAACGCGGCTTTATATTGATAAAAGAATTTTCAAAATCGGTTCAGTAGATCCAGAGATTACTTCCTACAACCTCACAAACTTTACCTCTTTATAATATTAGTATAGATTATCCTGATAAGCAGTGGCGGCGCTAGGCGTCGGCGACGTCGGCGACCGCCGACGGCCTCGCACCTGAGGGGACCTCGCAAAAGTTTTACAAATTATTTTTTTTTTTTATTTCTTTAACACAATTATAGATGCTATTATAGTCGACACCGAATGTCGATTAAAAGCGCTCAATGAATATTTTGACCAATTTGATTTTATTTATGATATCAGTTATTTGAAATCGATATCAAAAGAGGACCTTCTCAAGCATTGTAATGATTTAGGTACAATACTGCGGGAAGGTGACTGCGAAAACATACAGCCTTTCGAGCGATATGAAGAGCTACAGCTTTTAAAAGTGAATTCACTTGACTGTCAACGACGCGAAACAACTCATTCAGTACATTTTAGAAAATAATTTGAAAGAAATATATCCAAATGTTTACAAAGCAATTAGAATCATGCTCACAGTTCCCGTCAGTACAGCTTCCGCTGAGAGAAGCTTCTTAAAGTTAAAATTGATTAAGACCTACTTGAGAAGCACGATGACCCAAGAGAGGCTATCTGTGTTATCAATTCTATCAACTGAAGCTGAAATAGCGGCTAGTATTAGCTATAACATAATCCTGAAAAAGTTCTGTGAGGCCAAAAGCCGATAAGTTTGTCTATTTTAATTACTAGTTGTGTAGTTTTTAACATCATTTGATTAGCAATAAAACTCGTTTACTCATACATTAGTTTCACTATAATTCGGCTCATGTAATCTAACGTTTTCTTTTTGATTGGGAAATAAAAAAGGCCTCGCGAACCTAATTTCGCCGACGTCCAAGTGTGGTCTAGCGCCGCCACTGCTGATAAGTAAATATATTAATAAGTTGCTGTGTCCTAATAAGCTGGTATGTAAAATGCTATGTCCCGAGCCAACCATGGGTACAGCAGCCATATCATAGTGGAACATAAAACGTGCTATCATAATTGAATGCGTATACAACATTTCGTGTCTGTGCTGTTGGCCGTTGAGGAGTCCCCTCGTCGGCAGCCACTTCTGGGCTCAGCAGCCATGTCATGATGAAACTTATAACGGGCTATCATAATTAAATGCGTATACAAAATGTCGTGTTTATGCTGTTGACAGTTGAGGAGTCCCTTCGCCGTGAGCCAATCCTGGATGCAGAATCAGGTCATGCTTACCTTTATTTTTATTTAGGAGTATTGACCGCGCCCGACGCCGCTTAACTTCGGTAACAACGAGGAGAACCGGTGTCAACGGGGCTACGGTTGCGTAAGCGACTTCGGACTCGTAACCAGTCGGGAGGTCGGAGGTATTCCTGAAGGTTAATTCCAGACGGAGATATCCTGCCAAAACTGGTAGTTAAGGGGTAAGACTGCCCGCTGCGTACCTTTCCCGGTGCCTCGCCGTAAGGCGTTGGTCTCTAACGGGTTGCTGGTGAACTAGACAGTAGATTGTCTTGTCCCTAAGTCTTCTACGCTCATCCCACGGCTGAAAGAACGATCTATATCGTTATACCAGCCTGGGGTGACGGGTTTGCCCGTTGTAGTCGACACCGCTCTTCTGTGTATATGTGTGTCTGTGTATTTAGTAGTGAATGGTTTCGTACAGCTTGGGCCATAAGATCCACTGTGTTTTCGGGACGACCCAACTTACGATTTAACTCTTGTGGAGAAGCCTCCTCGTGTAGACTACTCTACGCGTGACTCTCGTATCTCAGGGGTCTCGCCTGGCGGATCGTATTCTCCTGGGGGATTACCTCGCGGCGTTACTGGGCGGTTTGCGAGTTTGGTAGGGCAAAAATCTGTATTCGATCTTCTTAAGAAAGATTCGAATCTCCTATCATCAGTGAGTGTATTTGTTGCACCCATGAGGAGATAAGCTCTGCAGGTGGAAAGTTAATTATTGAGCTATCGAAAATATGACATTTCTACTCTTCCCCCAACCAGCGACGCAGCCCAATTGCATTCTTTCAGAGTATATCATCAGGTATCTTGGTTTTTACTTGCATACTAGGGTAGTGGGAATAGAAATTCCCACAATGACTGCACCACCAGCTCCGGATAACCTAATGATGAGTTGCAAGTGCGTGGATGGCTGTAGGTCTGCGATCGTGTGTTCCTCCATTTGCAAGCACTGTCAGGAAATTAAGTACTCAAATAATTCTGGGTGGTCTCCTCTTGGGGATGCGGATGAGGATGATCCAATACTATAATAATTACTAGTGCCATGAATAGCGTTTTCAACACTCCTACACTCCTAACATATGTTTTTTCCGATATCAGAGTATAGAAAGTATGCATAACCGACACAATTTACGTCAATATTTGTTAAAAAATATATTTTTAAAATTGCTTATCTTACGATATCTCAAAAATCAGACTTGCTTTATAGCTACAGATTGGGATCTTTTTTCAAAAATTGAGGACACATGTAGGTACAATTTAAGCAACAAAATAAATGTTAGGTATTTGTTCGACCCTCGAGACTCTTTATAGGCCTGTACTGTTACACTTGTTAAATATCATTCTCAATATGCCACACAGAGGACAATTGCATTAAGGTACTTTGTGCATAAGATAATAGATCGAGCTTAGCAAGGTCACTGTTTCAATTTGACCATTATGTATATCGTCTGTTTATCTGTAAATTTGTTTGTGACGCAGGTAAGACAAAACGCATTGTTTCTGTGGTGTTCTTCGTGAAAAACGTGGTGTTCTTCGAATTTCGCATGGATGTTTCATGATATCATTAAAAACGACGTATGTCTAAGGACATTTAATTTTAGGACCCCCCCCCCCCTCCCTCCCCCGATTCGTAAGAGACTGAGAAAGAAGTGTGTCCTATTCTTTTAACTTTTCGACATGAAACATGCATTTCTACTGCATTGGCGCGTATTTTTTACCGACTTCAAAAAAAGGAGTAGGTTATCAATTCGATTGTATCTTTCTGTATGTTTGTTACCTCAGAACTCTGCGATTTATGATCTGATTTGGAAAATTCTTTTTTATTCGAAAGAATAGGCTTACACATTGGTTCCAATTTTATCAAAATCCTGTTCTGATGATGGGATCCATGAGAAATTGAGGGAACTCCTCAAATATTATCATATGAAATTGAAAATTTACATGTTGGTCCAATTCCGATGACAATTCATTTATTTTTATTGAAATCATGGCCTGATTCTACAACCGATTATAATTAATATCGATAATCCAGATATGATCGCCACTGAATCTTGTCTCAATATTAACAGTGCTTTGTCCTCCATTTATCAGGATTACTGGAGGCAACGTTCGTTAGCAATGACCTGCAGAATTACCGTTGTTTTTTTCTGCTTTTTATTAATGGTCATCTATTTTTTTATTTTGTAAACACGTTCTAAGATCAACTACGATAAAATCCTAATGCAACTGCGATAAAACTATTCTTCGTTCATTTACTGTATTTTTGTTTGAAAATTAAAATATTCATATCAGTCTGCCAAATTCAAAAGGCATATTGCCGTATTTGATGACGTTGGGCTCGATAACGTTTCTTCGTGATCTAATATCGGAAAATAGTTAATGCGAACGAGGCGATGCAGTGCGTTAGAGCGGAATATAGCATGAATGATGGTATCTTTTCGCGCACAAAATTACGTGCAGCACTTAAAATAATAGAAATTAGTTGGAAAACATTTCGTCCGGTCTTGAATTATGCCGCTTTATGTTCGATAGAGCTGCTGGAAAGGTGAATATCATTTATTTCATATTCCGCTCTAACGTATTGGCCTGTCTCGCTTGCGTAAACTAATTCCGATTTTAGTTCACGAAGAAACGCAATCGGCCCCGGGCCTTAAAATCACATGCAGGCATTCTTTATAATATTGAAATGAAAAATACCCTATATTGTACTAAAAATAATTACTTTGGTAAAGAAAACTTAAATTCTATTTCAACTTAGTACAAACGGCGGGCTTATTGTTTTGCGATTTCTTACAGCCAACCGTAATAATATTAAATAAAAGTAACAATACAGCTCACATACACAAACATATGCAGATAAATATACATATACATACATCCATACATACATACATATACATACATACATATAAAATATACCTTATAATAGAGCGTGTAGTAGAGCGGTGTAGTAGATCGTCTAGTGGTAGCACCTTTCTGGTTACTTCAGCCGGCTCTCCTTACGGAGGGTGGAGAACCAAACTGGTCCACAGGCGTTCTGCAAATCTCTCACCAGTGGCTCCAAGTAGCTGTTGTACACGCAGCAGCCACACCGCGGTAAACTACGTCGGCTCGTGGACTAAACCTGGTCGAGGGGGGCCTGCACGCTTCGGTGGACAGGCCTGATTGCGGATACCTCCTGCATAGTGTACGAAGACTGGCCAGGCGAAGAAGGCAACTCGACAGCTTATAAGCAATGGATGTTGGCGGAAGCGGCTGGATAGCACGGTATCGTGGAAGGCCTAGGGCGTCCGGTTGAGAGCTTAAAACCGGCGGCCAGAAACTGCATACCTTTTTCCTCCAATCGTGGCGGATCTCCGCTCCATTGGCGCACGGACTGCAGGGACGAAAGAGTGGGTCTGCACCAGCGCAACCGCTTATCACTGTAAACTATTCACGCGCAGATGACCTCTAGTTTTTGAACATCGGACCGGACTTGTCTTCGAAGAAGTCCTGTCAGCCAGGAGGTCGCCGTCGTCGGATCACGATGAGGAGGACATCACATCACCTTATAATAATATAATATATATAATAATAATAGATACATAGGAACTACAGATAAATAAAAATACCTACTTATATAAAATGATAGATATTACAAAGTTCTTATTAGTCTATCCAATCAACAACCCAACGAAAGGGGTGGGGAGGGGGAGGGGGAGGGGGGAGGGGGTAGGGGGAAGGGAGGGGGAGGGGGGAGGTTTGCTTTTTAGTTGATATTTTGAGGGAGAACATTTTCTAAAATATTAACTTTTTTATATGTTTTTTTTTGTATATGCACTGGGCATGATAGCGTTTCATATAGTAAGACCGAACGAAATGTTTTACGTAATTCAGATGGCTTTATCTTCGACGGGTAGTTTTGTGCGTTAAAAGATACGATCGATCCTTTTTAACCGACTTCAAAAAAAGGAAGAGGTTATCAATTCGGTTGTATTTTAAAAAAAAATGTTTGTTACCTCAGAACTCCGTCATTTATAAACCGATTTGGACAAATCTGTTTTTATTTGAAAGGATATACCTACTTCCAGATTGCTGCTATTTTTTTCAAAATCCTGTTCTGATGATGGAATCCACGAGGTATTGATCTTTATCTCGAAAAAAATTGCGTGTTCACATTAGTTTCCCTCCTTGTCGGTTGTTGGGCAGGGAAATAAACATGTCGGAAGTCCGCCTTGGACAACTGTGTTTGTAACAACGTAGAAACATCGGGTGCCACCAACTTCACGGGGTAAAATCCGGTTTTTTTATTATATTATAATTTTAAACAACTTAACATCAATTTCATAACATGACTTTATCACAGATGTGTTATTTTATGATATTTTGCTACAATTATATTCAATATCATCCTGTCATAGTCTGATGTCTTTCGCATGACTCATTTGTTCTGCTTCTTCAATCGTATCGGGAAGCTTCAGGCCCATAGTCTCAGGCATCGGTATCACGAGTACTGCTGACAGCAATGCCATGCAACCGAATAGAACCATTGGGAACGGCGGCCATATCGTCGCCTGGAATAGTCGAGAAGATAAATTAGGCATACCGCAAGGGTGCGTCCTATCTCCGATTCGCTTACCAATAGCGGCGTTTGTGGGGCCAAAATCGATCCGACGCGTCCGATGGTTGATGATAAGGCAAACAGCGAATGTCTCAATTGTGTTGGATATAATTCAACTGTATATGTATACATAACTATAAGGCATGTCATAACTGATATCTTTCCGATGAGGTAGGTCATTAATTTTATGCTAACGTAATCTGGAAAAGATTTATAATTTCATAATGTTAAGAAAAAAATCAACGATTAAAAACTCAAATATTTTAATAGATTATCAGACTTACCTGCAGGTATGATTGTGAATGATATATTAGCAACAGCACAGCAGAAATATGCTAAAAATATTGTACGTTTCCTTCCGATTTTATCCATGATAATAAATCCAATAATTTCTCCAGGGAGTTCCATAAGCGCGACCAGTGAAAAATTGAAGTATTTGCTTCCACCGAGTCCGACGGAGTTCATCGTGAGGCCGTAGAATATCAGAATGGTGGTCATCCACCAGATCGGTACGATGAAGAACCTCACTCGCATCGTCGGCGATTTAATCAGACGCTTGATCAATACGAATGGATTATCCGAAATGTTCTTCCCTACATTCTCATTTATTCCAGAAGCTGATAACGACTCCAATGACCCTAAAGGCAGCTCTTTGTTGTTCATCTTTGCTGCTTTATTTAGCACTCTTTTGGCTTCTTCGCTTTTGCCTCTGCTCAAGAGCCACATGGCACTGTCTTCCAGTAGGAATATATATATGACTATCAATAGTTGAGGTAAATACACGACTTGAATGAATGTCCTCCAGTGAGGGAACGACCAGGCTATAAGTCCTTCCATTATTTCCCCGAGAGAGAAGAACATCATGAAAAATAATGACATCAATGTTCGCTTTTCGGTGGCAAATAGCTCACTCACTGAAAAGGAAATAAAAAATTACACGACAAACCATATATTTTACATAGTGATAGTGACGCCGCACGGTGCTCAGACCGTCCAGGAGCGCCAGAAGTTTGATTCCCAGGGGAAACTGACCAAGGCCAGAGTCCTACCCAGGCTCGCACTTCATCACGTTGACCCGTGAGTGTGACCCAACCCTGAACAGAATGGGTCTTCGTGGCCAACTCAGCAAGGGCCCATTAACTCCCATGTTTTATGAATAGGTAGGCCGGGGAATTGATACGCCGGGAAAGTAATAACAAATACTCGCCTACTGAAATTTTCAATCCATAAACGTAAAACTCTTACCCATCAACAATCCAGTTTCAACCGTGGCCGATCCAAAAAAAGATCCAAGAAAGACAAATGATAAAAACATTGAATACGACGACGAGAAAGATTTCAATATTCCAAATATCGTTTTTGAAATGCTGCTGACTAGCAAGACGATCTTTCTTCCGTACTTATCAGACAATACACCGCCTAACGGCAAGACGATGAAGGAAGCGACGTTCTCCACTGTTCCTATCATTGCTAATTTGGATGGGTCGCAGTGAAATCCGAACTGAAATATACAAGTTTAGATATGTAAATGTCTGGTATATGCAAAAACACACCAAGCGAGTGCACGATTAGCCAGGATATAAAAGGCCACAACACTTTAAGCAAAGCCGGCATGTATCTTCTTAACAACGGTGAACGGACTAAGGGAAAAGGGTTGGTCCACCCCGGGTGCCAGGCGGTTCGGAGGTTACAAAATAACTATTCCGTACCATCTGAAAGTTGCTGTCTTCATATGTGTATACGATCTTCGCTTCGGCAAAGATACACGCCCTTATAGGCAACCTTAAATACCAAATTTGTATTTTGAATGATAGTATTTAGGACTTAGTATTTAGTTTTTACCATGATAATTTTAAATGACTATTATAGGTATGTAAGCGTTATATCAATATGTAATTGATTTATATATGTATATTATTTTAGCTTTAATTTTTATTTATTTTGGTTTTATTATTATTTTCGTATACATATATGTATGTGTATGTGTGCATATATGGATATATATATATTTTATCTACAGATGTGTATGAGTATCTATATTTGTATATGCGTAAATATTTGATAAGTTGACAGTGCACACTTTATATCGTCATTAGGCGACTGTGTCAAACATTAAAAATATTGTCGCATCAATTTCTCGCTAACATCTTACTTACAAATATGACATTAATTGTTTACTAGATGTGTTACTAAATAAATAAATAAATAAATAAGTATAGCGGCATGTATAATCCTCGAAATCATAATGTTACAAAATTGACGTTAAGCCCGAGGCGTTTCGGGACCGTGGGCCTATGTTTCCTAGCCTATTTCGCGGCTCCAATAGTCGGAATAAATCGTCTTTCACAATTATTAACGATATTTTATAATATCAAGGAGGATTTTAAAAAGGTTCAAGATGGATAGCCCAGGATTTTTTTATTCGTAAAAAGATTAAATTCTAGAAAATATTGTTATCGAATATCAACCGTCGAAAGTGGTACTCATTCAAAAATACATCTCGTTTTAACAATAAGCATTTCCCAATCCAGTCCGGGAAAACCTTCCAGCTATGTGAGTGGCTTTAATTATTATTTTTCATCAAAGCATTATCCTATAAACGATATCTTTAATGACGACTCCAAAAAAAATGCTGTTGACCGCTGAGGATTCCCCTCTTCGAGAGCCAATTTTAACCCCAAGTGCAGCAGCAATATCATGGTGAAACGTAGAACGGGCTTTCATAATTGAATGCTTATATACAATGCTATGTCTGGGCTGTTAACCGTTAAGGAGTCCCCTCTTCGGGAGCCAACCCTGGGTGTAGAATCAGGTCGTACTTACCATTAAAAAATGCATTGTCATCGGAACTGAACCAACATGTAAGTTGTTAACTTCATAACATATTACCTTTACATATATCAACTTCTAATATTTGAAGAGGACGAGTTCCTTCAATTGCTCGTGGATCCCATCATTAGAACAGGATTTTGATGTATATCCTTTCAAATAAATTTCCAAAACGATTCACAAGTGACGGAGTTCTGAGGTAACAAACATTAAAAAAAAATACAACCGAATTGATAACTTCATCCTTTTTTTAAGTCGGTTAAAAAGAGGAAGCGGGTCGCACTGCATTCGCTGGTGTTATGAGAAATTTTAGAGCACACAAAGCAATTTGCTAATGATTATAGGCATTATCTGTGCTATTACGTCTTAAGTCCAGGTGCCCCTTTTGCAGATACGCCAATTACGCAGGTACCTCAGTAAACAAGAGGCGTTATACTGAAGCAATATCTAACAGCTAACCTTAACCTATCATGTTTTAAGGTAAAAATAAGATCATTTAAGTTTGATATAAATTAAATCTATAAAGGCAACTCGTATCGAATGTACCTAAAATTTAAATCCAGCAGAAAACAAAACAATAAACCTATAATAACTCAGGGAATAGATGGAGAAGGAGGATGGAGGAAGGAGGGATGGAAGGATGGAGGGATTGAGGGATGAAGAGATGGAGAAGGAGGGAAATAAATGAACGTGAGTTCAAGTGTTTTTTGAGCATGCGTTTGAAGCAACACATACCTACTCGGTGCTGCCTTTACATGTAGCGAATACATGATACATGTCTTTACATGCAGCGAAACATACATGGTAGCGAATGGTTTAGTGCAGCTTGGGCCATAAGATCCAATTTGTTCTCGGATCGGCCGAACTCACGATTCAGCTCGTATTCAAAAGCCTCCTTGTGTGGAAGGCTATCCCGGGTAAGACTTTCGCGTCTCAGGCCTCACGGCTGGTGGATCGGTTTCTCCTGGTGGGATTGCCTCCCGGCGGACCTGGGACGGTTTTGCGCAACGTTTGGCGACGCCAATCAGTTGTGCACTCTACTAATCGCTGAAGGAGTCTGGAGACTATGGAAATATACTGTCTTCTAAGAAGCGGGGTGGATGTTGGCCTGTTGTCATGCCATTCTTGAAACGACCTACCGACCACGCGATCTCGAGTGGTATAATGGGCAAAGGACGCCTAGGTCCGCGCTAAATTCTTATTGAATTACCGCTGAAATACAGCAGGTAGAGGCCGCGTAAACGATTTCGACCCTGTAACCAGTCGGGAACAAGGAGGTATCCTGAAGGTTAATTCCACACGGAGATATCCTTCCAAACTTGTTGACAGGGGGCGAGACTGCCCGCTGGTTACCTTTCCCGGTGCCTCGCCGTAAGGCGTTGGCCTCTGACGGCCATGTTGGCATAGTTAGACAGTAGATTTGTATTATCTCTAAGTCTTATACGAACATACAACGGCTGAATGAACGATCACATATCGTTATCCCAGCCTTGGGTGACTGGTTTGCTCGGAGTAGTTGAAACCGCCTAACTGTCTTTACATTTACGGGTAGAGCTATCCAGAGACGGGCTCCACTTTCTAGTGACTTTCTTCATAACGTTTTCCAACTAAATAGTAGTAACTAGCCTTTATTGTGGTGTGTGCCCACAAGCTGCCGCCTAGATAGATGTGCGTAAATACAGCCCTGACTACATCTATGATAGAGATAGAGAAGTACATATTTTATTATACGAAAAAGAAAACCCTGCATAGATCAGGAAACTAAAGTTTGATCTCCTAAAAAAGGCTGTTAGACATTTGACTGACCTCATAAAGAATCGTTTTATCGTTGTCGTACACGTATTCTTCACATGGTATTAGTTCGCTTTGGTTGAAGTTTTCAGCTGTGCATAAACTACCTTCATCGTTAGATGGCACTATATTGTTCAAAGGTTTGAATCTATTGCAGCGATTATTGGATTCCACTGTGAATGCCGTCCATTCTTGTTCGTAAGATGAGTTAGAGGACTTTTCACATTCTGGTACAAGACATCTAAAAGAACAAATAGAATACAAAATTACAGATGGGATTATTGTAATACCAGTGGGGTATCTCAATGGACAAAGCACTGTTGATGTAAAATGCGTTATAAAGTATCATTTCCTGTATTTGGGATGTTTGTTAAATTATAAATAGTATAAAAGCGAATTTACCGCGTGAACTTTGTAGCACCCGCCGTTTCGGCGATGTTGCAACAGCCGATCGTTAGTCTACCCTGGACAACTGCGGTTGCAACCAAGGATAGGGACGTATCCCCCTCCCCCACGAATTCTTTTGATTAAATAATAAAGTTGAGAAAAAATGAGAATCTGGTAGAATCCGCGACTTATGTATCTAGTGTCAGGCACGTATCCAGAGGGAGGGAGGGGGGATAGTTGAGATGTAACCCACCGAAATCCGGATTATTTTCGTTTAATTGTAGGGGCAAATTCAAGTTTGGTGCGTGCCGTGCGCGTCGTTTAAATGAATATCCCCTCCCCCCCCCCCCCCCAACTGAAATCTGGGTAAGTGCCTGGTTGCAACATCGCCGAATTGTCCTGTGCTTGAACCTTTACGCAACAAATTCGCTTTTATCCTCTTTTTAATGTCAAACAACCGCGATGGTCTTCGATAATACTCTACGTATCCCAAATCACAAAACCACTTATTTTTTCCTACTCCTTCTCCGTACATGCAGCTCGACTTTGGAATTTGCTTTCTCCAACTATTAGAGGCGATAGCTCGCTGTCCACCTTTAAGCAATCATTGAAAACGCACTTCATTTTACAATAAATATGAACCATAAATTCTAACCTATCCGTTACCCCTTCCCTTTCCTTACCTTGTTTTGGCAGTTTAATTTACAGTCGTACATGTTTGAGAATGTTGAAAAATTCAAATTAATACTGAAAATTTTTAGGTGCTTTTCAATCGACAATTTAGAAATACTGTTCTAGAGTAATGTTAACATAGCAATTGGATAAAATGTCCAAAATATTTTATGCGTCAAATATTACAATAACAATATTATTACAATAACTATATTATTACAATAACAATAACTATATTATTACAATAACAATATTATACAAAATCTCACCTGAATGGTATGTCTCCAGCAATAAACAGAAAATCACTGGAAGCCAAACCATTAAATAACGCAACCGTCAGGAGTAAACCCATAGTGGTAATTTGGTACTTTCCATAATGTCCGAGAGATCTAAGAACATCGTCCAGAGAAAATCTGTCACCTTTATTTGTCATTTTAACTTTTTTGTAAATTAGACTCTGGTTTAAATGAGCTTGCAATAACCTATAATCTTTGTCCGTTCATGACCTAATTCATGATCCGAATAATCCGAAGCGAATGAGGTTCTTACTTTATAACGAGGTCAATAATCAATAAGCAAATTTCATTTTCCCAAAAAGAATCGGGATCGAGAAAGATCGGGAATAGGTACAATCGAAGGAAATAGTCGATACATAACATTTCATATTATATGATACAAATTAATTAACCTGACAAGTGTTCCAAAAAAGGGGTAGTTTTTATTTATCAAATAAAAACCATTCATATTATATCAAAATACCATTCATCTTATTCATATTATATCCATTCATATTACCTATTCATATTATATACATTCATATTACATCTTATTCATATTATATACCATATATATTCAAAAACCATTCATATTATATCAAAATTCATTCATATTTCAGACAAATTAATTAACCTACCAGTGTTCCAAAAAAAGGGGTAGTTTTTACTTTTGAAATAATCACATCGTGTTACACAAAGTATGTAAATAGGAAAATTTTGTGTTCTCGAGCAAAATTTTGAATTCGTGTTTTTACCGGATCTTAACGCCTCGAGATATTGGGAATCCAAAAAAGTGATTTTTGACAAATATCTGTCTGTGTGTGTGTGTGTGTGTGTGTGTGTGTGTGTGTGTGTGTGTGTGTGTGCGTGTGTGTGCGTGTGTGTGCGTGTGTGTGCGTGTCTGTGTGTCTGTGCCCACTGTATCTCAGAAACTACACGATCAGTTAGAACTATATTACGTACGAAAATATTATATCCTAATTACCAGATTTCAAATGCTGATCCACCGTTTTGTTTTAAAATGGCGCCTTTTAAACGTTAAATAAATAATAACATAACACAGGTCCTAGAAAACTATTGTGTAAAAATTTTCCTTACGTTACCTTTCGAGTTCTTCAGGGGGTTTTGAATAAACAATTAGTAAACCGAAAATTTAATACTTCATAACTCTAGCATTATATAATAATAACTTCTAGTATTATTTAATAATAATGCTAGAATTCTAATGTTAATGCTAATGCTAATGTTAATGTTAATGGTTTATTGATGTTAATGTTAATATTTGAAGTTAACGTCAATGCTAATGTTAATAGAATGTTACTATTAAAGCTAGAATGGAAAATGAAAGTGTCTTAAAATCCTGATGACAATGCCTCAGACTGTTGTAATTACTTCATATATTTAGTAGTTTACGAGTTAAGGCTCCCTTCCTAATTGACGCGACAAAAATTTAGATATTTTTGCAATGCCACGCGCCCGCGCGCTTTCGATAGTATACATATAGATATATAGGTATACCGCGGCGACAAGGGAATACGTCCCACCGTTGGTAGTGGCCAATTACGAATGACGATTTTGGCTTCGCGCGTCGTCTAATCTAGTCGATTTGGCTTTTCAATTATAATATAATAAATTATCAAATGAATAGTTTTTTATAGAGTAAAAATTTGAATACAATAATAAAATAACTTAAGATCCCTGTGTTATTTTTTATATCACTCAAAAGTATCTTTAATAAATAGAAAACAAATAATGTTTGGCCATAACTTTCTGGAAATTACGTAATTTCAAACATTTTTTTCTTATGTTTTATGTATGTAAGTTCCAAAAACTATCTTGGTAGTATGCAAAAAGATCATACGCTGGTGTAAATAGAATTTTTAATATCGAGAATCATCTCTAGGTTTTGCAAAAACTGAAGACAAATCTCGCTCGGTTTTATTTTTTTGGAAAACAGTAACAGGATAAAGATAATTTACAATTAATATGGAAATAATTTACCAATTTCGTTTTGGCGAAATGATAACTAAAGAACCGGGTTTTTAAGACGGCATAATTGTATTAGAATTCTTTTTCGTGTTCTCACAAGCAGGTCACAAAATTATGCTTCATATAGCTTTTGGCCGCCACGGCCTGCACGGCCTCTTAAATAGTTACATTTAAAAATGATAGGTAGAAAATGAGGAATTTTAAAATCGCAATTATTAATGCCGATAAAAAACCGTTAAATCAAAGAAAAATAAATGAAACACTGTAGGAAATAACAATTTATTATTTAATTCAAATCATTTAATATACCCAGTAATTAACTTCAATAGCCACTACTAAATTCTCGAACTAAAATGTTAAATATTATACGGAAAAATGAAATAGCCTGTATAGTCAACGAAATCTTATGTGACAATACTCTTATTAATCTCGAAGCGTTATTAATGGTTTTGGGATGGAGGGTTAATCACCTTTTTCGCGGATCTAAATATTAATAAACAATTAACAATATAATAATAATACGGAGGAATTAAAATAGTCAAGATGGATAGCCCATGATTTTTTTTTGTTTGCAAAAAAATAAGTTGCAGAAAAATATTCTTTACGTTATTATATATATACCTACGTTATATTATAAATATAATAAATATTATATACGTTATCTATACTAATATTATAAAGAGGTAAAGTTTGTGACGTTGTAGGAAGTAATCTCTGGATCTACTGAACCAATTTTGAAAATTCTTTTACCAATAGAAAGCCACGTTATTTGTAAATGTCAAAGGCTATATATTAACCCCTAGAGCCCCGATTGGCCGATATCGGCCAAAACACGATTCAGGGTGACGGCCCCGTTTTAATTTAATTTTAATTTCATTTGTTTTATTTTATTATGTTAATATGTTTTATTTTAATTATGGATACAGTGGTTTGGCAGTAATTAATGTTTTGGTGAGACAGTGTCATAACTCAATTTTTTTACTGATTTTTACTAAAATTTTTTGGAACATCAACTTGTCAATCGGCTGAGGGGCCGAGGCCTGAAGGGTTAATCCGAAAAATTAAAATACTTTTTCGTGGTAGTCAGATTTGCAAAGTAACTCGGAGAAAAAACGGTCGAACGAAAACGTTTCTAACTAACGCTGCTTTAACGATGAGAGATATATGATAAAGTTCTAGAGAAGTGCTTGATAGAGCTTGATAATGCCTACAAAAAAGTCAGCGACAGCATATGTCTAAATTTTATATTTAAGTCACTAAAAGTAGTTTTTTATGTTAAAAAAATAATTTAAATCATTAGGTCAGGTTTATTGGTCATAAAAATAAAAGTAATTCATATCAAGTAAACTTATCGTCTCAAGCGTTTTGTTCACGCCAGTGAGATTTGTGTGAGAATTAGCGCAATTTTCCGCCTCCTAATCACTTGTCTAATCCTTTCCCTTTTATAAATTCTTCCGCTCCAATCAATATTGTCGGTACCCATTTAAACATGTCGCGACCCGCGCCGATCTGTGCCGCCCAGCGCTACGGATCGCCCCGTCGGAACGACGGGTAGGACAGTACATTTGTTGACTTGGCGAGGCGCGTCGTCGAATGTATTCGCTCCGCAACAACAGACGAGATTATCGTTTTTTCTCGTCGCAAACCGCCGCATCGCATCACACAAACCTTTGTGTTGATTAGCCCGCATCGCAATTCGTGTGAAACCTCAGTGAGTGACAGATAAACGAGAAGCAGTGCAGTCCAGCAGCACATACGGAACAAACAAAACCGTAAGTACCGACATCCTGTCTTTCCACTTTAAATATCCGCTCCTGGGTACTAAGGTACACCAGGTGGTCCTTCAAGCTAGCAAACTCACACGGATCTCACGCAAAATCATAAACCGCCTAGAGTGCTCTTCTGAGTAACGAGACCAGACCTCTAGGTACCCGCATCATCATAAGTTGGTCACTTCGGCCGGATTTGAATCATTCAAAGTAAATTTTAATAAACCATGTTTGGGGTCACTTTGGCCCGGATGTGAATCATTCAAATTAAATGTAAATATATCGTATTTTAGGTCTCTTTGGCCTTTTTTTTCACATAGTTTTTTCGCATATATTTTTTTCGCATTTCATTAATCTATTAGCATGTTTTCGCCGGTTCACCCTGTTGTGTGTTAATTAATTACGTATATTACGAAAAATAATCAACAAAAGAAAAATAATATAACAATAATTAAATTTATTTCATTCAATTATAATCAAAATGCCTACGAAAATAGAAAATCAGTTGAAATTATTAGAGTCTAAACGTCAATCCTACTTCTCGCGTTTGCAAAGAGTATACGATAAATCTAAAAATATTACAGATGATATTTCGCGAGAATCGTTTTTAGCGGATGTAACGACGTTGCCAGAACTACATCATAAATTCGACACATTGATAGAAAATATAAATTCTTTAAAATTGGATTTAAATCCAGAGTTTGAGCCCAATTTTGAACCATGCATCGCGTTCGAAGAGCTATACGGTATCATTCAACGTAAAACAGAAACAATAAATAAAAAAACCACACACATGCAAAATTTCAATATTTCAAAATTACCACGCTTGGAGCTGCCATCATTTAACGGTAACTTTCAGAACTGGCCTGTATTTTATGAGGTATTCCGTACGTCTATCCACGAAAATTCGGAATTGTCAGATTCTCAGAAAATTCAGTACTTAGTAGGAAAATTAACTGACAAAGCGCAAACAGTCTTTGCCGGCATTACGCCCGCAGCAGAGAATTACTCCATAATTTGGAATACATTGGTTACTAAATACCAAGATGTACGTGGTACTGGAACAGCATATTGCGATATGCTTCTGGATTTAAAGCCTATAACCCAATCAACTTCAAATAATCTTGAGTCATTTATTGATCAATTTTCAAGTTGTATTTCCGCATTAAAACAACTCAAAATACCGGATTTAACCGAGTTTCTGTTAATTCATATTGGCATGAAAAAACTCGACCGGGAAACCGCACAGGAATTCGAAATGTCTATAAGAAAGACAGATATTCCTAAATATGACGAGTTTGTCACATTCATACGTGATAAAGCAAAAATTCTGCGGCGAACTACGATCAACAGGGTGTCAATTTTGCGCCCTATAGGCAATCAAAATAAACCGAACAATAGTGGGTACAAACGTTCAGGTCAGTCATCCCATGCATTTGTTGGTATTGAACAAAATCCAAACATATGCTCATTCTGTCAAAAAAATGACCACGACGTCCTTTATAAGTGCGCCGATTTCTTAAAAGAAACGCCCGAAAATCGTTTTAATTTTGTGAAAAAACATAAATGTTGTGTTAATTGCCTGAGTGCAAAACATGCTACGCACGCATGTAAATCCGATAGTAGGTGTCGTCGGTGTAACCTTAAACACCACACACTGCTGCATTTCCAAAATACACCATCCGCGAAAAATTATGAAACTTCAGCTTCACCAACGGACGTTGCACTGTGCACATTGTCTTCTGTTGGGCCAAGGTGCCATACTTCCAACATAAATCAAGTTATTCTTTTGGGCACCGCTCGTCTTAACACCATAACCGCAAAGAGCCAGATATATTCTGTCAGGGCTTTAATCGACAGTGCTAGCCAAAATAACTTTATAACCCATGCATGCTGTAAACGGTTAAGTCTAAATCCTCTACCGAATCGCAATCATGCATTTGTGAAAGGGATAGGGGGGAAGACACATCCGGTAAACGGGATTACATGTATTACTTTAAGTTCCCGTCATAATAATGACGTAAAATTCACCATTCAACCGCTGATCGTTGACCGAATTACGGACGAGCTGCCTAGTGCGGTAATTGATGTTTCGTCATTAAGTTACTTGCAGAATTTGCCGCTGGCTGATGACAACTTTGGCACGCCTGAACCCATTGATATGATACTCGGAGTTCAGATATTTACGGAGATCCTATTGCAGGGAAAGATACTCGGCTCAGTAGGTCAACCACACGCACTTGAAACAAAACTGGGATATATTATCATGGGGACTGCCCCAATATCCAATTCCAGCTGTTCATTAAACAATTACGCTTTCTGTTCAGTCAATAATATATCCATGGAGAGTCTCATGGCAAAGTTCTGGGAGCTAGAAGAAATCCCTACATTACAACTTCTATCACAGGCAGATCGCAAATGTGAAGAAATATACTCAAACACAACGACACGTGACACATCAGGGAGATATACCGTGGCTTTACCATTTAAGGACGATGTTGCTACACTCGGGGACTCTATACAAACCGCAACCCGACGATTCTTATCCCTCGAAAGAAAATTAGCCTCGTCGCCATCGTTGCGTCAGACATACGACGGAGCAATTCGGGAATACTTAGATAAGAGTTACCTCTCCGAGGTCCTGGAAGGCCCAGGAAACTGCGGCTATTATATCCCGCATCATTCGCGAAGATAAAACCACTACAAAATTGCGGATAGTAATGGACGCTAGCGCCAAAACTTCCAGCACAGTATCGCTAAATGATATTTTATATGCAGGAGAAAATCTCCAACTCAATTTGTTCAACATTCTCCTGAATGTCCGCTTATTTCCTATCGCAATTAATGCAGATGTTCGACAGATGTACTTGCAGGTTGGTATTCTGCCAGAACATAGAAAATTTCAACGCATCCTGTATAGATTTAATCCAAATGAACCTCTTACTACCTACGAGTTTACCCGCGTATGTTTCGGCTTAAAATGCAGCCCCTTTCTGGCACTTCGCACTGTACGGCGCCTAGCCTCAGACGAATGCAGCCGCTTTCCTCTAGCGTCGGAAGTGGTGACACGAGACATATACATGGACGATGTAGTCACAAGTGTCATGACACCATCAGACGCAATCGAGTTGTCAACTCAGCTGATTAAATTATTCAAGGCCGGGGGATTTCACCTTGTAAAATTTTCCAGCAATTCGCATGAACTTCTACAGAGAATCCCCGAGGAACACTGCCTTTCTCAAGCAGTGGATTTTAAGGAAGAAAATTCTATAAACATTCTGGGT
The DNA here is from genome assembly GCA_944548615.1 of Micropterix aruncella. NCBI lineage: Eukaryota > Metazoa > Arthropoda > Insecta > Lepidoptera > Micropterigidae > Micropterix > Micropterix aruncella. Next base: position 9,724,937 of record OX155957.1, on the reverse strand, counting down.
CTTCGTTGGCTACCTGCGTCTGATGTATTTACTTTCGTCGTTAATCCTGAAATAACTAAATGCACAAAGCGCAACATTTTATCTTGCGTAGCCAAGCTTTGGGACGTCATGGGTTTTGTTGCACCAGTTATATTATACGCAAAGCTGCTAATCAAAACTTTATGGCTTCTAAAATTGGACTGGGACGATATGCCTCCTCAAAACATCATTTCTGCATGGTCACAATTCCAAGCAGAATTGCCAAAGTTAGAACGCCTGGAAATACCTCGACACTTAGGAGTCACATCAAACGTCACCCTAACTTTAATTGGATTTGGAGATGCAAGTGAAAAGGCCTATGGAAGCGTGGTTTATTTACATGTTTCCTACGCAGATCACAGGCCAAACAAACTCACTATAGTTTGTGCAAAGTCTAAAATCTCTCCACTAAAGGTTGTATCTCTTGCACGCCTGGAGTTATGCGCAGCTCTCTTACTTTTTAAAATTGATAAAGGTAGTTGTCGATACGTACAATCCGCGTTATCGACTTGAAAATATATTCGCTTTCTCTGACTCTGCCGTCGCTCTAAGTTGGATTCATTCATCCCCGCATCGGTGGCACACCTTCGTGTCAAACCGAGTCGCAAAAATTCATGATAACCTCCCCGCATCCAAATTTTACCATATATCAGGTAATGAAAACCCTAGCGATTGTTTGAGCAGGGGCTTATTACCTTCTCAACTAATTGATCACCCGCTCTGGCTACATGGGCCTCCATGGCTTCAGTCAGATTTAAGTGTTTGGCCTATCCAACCATTTACGCACGACAAGCAGGTAGCAGTTCCTGAAGAAAAAACAGTGGTTTTAAGCACAACATCAGCTGAAGAACCATTAATGTACACATTAGCCAAACGGGTTTCTTCGTGGTCTAGACTACTCCATATAGTTGTCTATGTACTTCGCTTTACAAAGAAGTTACCAAGATCGGCCAAAATGACAGTTTCTGATATAGATGCTGCAGAATCTCGCATTTTAATAGCAGTTCAAACGGTACATTTTTCGGAAGATATTAAGACCATACAAAGAAACCAACCAGCGTCAAGCGCTCTACGCAAGCTCAACCCTCACTTAAAGGATGGTCTACTTCGAGTAGGTGGTAGACTGGCGAACGCTGAACTGAGTGAGGAAAGTAAGCATCCAGTTTTACTTCCTAAGCGCGATCATGTAGTCAATCTAATTATAGATTACTACCACAGTCGGTACATGCACACTGGTCCCCATTTATTGATGTCGTTACTGCGGCAACAATTTTGGATTCTGTCTGCACGAAACATTGTAAGAAAACGCATTCAAATGTGCAACACATGTTTCAAAACGAACCCTAAAGTGGTATTTCCGATAATGGCCGATCTGCCAGCATGTCGCGTACGTCAAGCAAAACCATTTTGCCACACGGGAGTTGATTATGCCGGTCCTTTCACAATAGTACTCAATCGTTATCGCGGGTGTCGCACACAAAAGGCATATTTATGCCTCTTCGTATGTCTAGTAACCCGCGCTCTTCATCTCGAACTTGTCTCTGATTTAAGCACAGAAACATTTCTAAATGCATTCAAACGCTTCTTATCCCGGCGAGGTCCATGTAGTACCATATACTCAGACTGTGGGACTAACTTCATAGGAGCAAAGTCCCACCTAGACTCTTTGTATTCATTTCTCGCTTCGGACGAATATAATGGTGTTATAAATAAACACCTCACGTCTTCCAAGATTGAATGGAAATTGAATCCACCACGTGCCCCACATTTTGGTGGTATATGGGAGGCAAATGTCCGTTCTGTAAAAACTCATCTCCACCGAGTAATTGGTACGCAAATTTTAACATATGAAGAGTTATACACCGTCCTCGCTCAAATAGAAGCCCTCTTAAATTCACGTCCACTTTCATTATTAAGTGGTGATCCATCAGAGCCACTCGCACTAACGCCCGCCCATTTCCTAACCTTAACACCACTAACCTCGCTACCAGCTGCCTCTGTATCAGAACAACCACTTTCTACGATCAAACGCAAATTTATGCTGGACCATATGGTGCAAAATTATTGGTCTCGTTGGAGTCTGGAATATCTTCATACCTTGCAAGTACGGCAGAAGTGGAATACCCCGTCTCATCCCATTGTCAAAGGGATGGTCGTTCTTGTGAGGGAGAATAACTCTCCGCCTCTTCATTGGCCTTTAGGAGTAATAGAAGAAATTTATCCTGGCACAGATGCCGTAACTCGAGTGGTTCTTGTCCGGACCAAGTCTGGGGTTTACAAGCGAACGGTGGTAAAGATCTGCCCTTTACCAACTCAATAAACTTTCAATTAGAATTACCGCATCCCGCACAAATCAATAAAACCGCAAATGTTTAATTACTTATAATTTTACCAACCGCATTTTTTAGTGTTAAGTTATATTCTTTAGCCATTTAGATCAGCTGACATAATAACCGCTTTATAATAAATTCATCACATCGCTTCATTGAGAACACACACAGGGTCGATTGGTGCATTCAAGTTAATAGATTGGGTATTAATTCTCACATGACATAAAGGTTTATACCTTTCATTTGAAAGGGGTCCTTTCAAGGCCGGGGGAATGTTCACGCCAGTGAGATTTGTGTGAGAATTAGCGCAATTTTCCGCCTCCTAATCACTTGTCTAATCCTTTCCCTTTTATAAATTCTTCCGCTCCAATCAATATTGTCGGTACCCATTTAAACATGTCGCGACCCGCGCCGATCTGTGCCGCCCAGCGCTACGGATCGCCCCGTCGGAACGACGGGTAGGACAGTACATTTGTTGACTTGGCGAGGCGCGTCGTCGAATGTATTCGCTGCGCAACAACAGACGAGATTATCGTTTTTTCTCGTCGCAAACCGCCGCATCGCATCACACAAACCTTTGTGTTGATTAGCCCGCATCGCAATTCGTGTGAAACCTCAGTGAGTGACAGATAAACGAGAAGCAGTGCAGTCCAGCAGCACATACGGAACAAACAAAACCGTAAGTACCGACATCCTGTCTTTCCACTTTAAATATCCGCTCCTGGGTACTAAGGTACACCAGGTGGTCCTTCAAGCTAGCAAACTCACACGGATCTCACGCAAAATCATAAACCGCCTAGAGTGCTCTTCTGAGTAACGAGACCAGACCTCTAGGTACCCGCATCATCACGTTTAAAACAAAAGACTTTTCCCTCTTACTGCATATATTTTCACTTTTACTGCATAAATGGTTAAATAGATAAGACACTCACAAATAAGACACTCACAAGAAGACACTCACAAATAACGGTAATATAGTCAAATTGGCATGCAAATACATACATACATATGCAGTAAAATATAACCCTTCTTTTGGCAGTCAGGAAATAAATCATAGCACTCAGTACTAACCAAACCACACTCATAATTTCATCACAAGTAAAAAGTTTTACCGCCCAACGAAGTTTTACCGCCCTTTTTCTTAAGTACAAAATACTGACTTTTACGTCTGAATATATTTTACAATGTCTACTATATTCTAAATCAAATATTAACGAACAAGAGGTAAACGGGAATATGCACTCCCACAATACACGCAGACGTGATGACGTTATCCTGCCTAAAGTACGCCTTACGCAGACACAAAAGTCCTTTGGATATTTGAGCTATAAAGATGGAAACAAAGGCGTTTAAAAGATTTATTAAACAAAAGCTTTCTATAAGCTGGGTGATTTTTTTGAACATGCCAATTCTTTCAAATGGGAACAACATTAATATGTAACTTTCAGGTACCTCATTTTAGTTCTTACTGATTAATTATAATATTATGAATTTAATATTTAATATGTAGATTACAATGTGTAATGTAACATACCTGATCATATACATACGTTGTTTTTTCCAATTTAATTTTGATACTTCCTACTGTGTGATTATTTTTTGTATAAAGTGCTTAATGACTATTAATATTCTTATAATAATTATCTATTTTATATGTATACTCATGTACATGGATTCAGCTCTATCATTTTATTTTTTAATTTTATTTGTCTGCCGTGTAAAGCCGACTTTAGCCAACGCTATTGTCGAATTAATATTTATGCTTTAATAGTTTTATATCTACATATAAACTGACGAATTCTAATATGCGATAATTAGCTTTAATTCATAATTCATGCTTTTATTGTATATTCTGAATGAATAAATTGAATACTGAATATTGAATAATAAATACTGAAGTGGGCACGGGTCAGCTAGTTGTATTGACATATTTATGTTTGCATCGTTATTGTTGAAATGGTTAAAAATATGGGATGTTAGATGGTATTTGATTAATATTCATAAAGTAATTGTAATAACATATTTAATATTCAGCAGCAGCGGTATGTTTCTTTTACGCTCTCACTTGCGTATG
>OX155957.1:9646447-9720315 GCA_944548615.1 Micropterix aruncella | reverse complement strand
CATTTTTTAGTGGATGTTTCGTGGCTTGAACAATGTTAGCAGAATTCATTCTGTCTCTTGCTGGAATCCAAGATTCGCTGGTCATCCCGCTTAGTGATTTTCTTTTTTGCCCCACATTTTTCTATCCTTTTGACAGAAATCTGTCCCGTACTCTGGTGCTGCTAAATAATTCTATTTACAGTCGCAACGCTCACTCCAACCTCAGCAGCAATCTCCCGTTGTATTCTACAAGTGTGCTCTGATAAAGTGTGTATCTTAACATGTGTTTCCATTAAGGTATCCATTGTCCATTGCTGGATTTAAGCCACCGAAACAGGAATGTACAACTCGCACTAACTCAAAAGAATTATACAACTCTGTTTTGTAGGTTATATTGACTGGAAACGTGCTCACAAGTAGCACAGAGAGTCAGATAAGCATTCAAACGTCAAACTGAAGACAATTATTGCCAGTAAGAAAACAAAAAATGTCGCCAATTTGAAAAATACGAGAAAAACATGTTTGTTTCAATTAATCTGTTCGGTACTGTATATATATATATATATATATATATATATATATATATATATATATATATATATATATATATATATATATATATATATATATATATATATATATATATATATATATATATATATATATATATATATATATATATATATATATATATATATATATATATATATATATATATATAAAATATTTGATCGCAGCTTCTTTATAACCACTTTTTGAAAATAAAAAAGAAAATTCGAAATTTTAAATTCTTTCACCTGTCACCTGTCGTCTAGTTTTTAAGAAGACGGCATAAGCCGACAAAAAACAAGTATTTCATTGTTTTTTTGCTCGAATTAAGATCTAATCGAGTGATTTTAATATTTAGGAAGGATGGTTGCTTAGTTTAGAGATTGGTTGTTTGAAGGGTGAGTTTTTCTAGATTAAAAAGGCCTTGTAAACCTACATCTCTGTTCGCAAGTCAAAGACAACCAACCAATCTCGTTTAAATATAAAGCAATCCCTAATTCAACCAAGGGACCCCTTTCTTCACTATGTACTATGTATGTAAGTGGCTTTTATTATTATTTTCTTCATAATCATCCCTCTAATCAATTCTATAAAGAATATACACAAAAAAACTATCAAATATTTTTAAAATATTTACTTTTTACATATTTTACTTTTTATTCACTGTAAATACACCATTTAGGTTAATATAAACTTTACAAATAATTGGAAAGAGCTGAGTGCGTCCTTTAATAAAGATAAGGGCATATCACGCTATTAATTTTAAGGTTTTTGCTGACTACTTTTGATCGCAGCTTCTTTATAACCACTTTTTTAAAATAAAAAAGAAAATTCGAAATTTTAAATTCTTTCACCTGTCACCTGTCATCTAGTTTTTAAGAAGACGGCATAAGCTGACAAAAAACAAGTATTCCATTGTTTTTTTGCTCGAATTAAGATCTAATCGAGTGATTTTATTATTTTAGGAAGGATGGTTGCTTAGTTTAGAGATTGGTTGTTTGAAGGGTGAGTGTTTCTAGATTAAAAAGGCCTTGTAAACCTACATCTCTGTTCGCAAGTCAAAGACAACCAACCAATCTCGTTTAAATATAAAGCAATCCCTAATTCAACCAAGGGACCCCTTTCTCCACTATGTACTATGTATGTAAGTGGCTTTTATTATTATTTTCTTCATAATCATCCCTCTATATATACACACATTATATATATATATATATATATATATATATATATATATATATATATATATATATATATATATATATATATATATATATATATATATATATATATATATATATATATATATATATATATATATATATATATATATATATATATATATATATATATATATATATATATATATATAATGTATATATTTCTTAGCCCTAACCACTAATATCATTAAGATTGAGTAAATTGATTATTATAAGGAAGAATTTTCATTATATATAAATGAAATATCATGACCTCGCGCGATAATTAACGACACAACGCGCCGATATAAAATATTTAAACGATAATGACATATTCAGTCCCAACCGGTTAGTTGGATATTTTCGATCTCTTGAGAACAGAACCGTTAACCATACTATTGCAGTACTTAAGCACACTATTTGGCTACGCTGACAGTATTCTTAAGTACGTCATTCGACTGTGCAGACGGTTCGTTATTGATCATTGCTAAAACCGACAATGTCAAGAGCTACTATAGCGTGCCTCGTCTGCTTGTTTATTTGTGGTTAGTGTTTTACAGTGTTTGTGTTATTTTATTTTATTCCGAATTCCTAAAGCATTACAGGTTAAGGACATTAATATAATATAAATTGATAAAGTATATGGCTGTTGACGATTGAATCGAAAAAATCAATTGTTCGTTTTATTGGCTAAAATGGCATTTTATTAAAGTCTCCATAATCTGCAAAAAACAACACAAATTATATTATATAGTTTGTGGCTGTAGAGAAATTAGTGCCAGCTGTAGTTTTGTGCATTGCCACCATTGTGAAAATGTGTAGAGTAGCGGTTGCCAACTTTTTAAAGCTAAACCCGTTTTAACAAACACGTCTCATTCAGACTTTTTTTATTAAATCATATAGTAATGCGAGCCAATGGGACGGTTGATATTGCTTAGTTCTAACAATTGCTTTATTATTCGGTGCAGTTTCGGCTAATGCACATCGTCAGTCGTGCTTTCAATCGGTTCGGTTAAACATTAATACCTAAAATTTTCTAATTTAGTAACTAATTCGCAACCGGTCGAAAGCCAGCCTTCGCGTTCAAAAAACTGCGCCGCAACTTTTTGGTCGATTTTATAAATACAGACTAACAATATCGCTTTTTCATGAATTAACTCTTGTTACGTAGTAATTAATGTTAGTAATGTGTATAATACACATTACTAACATTAATTACTACGTAACATATATCATCTATATGGTGGCCGGCCGAAACGGTTACGTGCAGACCTGTCAAACGACGCCAAATGCCTATTGTTTTATGACTGAACAATGATCAAATCCTTGTCTTTACGTTTACCTCTCAGAAAATTAATTTGCTACTCTAACAAACACTTCGAAATCGGTACAAATGATTTGTAACTCAAGCAATGTGTTTAATAAAAAATAAAAATAATAAAAAATATCAAAATACTAGACGCTTTATGTTTTATGTCATGCCCAATTCCGATATCGCTAACAGTTAAAGCTAAAAACTGAATCTGAACATATTTTTTCAAGATGGCGGCTTGAGCGCAACAGATATAGTAGGGAACTTTTAGTATGTTTAACAGTGACAAGTTTCAAAACATTATCAGTTATTTCCGTCGAACGACGAACTTCGTTCTTATTTGACTGGTGAAGTAACGTAAATACGTCGCTTCGCCATGCGATGAATTATAATTCTTTTAAATCAGTTTTTAGCATTGCTGTCCAATATGATATACATTCCTGTAATCTAGATAAGTGTGGCTTTTAGAATATATTTTTTGTACATTTATATTTCTTATAATTAAAAAGTACACCTTGAATATGTAAAAAAAAAGTTGAATGATTTTTTGAATATAACCAATTATTTTGTTTTTTGTTGTACGAATAGATTTAGTTTTCCACCAAAAATGAATTCGTCATCATTGAGTTATCCGAAAATGATAATCCACCTAACCCTGATACCTATAGTTTGGGAGATAAAGGGCTCAAAGTGAAGCGCGGCGGCATCAAACTCCCCCCCCCCCTCCCCCCGACACCCGCGCGGTGGACACCGATGGCCACCGGGTTAAATCCACTCAGAAGCATTTAAAAAATAACTGTGCCAAATATGAGCCTTTAATAACAAAAGGCAGTGTTCAAATTCAAAAAGTTGCACTTATTCCCCAGCTTGATTGTCAGTTGTCAGTTGACTAGGCTATTTTCATATTATTCATATATGATATGTAAAAATGAACATAGCACTTTTTGTAGAGAATTTTATAAGCTATATTTTTACATGAAGCATAATTCCGATATCGCTAAAGTCAGCGAGATATAAGCGAAAAACTGACCCGGGCGTTATTTTCCAAGATGGCGGCTCGAGCTCAACACATAGAGTAGGGGACTTTTAGTATGTTAACCAGTACGCATCAAAGAACATCTATGCCAAATTTCAAGCTATTACCAATTATTTCCGTCAAACGTCGAAATTTGTTCCTATTTGACTGGGCTATTTCTAGACAGCCTATAGTTTACATATTCCAATGCAATTATATAATTCTAAGTATTGTTGAATATATTTGAAATTCGATTCCCCGATAATGATATAAGTTTAAACAACTATCGAACTTTACCAAAGCTGCAGAATTTACTTATTCATTTCTATATTCAGCTACAGCATATATTTAATACACTTGCGATTAATTGCGAATACTTTTTAGGAAAAAAATCCAAACTTGTTTATAGGATATTTGTGACAAAGTAATATATGTTCATAGATTACCATTTAACTGTCAAACAAACCTTTAACTGTAAAACCGACATGAGAATGGTGATTTCAAATTGTTGTCTAACTAAGCTCCTGGTATATTTATATTTAATAAGTAGAAATACGGAATTTTCGCAAAAAAAAAAACAGAAATTTCGCAAAAAGAAAATTGAATATATCGAAATGTTCGCTAAACTTTGCATATACTGCATATAAAACAACTTTTTAATAACCTAAAATTTATATTTAATATTAATTATAAGCTAACATTGTTGTACTTCCAATATTTAACCATTTAGAATCGTTATGTCCGTAACGGCGACATTATCTATACTAATATTATAAAGAGGTAAAGTTTGTGAGTTTGTGAGGTTGTAGGGAGTAATCTCTGGATCTACTGAACCGATGTTGAAAATTCTTTTGCCAATAGAAAGCCGCGTTATTTGTGAGTGTCATAGGCTATATATTAATTCGAAAAATTAAAAGACTTTTACGTGGTAGTCGGATTTGCGAAGTAAGTTGGAGAAAAAACGGTCGAATTCTTTCTGAATGTTTCTTACGAATGTTTCTTACGAACGCTGCCTTAACGATAAGAGATATATGATTGAGTTCTAGAGAAAGTTGTAGAGCTTGATAATGCCTACAAAAAAGTCAGTAACAGCATATGTCTACCTTTTTAGTTTTAAGTCACAAAAAGTAGATTTTTATATTAAAAAATTAATTTAAATTGTTAGGTCATTTTTATTGGTCATATTATCAAAAATTATGAATTCTTATCAAAATAAGTAAATTTATCGTCTCAAATGTTTAAAACAAAAGACTTTTCCCCTTTACTGCATATAATTTCCTTTTTACTGCATAAATGGTTAAAGAGATAATACGACATAGGTATGGAACCGTGACCGTATCTCGGGTTGGAACTCCTGAAAGACAATATATTTTGGTAGCAAATAATAACATTACATCTAATATAGTATACAGAGAAGTTTTGAACAATTAAAATAAACATAATTTATTCAATTTTAATCATTTATTCACTCATTTGAAACCCGGTAATATAGCCAAATTGGCATGCAAATACATACATACATATGCAGTAAAAATATAACCCTCCTTTTGGCAGTGAGGAAATAAATCATAGCACTCAGTACTAACCGAACCACACTCATAATTTCATCACAAGTAAAAATGTTTACCGCCCAACGAAGTGGGCACGGGTCAGCTAGTAAAAAGCTAAAAAGCTTCTACGCTGTGCGTAGAAGTAACTATTTCTCTAACGCTGCTTCAGTAAAGGTTGAAAAGCAGCATTTAGTACCAACCCCAGAATATGTTCTTCACATTGGCATCTTCATTCCCATTTGCTGATTGAAACATTAGGCGATGAAAGCGATTATACCCATCAATCAGCTCGTTTTGAGAAAGTTCTCTGAAAAAATGATTTTTTGAGAAGTTTTCGAGTAATGTATTTTGTCTTAAGTTGGTGATTTGCAGCCACAGATGGGCAAAACAACTGACCAATATGAAAGTAGGATGCATTTGTTGTATTTAATGTCATCTGCAGAGAAATTTTAGTGTTTTTTTCTCAGGTGCGTATTTTCGCATTTATTCAAATTCCAAGAAATTTTGCATAAATTCGCATCAATTTAGTAGAAAAGTAAATTCCGTACCTCTAATAATAAGTTGTGTCGCCTTTGAAGCAGGAGTATGTCATTATATTAAACTGCATTTTTGACGTATCAGGAATTCTACAATAATATAATGAACAAGAAATACTATAAATTACAAGATAGCAAGAATATAATTTTTTATCTTTTCTTTACGATAAAAAAATATATATGTTTGCTTGCTAATATGTATGAATGTTCGCTAATCTGACTTGTATACCATTATACAAATAAAATGAATATGAATATGAATATGAATAAATTATTTTATCTAAGTCATTAAATTGTGTATGTTTCCTGGCTAAGGTTTTCAAGTCTTAGTGATACCACAGTATAATAACACCACGTATGTTCTCAAGTCTTAGTCATACCACAGTATAATAACACCACGTATGTTCTCAAGGCATAGTGATACCACAGTATAATAACACCACGTATGTTCTCAAGTCTTAGTGATACCACAGTAGGTATAATAACACCACGTATGTTCTCAAGGCTTAGTGATACCACAGTATAATAACACCACGTAAATTCTCAAGTCTTAGTGATACCACAGTATAATAACACCACGTATGTTCTCAAGTCTTAGTGATACCATAGTATAATAACACCACGTATGTTCTCAAGTCTTAGTGATACCACAGTATAAAAACACCACTTATGTTCTAAAGGCTTAGTGATACCACAGTATAATAACACCACGTATGTTCTCAAGGCTTAGTGATACCACAGTATAATAACACCACGTATGTTCTCAAGTCTTAGTGATACCACAGTATAAAAACACCACGTATGTTCTCAAGTCTTAGTGATAACACAGTATAATAACACCACGTATGTTCTCAAGGCTTAGTGATACCACAGTATAATAACACCACGTATGTTCTCAAGTCTTAGTGATACCACAGTATAATAACACCACGTATGTTCTCAAGGCTTATTGATACCACAGTATAATAACACCACTCAATGGACATCTAAAATATGCATGACATCTAAAAATGCTGTAGGTACAATAATATACGGTTTTCAGTCTATTCATGTCATTCAAGTTTTGCGTTATGTGTTTGAATATTAGTTTTTTAATAAATTTATTTCCAGGGTTGATTAATGGAGGGGCATTATCGCCAAATCACCGTATAACTGCGAGACAAACTCGCCAGGAAGTTGGATTCAATTGGTGGAACCGAGAACCTAATCAATTTGGTCAGAACAACGGAAACAATGGACAACCTAACAACGGTATTAACAATGGACAAAACAATGGAGGCAATGACGGGTGAGAAGTGGTAGATTAAATGCAGTATCTCTATACAGAGTGAGTTTAAATCAACCGGCCTTCTTGAAGGGGGTGAATCAGTAAGAGCAAGAAAGCAACTTTTAATAAAAAAAATAGACGGATTATAAAAAAAAAACAAATTTGAAAATTTTAATTTTTTGAAAAATTACTATAAAAAGCGTTGAGCGCGATCAGCTATGTAGCGGTGCTTAAAATATCCCTAATAAACAATATTATCGATATTTTACCTAACGATAGATTGCGCAGCTCGCTTAAACGCTTGTCAAACTTTATTTTAAGAGTCGATTTCTTCAAAATTTCAAACTAAATAAATTTTAAAAAAAAAAATGGGTTTTTTTATATTTAAAAAAAAATAAAGTTGCTTCGTTTCTCGTACTGATTAACTACCTTCTAGAATGCCAGGTAATAAAAAACTCACCCTGTATGTAGGATATAGAGATATCTAATATATACCTACTACAAGACCGGCACGTATGTCAATATACCTAACCACTATGACACGGACCGGTGCATAGTGGTTAGGTCGCCTTATCTTATATAGTAAGGTACCGGGTTCGATTCCCGGCTGGGTTACCATTTTCCATTTGGATAAAATTATTGGAATTGCATTTCAATTCTGTCGATCGAATGAAATAGCAAGACATTTACACACATCTCACTACATATATACACATACATATAAACACGTACATATAAACACATACATATAAACATGGCGCACATACTTATAAACACTACATAGGGTGGTTAAAAGAGCAGGTTGGATGTGAGATATGGATTGGGTTGTTGTATGATAATTGCTGAATGCTTGGGAGTGCTATGAATACCTCATTTCCTTGTACATTTCCTAAGAAGCCGGGGTGGATGTTGATCTGGCGTTACCTCTGATTAGAAACGACGGGCAACCGTTTCCAAGTGCCTTACGGTTTGGAGTTGACCTCTGGCGGGCTCGCGGCGGAACTGGTTGGTAGAGTGTTTCCGTCTAACTAAAGTCATTACGATACGCTTCCGGGTGAGAAGATCGCATTAGACTTTATAACATTATAGTCCGGGAGCCGGCCATACGGACACCTTACGTCATAAGAAACAAACACAAATCGATTATGCATGAAAAGCCGGATATAAGTAAGATATCATTGAAAACCAATAAATCAATAAATTTCTCTTGTCTTGTTAAAAAAAAGTTTCTACTTCCGGTTCACATTTTGAGGTCCAACCTATTGTAGGAGGAGCTTATTTTAATTTTCGTTCCAATTTCGAAGAAAATGGAATTTAACACAGCGCGTGACAATTTCATCGAAAATTAAACGAAAAATTACAATCCTCATAAAAATCCTTCCATAAAATCGTTAGGTCGGACCTCAAACAGTGCAAGACAAGCGAAATTTAATGATTCATAGTTTTCCAATGTTATCTTTTATCTGACTTTTCATGCATAATCGATTTGTCTTTGTATCTTATGACGCAGGGTGTCCATATGACCGGTTCCCGGACTTTTATAGGCAAGGATACGCCCATAGTAATTGACAATCTTTAAATTCAGATTGGAGTAAACTTATTTTGTCTGAATTATAGTTTATTCTAGCCGACTAAAGGTCATATTATACTTTTTAAACAGGGCATATTAACCGCTCTACCTCTGCGTTATTATTTAAAAAGTAGGTAAACAGTCGTTGGGTTTTTTCATTAGATTTAATAATAACAATACTTGTTTACAGTATAGCACCTATTTTTTTATTACAATAGACCCATTTATTACTTTTTTAACCGGCTTCAAAAAAGGAGGAGGGTATCAATTCGGTTGTGTCTTTTTTTATGTTTGTTACCCCAGAACTCCGCCATTTATGAACCGTTTTGGAAAATTCTTTTTTTATTCGAAAGAATGTACTTACAGATTGGTCCTATTTTTATCAAAATCCTGTTCTGGTGATGGGATCGGTGAGGAAATGAGGGAACTCTTCAAATATTATCATATGAAATTGAAAATTTTCACGTTGGTTCAATTCCGATAACAATTCATTCATTTTTATTGTAAGCATGACCTGATACACTCTGGGTTGGCTTCCAAAGAGAAAACTCATCAACGATTAACAGCACAGACCCCAAATTTTGTATATCTACTCATTAAGTTATGATAGCCCGCTCTACGTTTTATCATGACATAGCTGCTGTACCCAGGGTTGGCTCCCGACGAGGTAACTCCTCAATGATAAACAGCACAGACACAAAATTTTGTATATGTATTCAATTACCACATCCCGTTCTAAGTTTCACCATTGACTGCGGGTCCCAGGGTTAGCTTCCAACGAGGGAACTCCTCATTGGTCAACAGCACATATATAACATTTTGTATACGCATTTAATTATGATAGCTCCTTCTAAGTATCAGCATGACATGGCTGCTGCACTTATTAAAAAAATTGGAGTTGGTTTTTATTTTTGTTAAAATTTTGTATTATATAATAAATTATATGAGAACTAGCGACCCGCCATGGCTTCGCATTTGTGCAATTTATTAATAAATAAAATGAGGAGCGAGGACGCTTAGCTAGAAATTATGAAGTATTTTTAATTTAAAACGTTTATTTTGTATTTATCATCTTAGGAACAATTTGACGTATCCCGTACGTTTTTGTTGGTTTTTGTACTCAAACGTACGTGATATGGCTTTTTGCGTCCAGGCGATAATATAGCGGACGAATCACGTATGTTCGTATAGGTAGGGCGGTTAATGTAAGTAGTAGCGAAAAACCACGATCTTTCACAGTTTTTTTCAATCAACTACATAGGTAATAACTCAACTATCTAGGTCAAAATGTCGACAGGTAAAGGACGTAACCGCGTTGAAACACTGGTTCCCGTTATATTACCGAAGTTAAGCAGCATCAGGCGTAACCAGTACTTGGATGGATTACCGTCTAAATACTGCCACCTGATGTTATAAAAGGCCGTTACATAACGGAGCATAAAGGTTAAAAAACATCAACTATGTAAATACCATTTTAGGTTTACAGGAGGGGTAAATCCTAATGGCTCAACATCCAACACCGGTTCACCAGGACAGGTTTTGGACTTCCAATGCGCCAGGTCATGTCCTCACACTAATGAATTTGCGCCAGTTTGTGGATCTAACAATCAGACTTATGACAACTTTTCAATCCTTCAATGCGCAGGTCAATGTGGACTCAGTGAGTAACCATCGTTTAAACAAAAACTTTTTTTTAATTTTTATATAAGCGTAATTTAATTGTTGTTTTATTATTTCAGCTGTGCAATACGAAAGAGATGGAAGATGTGTCGGATTAATTTAAACAATTTAGATACCTATATTAAAAACGAAATAATAATAAATATATTTTAGATACGTAATAAATATGTATAAATATATTAATAAATAGGTAATAAATGAAAATATTTATTTATCTCTGGCATTTTAAAACCACTTATTCGATTTAAATAGCTTTTAGCCCTAAATCGGTATTTATAACTAGCTGTTGCCCGCGGCTTCGCTTCGCGCAAAGTTTTGAATTGATTTGTTAATTTAAGACAAGTGGCGTTTATTTGCCTTTTAGACGCTACCTTTAGATGTTTAGTGCAAGACGCCCCCCATAAGATGCACGCTACCTATCTTGTAGACATATGCGTCTTGTTTCTCGCCACCCGCGTCGCCTCCCGCTGAACGCCGACCTTGCTAGGCCAGCAGCCGCCGCCGCCCGCTAGATATTTCGTCAATCTGTGAAGACTTCGGGTCGGATACGTAATTATTTGCCTACCTTCATTATGCTGGGCTTACAATAATAAAAACGAAGTTCGTAGGAATGCGCACGGCAGCCGTTGGAACGGCAAAATGGCGGTATCGCATTATGTTTGATATTATCGGCGGTTAAAATTATTAGGTAATATATATAAAATTTAATTGTTATTTTTACTGACACAACCGTGGCACTATAATAAGACTCAGGAAGTGAGCTCGCCTTATCACAGGAGTGCCTAGCAAGGCGGGCTCGGTTTCACTTTACTTGGCACATTAGGAATAATTTTATGCACTTTAACATATAAATTATGCACAATTTGGCATGGGCACAGAAGCCGGCCGGGCCTAAATTTAGAAGCATATAGCGGTATTTTCTGAATTGTACATTATATTTCTTTAGTGCTATTGCGTTTGACTGTTTATGTAACGAATAAATAAATAAATAAATAAATTTCGATGTGCTTGCATGCGTTACTAATTTCATGATATCTCTATAACAATAACACCTAAAACTTACAGTAAATCGCAAATTTTATCTCTATTTAACACCCGTGATAATGGATTAATTTATTTTGATAAAGATTCTTATTTTATTGCTTATGTCTTAAACTATTTTTTTGAGATATAAAAGCAGTTATTGTGGCTTAAATATAAATGCTGAATATCTGCTGTCAAGGACTTTTTTAAAGACCTCTTTAAAGCCGATGTTTTTGTCGTATATTGTTTTCACATATATCAAACCGTTTCGTCAGCGCACGTCGATATAGCAACTCGCCAGCTCATTTTTCTCCGGCTCGATTTACAAATATCTTGATTTCGTATTGAAAACCAATATTTATCACAATACAATATAGCCTATAGCACTCGTTGATAATGGAGCGTTCCATTATTGAAAGAATTTTTGAAATCTGATTAGTAGTTTCGGAGATTACCCGCTACATACAAACTTACAAACATTACCTCTTTATAATATTAGTATAGATAGGAAATAAGGGTATGATGGGCTACAATTTCGTAAGCTTATTGCAACCAATCTACGCCTATAATTGGCTAACGAAGCATGTTTTACTTTCCGGCCAACCAACTGTCAGGGAAACTATTGTGAAAACGCTGAAATTGAGACGAAGACGGAAATATCCTTTTTGCCCCCCCCCCTCCTTCGAGAATATTAAGATTATGTCTGTGTGTCTGTGTGTGTATTATCCACGATAGCGCCCAAACGCTTCATCTGATTCAGCTGAAGCATCATTTGATCATGGCAAGACTTGAAAAGTTTGAGTTGAGTTGAATCCTACTTGAAAAAAGCTTGAAATAAGAAAGTTTTTTTGAATATGAAATAATGAATGAATGATATAATTTTGTTTTTAGTTTCAATATATTCATAATTATAGTGCGCACAACATGTGGGACGCAGTTGAAGCTAATTTGACGTCCATCTCCTTCAAATGGGCGAAGTGCGCGCGAACTGTGCGAATGTGAAACTACTGCGAACCATTGCGAGTGTCGAGCTTTGTTTCGCTCATCGCGAGTTCGCGGTGAGTTCGCACCGCGAAGCCGGGCGCGATTCGCGGACTAACTGTAAAGCGGACTTACTATTATTAGTACTTATTGCGTATTGCAAAAAAAAAGGTAAAAAAAAGGAATAAAGCACGAAACGAAAGCTAAATAACAACTGATGGCCTAAGTGACACCCACTGCCTGAATCGATTGCAGCCCTTTGTTTCGCATCTCTCACGCAACTCACCAAGTAAAACCAGCAACTATCGACATCTATTGCCATATATAACATTTTACCCGCAACTAATTAAGAAGAGCTATACTGTAATAAATAATTAGCTAGTAGTAAAAACACATTAAAAAAAACAAGCTTTTATTAAAATGCTCTGTTCCGAGCCAACCCTGAGTGCGGCAGCCATATCATGGCTATCATTATTGAATGCTATACAGATTTTCGTGTTTATGCTATTGACCGTTGAGGATGCCTCTCGTTGGAAGCCAGCCCTGGGTGCAGCAGCCCTATTGCTGTGAAATTTCGAAAGGGTTACCATAATTGAATGCGTATACAAAATTTTGTGTCTGTGCTGTAGACCGTTAAAGAGTAGTCTCTTCTGGGGCCGATCCTGGGTGTAGAATCAGGTCATGCTCAGCATAAAAATGCATTGTCATCGGAACTCAACCAACAAGTAAAGTTGTAACTTCATATGATAAGAGGAAGTGGTTCTAATTCAGCTTGCAACATTTGACCTAAAGAAACTAACATATATAATAACATATGTACATACATACTAACATACATACATACATAGAATATTTTTTTTTTGGTATATTATGACAATTTATTATTGATTCTTAGTTTAAAATATTTTTATTTTTTAAAGTTATTGCGTAATAAAATTGTATTCCGAGTTAATGGGCCCGATTGCGTTTCTTAGTGAACTAAAACTGAAATTAGTTCAAGCGAACTAGATAGAGCAATAGGTAAGAGCGGAATATGAAACGAACGATCGTCGATAAAAACTACCTGTCGAACTTATATTCATCCGATTCGATTTGAACACATTTCGTGCAGTCTTAAATTCAGATGTTTTATCTCTGGTGTGTAGTTTTAATGCAAAAAAAGTGACAACCGTTCATTTCACATTCCGCCCTAGCGTATTGTCCTGTCTCGTTCACACGAACTAATTTCCGATTTTAGTTCACGAAGAAACGCAATCGAGCCCAGTATTCACTGTTGTATATGTTACCGTTCAATTTTAATTGTATTAGTAAAAATTTTTATACCTACAAATATTACTTTTTGATACTAACTGACTTTTCTGCCAAGAGGCAGAGGAAACTCCCCTGCATCTCATTTCCGAGTGTGGTCCGCTAATGCGTAAAAAATACACCCACTTGGGTGGTCATTACTTCCAACTTGAGGAGGTAAAACAATCTGGCGCCAAAAGCCTGTTGCGGTTCTTAAATGACACGAGGCGTAGCGCAGAACTATAGCAGGTGGCGAACACAATAAATAGATCAGCAATGGTCGCAGTGTTACAAGGCTCATAAATACCTTAGAAAATCCCCAAACAACAAATTAAAAAAAAACTAAAAAAAAGACTGCGTTTGTATAATATGCGATTATAATATGCGTTTTTATTGTTAAATGTTGTAAAAGAAGTATTGTATGCCTAAAAGGCAGGTTGTGCTGCACTGAATATTTGTAAAACTCCATGTTACTATACCGCAATCACAATAAAATAAATTGAATTGAATTGAATTTAAAAGAAAACAAACATTGCAAGGTAAATAAAAGCTTGTAAAATATATTTCATGACATATTATGGTTTATTGTTATTGGAGGGTAGCTCGAATATCGGTCGACAGGCCCTGTATAGAGGCCTGTGACTTTTTCCACTTTTCGTACTGTTTGGTGGGGCTTCTTGTGAGCCGGGTCTATTGGCCCGGCTTTCGAGGGTATGGCGTCTCAGTGCTATTCACCCTGGGGCAGACTTTTTTCCTCGAAGCGCATGATAGGTCCGTTTTAAGGAAGATATTTAGGAGCATGATGTTTTCCTCTTTAGTGCCGATTTGGCACTCGCGTATCAGGTCCAGCAACTGCGACACCGTGATCGGGACTTGCTAGTCATCCTTGAGGAAACGCATCTCAACCAGATATTCAGACTCTTCAGGCTGGGGTTGTGGGGGCGGTGTGGTCACCCACTCTTCGTCCGTTTGAGTGCAGGCGGGCGCTGTGGTTGCCCTACCTGGTTGGGAGCAAGTGGGCGGGGGGCGGTCGCTTAGACCTCCATCCTTGTTGGGGCCTTGTTGGCTGCTGCTGCAGTGGCTTCGACCGACGCTGCCGGTTCGACTTCCTCTCCACAGCTGGCTGCTGTGGAGCGGTCGGCGGCGCTGGCTTGGAAGGTGGGCCCAAAGGCTGGCCTTCTCCCATGTTAATCACTTTGCTAATCCGATCTGTGATCTGTTGACATACGGCAATAATGCTGGAGCTCGTATAGTCCCACGCAGAGAACTATCGTCTAGTTCCATGCGGTAAGAATCCGTTATCTTTTAATTAATTTAATTTCGCGGTTATTTTATAACCGCGAAAATTTTAGAGAATATATCTTATCGCCGTTATTCGAATTATTTATACCGATCCGGGTTTTCCAAGTCTGGATGATTGTCAGGGAATTCAGTTCTTTGGGAAAATCCAGGTGGTCTTGGCTTGGCTTTAATTATTTGCATTATAAATTATACGACTGCAATATATTATGTATTCATGAATATAATTAATAGCATGTATGTTTATGTATGAGTATATTACATAACGTGTATTTATATTAAATGTATTTATTTATTGCGACTTCTATCTTCCCCCCCCCCCCATATAAGTGGGTTAATTTAAAAAAAAGCTTAAGAGGAACGTGTAATTAGAATAACCCTTGAAATTAAATAATTTTGTATTTAATGTAATGAAACAGCTCTATGTTTCCTGAATAATAATAAAATATAACAACGATAATAAAAAAATCAACGTAATTTATGTTAATTGCAATTTTATTTATTTATTTATTTTAAATATAACATGCGAAATTCATAAAATGGTCATACTAAGTAATGGTGCCAAGTAAACGACCACCCACATTCACATGACCATGCGCAGCGCATGCCCAACTAGGCCGAGTATAGCCTGTATCTGGGCATACGATTTATTTTCAGACTTGGGTGGAGAAGCATAACTGACGTAGGACACATACACTTATACACACACATATAAATATAAACATATATACATATACACATACATACACCCATACACATATATGTTACATTATATTTATTATCATATATCACATTTATGCAGGTATATTATTTCTAAGAGATGATTTGCAGAAGATCATTCTCTGTCCTTGAACGACCTATATCGTCAAGAAGCCATTTTTTTTTTATTGAATAAAAAGGTACTTTCAATTTTTTTAATGTCGTCATCAAGACGGTTGAATATTTTGGGTGCGATAAAGTTTAGTTGCCTTTGGGCAAATGATGAATTAACTCGGGAACGGCATAATTCAAGCTTGCAGATGCTCTTGTGGTTTATTTTATTTTATTTTATTTATTTATTTATTTCCGTAATTCAAGTTACAAATTACAAAGAAAATTCTTATTCTAACAAAAAACAGTTTATAATAAACAGTAAATAATAATAAAAAAAAAAAAAAAAAATTAAGTACATTCATTTATTATAAAAATAAAAAGTTTTTTCAAGTTAATTAGGCTAATTGTTACATAAGTTGTATTACTTATTTTAATTACTCTGACCCGCCTAGATACGGGACAGTTTAGTCCTAGTTAGGTGGGCAATGAGCATTAGCTGCATTTCGGTGTTTAATTTTTCCGAGTTACTTATAACATTGATAACAATGGGGCTAAATGTACAAAAATGAAATGAATAAAGTATTACTATTAATATAAAACCATAAACCAATAAGTGTATATATTATACCTAGCTTAGAAAGGAAATTCATCTTTTGACATAACGGTTTACCACCTCACTAGGTATGAACCTGTGTTGAGGTGCTACTTACATCGATGAATTCTTTTGAGTTCTGTGTTGCTGGCTTCGTGGTCGTTTATCTAGGGTTCGATGTCTGTTTCACAAACAGCTGGCGTATATCTAGCACCTTACTTTCTTGGAAAAGCATGTTAGAATCATATCGTGGGGGCCTTCTATTGATTACCCTCAACAAAAGCTTTTGGGCTTTCACTAGAGGATCCAAGACAGATTTTGCGCATGCTCCCCACGCTATTATTCCGTGCACCCATAAACCCTGGCATAGGGCCATGTAAACCATTTTTAGGGAGTTATTAGTATTGAATATTATGGTTTTTCGTTGCAAGTCTGGCAACACTAGCACAGAACTGTCACAACAATAAATGTTTGTAACCTCAAACTGAGTCGCTGTGTTTTTTCTCTCATCGCGTCCCGTTTTCATTTTTGCTAGGACTTTAATTTACGCGGAACTTCCTGACTGGAACAATTCAACAGGTTATGGGCCCAGCTCACGACGACTGTGTAAAGAAAAGTGCAAATGCTGAAAACGCGGTTTTCGCGACTGAAATAGTGCAAGCGGAGAAAGTGACTATTCTGGTGAATCGTTTTAAATCGCGTGGAATAATTCAACTGAATTAGTGCGATTTTAGATAAACGGACAAAAACAAAAGTGTCATTTCGTTTTGTGCGGTATTTTTTAGTGGGTGCAGCGATTACTTTTGAGGTTAGAATCAGCAATTTTTCTGTCTGAAAAACTGTGGTGCGTCGATAGCTGTTTTTTGTGCGTGATTTCATCATCGCGTGGTACAAGGAAAACGTTTTTCTCAACGCGCAGTTTTCGGGAGCGAGTTTCTTTTGGATTGAAATTGAAAAGTTTTTTTTCGGAAAATTTCAAATCCGGCAATTTGAAAACAGAAGAAATGGAAGGTGATCGAATAAATATCGAAAAATTGGAAGGTGTCGGTGAGTCTTGCAATTGGCTGACATGGAAATTCCAAATGCGTCAAATTCTGGAGGACAATGAATTATTCGATATTGTCGATGGAGCCGAAGAGAAGCCAACGGCTGCAGAGCCGGACTATGCAACAAAAATCGTCGTTTGGAAGAAGAAAGACGCCAAATCGAGACGAATCATTTCGACAGCATGCAGAAGGCAGGCGGTAATGCAAATTATGACCTGTGCGACAGCAAACGAGATGTGGGAAATGCTCAGAGGAACCTATGAGCATACATCGAAGGCAAACACACTACTTTTGCAACAAAAGTATTACAGTTATGCGAAGAAGGCAGGAGATGATATTGCGACGTTCTTATCGAAATTAATGGAAATTGTGCAACAGCTGCGAGATCAAAAGGAGACCATATCCGATTCCATGGTAATTTCGAAAATTTTAATAACGTTACCTGCTGAATTCAATCATTTTCACAGTGCATGGGAATCTGCAAGTTCTGAAAGTCAAACTTTGACAAATCTGCGAGCGCGATTAATGGCAGAAGAGCTTCGCCTGAAATCGCAGGGACAAGTCGAAGAGGTGGAAGCGCTGATAGCTAAGCGAACTTTTCCCAAGAAAACCTACAACGTCAAAAAGGGAAATTCATCGAACAGCAACAACAAATTGACGAATAAAAGCGACAAACCGAAAGGCAAGTGCTTTAAGTGCGGAAAAGGAGGTCACTGGAAGCGGGACTGCCCAGAGAAGAAGCATAGCTCTGACGAGAAACGAGAAGATGGCTCGGTCGACGCGTTCATTTGTCACTCAGCGACGAGTGGAGACAAAGACACTTGGATATTAGATTCAGGGGCAACTGATCACATGAGTCACCGGCGCGATTGGTTCGAGAATTTCACTGAAATATCCGAACAAGTGAAGATAGGTAATGGCGATAGAATTGTGGCTCGAGGCAAAGGCGACATCAGCATTCACGCTTTCAATGGCAATGATTGGATTCGCAAGCGAGTCATGGGAGTTCTATTCGTACCGGATCTTCAGATGAATTTATTTTCATCAGGAAAGGTGACAGATCATGGACATCAGCTGAGCATGGACAACAAACGTTGCGAACTGCTGAAAAACGGAAACGTAGTTGCAGTGGGAGTTCGTAGAAACGGTTTGTTCCAGATGCTGTTCAAGGTGAATCAGATTTCACGAATCGAGACTACAGCAAACGTAGTAATAAAGAAGAGATCGCTTTGTTCGTGGCACGAGCGACTTGGACATCAAAACGTCATACATGTGAAGAAGTTTCTGCAGACTCGAAATATTGAATTCATCAATGAAGATTTCACATGTGAAGCATGCGTACTTGGAAAACACCATCGAGGTAGCTTCAAGAATCGTGAGAAGTCGAAAGCGTGTGGCGAAGTCATTCATACTGACGTGTGCGGACCATTCCAAGAAAATTCGATAGGTGGCGCCAAGTATTTCTTACTATTGAAAGATGATTACTCACATTTTCGTTTTGTCTACTTCATGAAACAAAAGTCAGAAGTAGCAAGCATCATCAAGAAGTGTGTGAAGCTGATTCAGAGGACATATGGACACAAAATTCGCATTATCAGATCCGACAACGGCACAGAGTTCGTCAACGGAAAATTGAAAGCATTTTTCGAGGAAGTTGGTATTCATCACCAGCGAACTGTGCCATACACGCCTGAGCAAAACGGCTGTGCGGAACGGGAGATGCGAACAATCGTCGAATCAGCGAGAACGATGCTTCAGTCGAAGCAAATAGAAAAGAAGTTTTGGGCCGAGGCAGTAAATTCAGCAGTTCATGTGCTGAATAGAACTGGAACGAGCACAGTCGCGGACAAATCACCGTATGAATTGTGGCACAACAAGGAAGCAAAGGTCGATCATCTGCGAATTTTCGGCTCGGAAGTGTTCATTCACGTTCCAAAGGAAAAACGGCAGAAGTTGGATCCAAAGGCAGAAAAATGTATGTTCGTTGGTTACGACAACCATTCGAAGGGATATCGAGTTTGGAATCCGAAAACAAGCAAAATCGAAATCTCACGAGACGTCGTATTTTTGTTGGAGGAATCCATGGCCACACTGGACATCGGAGCTGAAGAAAAAACTATCGAGAGCACGGGCGATACAAACGCAAATAAAGATGATGTAAATGATGAGGGTGTAGAGGAACTTTTTACTCCAGAGGAACGCGAGGAACGTGGTGCGATATGCGACCTTGACAACAAAAATGTCATAAATCGGCGTTTGCGCGATCGAAACACAATTACAGCAGCGAAGCGTTTGACATATTTCGCATCGGGACATCATTCGGCAATGTTAGCAGTCACCGAAGAGCCAAGAACTTTTGAAGAGGCGATTAAATCGAGTGACCACCGACAGTGGAAACAGGCCATGAACGAGGAGTACGATTCACTCATTAAAAATCGTACGTGGACTTTGGTTAAGGCACCAGTTGATCAAAGAGTTATAGATAATCGATGGGTCTATAAAGTCAAGCAGAATCCAGACGGAAGCATTGATCGCTACAAGGCGCGATTGGTAGTGCGGGGATTTACGCAGCAATATGGCATCGATTACCACGAAACTTTCAGCCCGGTGGTAAAGTTCACATCGATCAGAGCAATCCTGGCGTTGGCGACATCGAAGAAAATGAAGTTGAAGCAGTTTGACATCAAGACGGCATTTCTAAATGGAGATTTAGAGGAGAATGTCTACATGAGCCAGCCAATTGGATATGATGATGAAAGCGGGCGAGTATGTAAGCTATCAAAAAGCTTATATGGTTTGAAACAGGCATCGCGCTGTTGGAACAAAAAGTTTACTTTGTTCATCAACAAATTTGGTTTCAAAGCAAGTGAATCGGATCCATGTGTTTTCGTTTGCAACGGAGAAAACGGCATGCTAATTCTGGCAATTTACGTCGACGACGGATTGATTGCGGCGGAAAAGCAGGAAGCCATTGTTCCAGTCATCGGACACTTGAAAAAGGAATTCGAGATAAAAATATTTGACCTGAAATGTTTTTTGGGACTCGAAATTGATCAGCGATCTGACGGATCGATTCACATTCACCAACAGGGATATGCAAGAAAGATACTTGATCGTTTTAACATGACGAATTGCAATGCAGTGTCAACACCATTGGACATTTCTCAGAATCTTGGAGATTTTGAAACAGACGAAGAGACCGATTTTCCATATCGTGAAGCAGTTGGAAGTCTGATGTATTTGGCTGTCGCTACCAGGCCAGATATCAGCTTTGCAGTTGGAAGTGTCAGCAGATATTTGGAAAAACCAGCTGCAGCCCATGTGAATGCAGTAAAACGCATCTTAAAGTATGTCAAGGGCACGGTGGACATGGGAATTCGCTTCGAGACACAAAACGATTTACATTTTTGTGGATACAGCGATGCCGATTACGCCGGAGACGTCAGTACGCGAAGATCGACGTCAGGATACGTTTTCATGTTCGGAGGAAGCGTTATCAGTTGGGGATCAGAACGACAAAAATCGGTTGCACTGTCTACAACAGAATCCGAATATATGGCAGCATCACATGCCATAAAGGAATTGGTTTGGCTGAAAAATTTGTTGTGCGAGCTACAGCAATCGAAATTGGACGTGCCAATATTTTTCATGGACAACCAGAGCGCAATTCGACTTGTGAAGAACCCGGAATTTCACAAGAGGACAAAGCACATCGACGTGCGATATCACTTCATCCGAGAGAAATTCGAAGACGGAATATTTGAGCTAAAATACGTTCAGACGGATGAGCAGACAGCTGATATAATGACAAAGGCATTATCAAGGCCAAAACATCAACATTTTTGTACTTTGATGAATGTCATGCCAAATAATTAACGTAGAGTATTCAAGGAATTAATCTTAATTTTGAATTTGTTGGTTAATTGTATTCTCAATTTTATTTTGATTTTGGCATTGACTTGTAACAAAAAGTGGGAGTATTGAATATTATGGTTTTTCGTTGCAAGTCTGGCAACACTAGCACAGAACTGTCACAACAATAAATGTTTGTAACCTCAAACTGAGTCGCTGTGTTTTTTCTCTCATCGCGTCCCGTTTTCATTTTTGCTAGGACTTTAATTTACGCGGAACTTCCTGACTGGAACAATTCAACAATTAGAAAGGACGTTGCGTAATTCTCTAAATACGAAAACATGCTTCCTAGACCTCGAGGACAGTTGTACTAATTGGTTATCCCAACTCAATTTTGAGTTTATTAAGACACCCAGATACGTAACTTCGGGTTTTTCTTGAATATGGTAACAAGCGCAGGTTGGTTGCCTATTACAGTGGTAAGAGGGGATTATTAATGACGGAGGAGGTGTGATGACTACCGGATCTAATTCAAACGTAATGAAATTTGTTTTTGAGGCATTTAGGGTAAGGACATGTCGATCGAACCATGCGTTCACACTATCCAGGCTCTTTTGGGCGTTTACGAGTACTTCAGCCCATGATTCTGCTTCCAGGAGGAGGACCGTGTCGTCAGCGAAGGAGACAATTTTTGCGTTATCGCCAAGAGGCAATTCACACAAATCATTGACGTACACGAGAAACAGAACAGGGCCAAGTACACTGCCTTGAGGTACACCAAAGCATATCTCGGCACTGTCGCTTTCTTTGCCGTCGACCACTAAAATCTGTGACCTATCCTTCAAATAACTTCTTATCCAGTCATTTGCGTATCCTTGTATACCATATCCAATAAGCTTTTTTTTGAGTATCGCATGTGAAACAGTATCATATGCTTTAGACAGGTCGAGGAAAACTGCCATGGCTTTTTTTACCTTGATCAATAATATTTGCTACGGATTGAGTGACGAAATTAATGGCGTCATTTGTCCCTCGACCTTGTCTAAAGCCGTATTGATGATCGGAGAAAAGGCCCTCGGAGTCCAAGAAATTAACGAGCGGTGATTTAGCAATTTTTTCAATTATTTTTGAAAACAGGCTGAGCAAGGAGATAGGCCGATAGTTACTAATATCATCACTGCTACCAGACTTGTACATAGGTATTACTTCAGCCCTCTTAAGGCAATGAGGAAAAACTCCGGTTTTAAAACTTAAATTAATTATATGAACGATAGGCTCTACAATCCAGTCCTCCGCATATTTCACGAGGTCACTAGGAATTGCATCACAGCCAGGGGCACATTTTTTTAGGTTCCTAATTATTCTGCTAACCTCGTTTGTGTCAGTAGGAGTGAAGTTGAATAGTGATATACTTTTTCGCTCACTATTTATTGAGTTTGATAACATGTCCTCAGTAGAATCCATATCTCGGAGTATACGCTTTGCCAGTTTTTCCCCAACAGTCGCAAAATACTGATTTTAAAAGTTTACTGTTTCTTGAGGATACTGATCAATACAGTGGACTTCTTGTCCTATTTTAACAGCTTTAATTTTGGACTGTTCTTTTTTTCCGAAAGCTATGTCTTTTATTATGTCCCATGTCTTTTTCTTGTCTCCATTGACTTCATTTAACAAGTTCTTGTAGTAGTCGTATTTAGTTTTTTTAATAAGCCCTGCACATATTACGGTAGTTTCTGTAATAGTTCAGTGGTTGTATGTCATTAGGATTTGTTTTAATAGCTTTGTGAATTTTGTCGCGTTTTCTTAGACTTAATAAAAGACTATCTGTTATCCATGGTTTTATTTTTAACTTAGCTCTACTAATTTTAATAATGTTCTTCTTGGATGCGTTTTTGATGGCGCTAGTGACTTTATTTAGGAAGTATTCTGCTGCTAAATTTGTTTCGTCTGCTGCTAGAATATGACTCCAATCAGAAGTTTTAATTATTTCTATAAATAAATCTTTGTCGATGACTGTCTTCGTGACGTTTCGATTACAGGGTTTCGATTTAGTCTTCGTTATACAAACACCTATTGCAAACGGATCAGTAATACGGGCCTCATACACAAAAGATTTGATTGAAAGTTTAGCCTTTACCATGAAATGGACGATGCAGCTCGCATAACTGTCGGCAATTCTGGTTGGCTTCTCTAAAAGAAGAAATATTTGCTCGAAAAGACTGAAATGCAATTTTATATTACCTACTCATTCGATTTCGTTAAAGACAATGTTTGTGCTGGTAACTCTCACTAAATTCCAGAGTGAGTTAGGAGAACAGAAAAAAAGCCAGCAATCTCGTGTAACAAGAAGATCGACACAAACAAATTTTGCAATACCACTCAGGAGATCCGCTTTTGGCCAATCCAGTTTCTCTTATCTTGCCCCCAAATTTTATAATTGCCTACCACCTAACATTAAAGACATTAAAATATCATACAAATTTAAAAATAGTTTGAGTGCCTACCTCTTGAATTGTACATATGCAGATATTGAAAACATTATTAAATAATTGAATCTCTATAATCTTTATAATAAAAACATAATAGTATATGTAGTAATATAAATTGATGATTTCTAAATGTAATTTAATTTTAATTTTTGTGAATTTATTTTGAATATTATTAATACATATCATTTAATACATATATAAATATATATTAATTTTTATAATTTTTTAAAATAAAATAATATTGACAATTTTCATGACATTTTCTTACGAATTTTTATTAGGTAATTAAGATATTTCTGTTACATTAGGTATGATTTTGTTTATTTATATAAATATAATATTATAGATTTCTTAGGATAACTAAATAAATTGTCTACCTTGGAACAGGCGGCAGCCTAGTTAGGTTAAGACTTTTGTTTATTAAATGTACTCATAAAAAATAAAAAAAAATAATAAAAATAAAAAAAATGAAAATATATTTTAAGTCCTAGAATGTAAATAGTGGTATAAAAACTGTATCGAATATGATGTATCCAAAATTTTATCCATTTTTTTGCAATAATATGATGTTGTATTTTATTTTATTAATTACGGCGGAGATACAAAAGTATTTGTATCGCTTGTATATGAGACATTCCAATCAAAATTTCATCAATGTGATTTCGGCCCATCAAAGGATCTGTGTATCAAATTTCAAGTCTTTAAGTCCAATATTTCAAGGATGATTTATGTATGACTAGTGTGCCCCTAGGCGGACAGCTTTCAGCTACAATCTTTTCAACTCTTGCCAAATGATGCCTGCATACCAAATTTCAGTTTAATCGGATTAAGCGTTTGGGCACTGTCGTGGAGGAATGCATACAAACAGACATACTTTACTCTGGAAATGGTCTTCATGATCTCGGGTGGGAACAAAATATTACCCGTCTTTATCTCGAAAAAACATTTAATCGCGTTCACAATACTTTCCCTCCTTTGCTGTTGGCTCGGGAGCTAATGGGCCTTGTTGCAGTTAGGCCACTAAGAATCATGTGTGAGAGTTGCCCTAACTCACAGGTCAACACCTATCCGGCAGCCTCCACGCAGAAGTGCGAGCACGGGTAGGACCCTGGCCTGCGTGCTAATTTTTCTAGTAATCGCTCCTCGGGCGCTCCTGGACCGTTTGCGTTCCGTGCGGCACCAGGTAATCGACTGTGTATTCCGACTGATAGTCGGGGGAGTCTGGAAACGGCTTTGTTTCCTATAGAGCGGGGGCGGTTGTTTACCTTGTGGCAGCTGCTCTTGAAACGACCATTCGATTACCCGATACCGAGTGAACAGCTGGTACCCGTTACTGGGAGAGAAACGCGCAAGCGACTTCGAACCCGTAACCAGTCGGGAGGACAGACAAATCTGGGCATAACTGGTAGGGAGGGCGGTTGGTCTGCCCGCTGCGTCAACTATCCGGTCCCACGCGGGCTAGTTAGCGGAGCTAGATAGCGGATTATGATTGTCTAAGTCTTCTACGCTCATCCCACGGCGGAAAGAACGACCACATATCGATAGACCAGCCTGGGGTGACCGGTTCGCCCGTTGCAGTCGACACCGCCTAACTGTTCGGTTAGTTGGCCGGGAAAGAAAAAAACATTATGTAACTAATGGAATATAACAATATTATAATCTGGCCTTGATACTTGTTTTATAATTTAGTTAATTAGTTGTCAAGGAAATTCTGAACGTCCAATTGACATCTGCCGCTAAAATCCCGTCTCACGTTGATAAAACGGGAAATAACGCATCGCGTAACTAGATATAGAACAAAGTAGGTAGCTTGTCACAAAATGGCTAATCTTATAACACAAACGTTTTATTTAAATTGCATATAAACACAGATATACGTGGGAGTACCCAAAAGTAGCCGGAATGGCAGTGCTGTGGGCAGGGCCGGCCCGTCCATATAGGCAAACTAGGCAATTGCCTAGGGCGCTCGTATTTTGGGGGGCGGCGCGGCGAGGCGATCTGGTAGCGTATGTATCAGAGCATTTCTGCGACACGACCAAGCAAGATGTCTCTCTCATTAGAAAATTTACGTGGGCAAGGGTATGACAACGGAAGTAACATGAAAGGTAAGCACAGTGGTGTTCAAAAAAGGATTTTGGATGTAAATCCACGCGCTTTTTTTGTACCATGCAGTTCACACACACTAAATCTTGTCGTGAACGATGCTGCTAAATGTTGTCTGGCAGCGACATCCTTTTTCAACTTGGTTCAAAATATATATGTATATTTTTCTGCTTCAACCCACCGTTGGGAAGTCCTATTGCGTCATGTGCCTAGTTTGACATTGAAACCACTGAGCGATACAAGATGGGAAAGCCAGATTGATGCTTTGCGTCCATTACGTTATCTGGCTGATGTGCATGACGCGCTCATAGACATTTACGAAGATCATACTCTGATTGGTTCATCTGGAAATCAAACGCGAATTGAGGCTCAGTCTATTGCAAAAAAAATGCTGATTTCGAGTTTATTGCTTCTCTTGTTGTGTGGTACAATATTTTGTTCGAAATCAATTTGACTAGCAAACTTCTTCAATCAAAGCAATCTGATCTTAACTCTGCTACAAATGCTCTCCTAAAAAAAACCTTTCTCGAAAGCTGTAGAAGTGATTTGGGATTCGAAAAAATGCTGGTAGAAGCAAGAGAAATTTCAGAAGAAGTAAACGTTTCCGCATCATTCAGCATCGAAGCCAGTCCGCTTAAGAAAAAAGAAAAGACAGTTCAGTTATGAAGCGGAAGATGAGCCCTTAAGTGATGGGAAAGACCAGTTCAAAATATACAGCAATAAATTCAATCGATGAGAGGTTTAATCAGATAAATAACATTAATCATGTTTTTGGATTTGTCTATAACGTTCATGAGATGCAGAATAAAACTTCCAAAGATGTTCTGGAACACTGTGTAAAGTTGGAAGAATCTCTTAGTCATGGAGACTCTAAGGATGTTGATGCAACTGAGTTATGCAGCGAATTACAAGCTATTGCAAGAAGAGTACCAAATAACACTGCGCCACAAGAACTTTTAAATTATATTTATGAAAATGGGTTACTAGATATCTTATCTAATTTAGTAACTGCAATAAGGGTGTTGCTGACACTTCCCGTGTCTGTGGCCAGTGGTGAGCGCAGTTTTTCTAAATTAAAACTAATTAAAACGTATCTGCGCTCCACAATGACCCAAGAAAGACTTGTGGGGTTGTCGACTTTATCTATAGAACAAGAAATAGCTCAAACAATAGATTTAAAGGAGATCGTTTCCACTTTTGCTAAAATAAAGGCAAGGAAAATAAAACTTGCTTGATTTAATCTCTAATTAGTCTTTTAAAAATTCCTATATTTCACTCCATACAGCTAAAGAAGGTGGATATATTCTCTTTTAACCGACTTCAATAAAAGGAGGAGGTTCTCAATTCGGTTGAATGTTTTTTAAAAAAAAAAAATATATGTTTGTTACCTCAGATCTCCGTCAGTTATGTAGTGATTTGGAAAATCTTTTTGTATTTGAAAGAATATACTTTCAGATTGGTCCCATAGAAATTTAATCAAAATTGGTTCAGTAGTTTGGTTTTAAAATCAAAATAACTGGAAAATAGGTGAAAAATTATTTGAAGTCGGTTGTATTTTTTTTAAAAAGTTTGTATTATAATTATATATAAGCAGGTAAGTCATATCTGTGCTCTAATTATTTGATTAAAAATTACACAATTAATATTTTGTGATTTTTTAAAATGAGTGCCATACTATTGTAGGGCCAATATCAATGTGCACCTGAAGTCATACAGCATTAGGCCGGACGACGCGCGTAAGGATGTCCAACAAGTCGACGTTGCTTATCGATAATTTACTCAAATCAAATCAAATAATTTATTCTCTTAAAAACTTATGTGTTGTTGCGTAGACATTGTATCATTGCTTACATTTATACTTCTTACATTATTTAATTCCCTATAATGTTGCCGAAAAAAATGAAAAATATTTATTATTTAGAATGTCGTACAAAAATACATCGGGATTTTTTTATAGAAATCGTTTTTTTAACCATTTTTTTTAATGTGGAGTTTCTTGATTTGGTATTTTAAATGGCATTAAAATTGAAATTCTTCGTGTCGCTTTCATCACTATCATTATAATGAGCTTTCAGGGATTAAAGGGAATTCAAGAGAAATCAATAATGACTAAGCCAATACATTACAGTGTTGCGAAATACATAACTGATGAATTGAAATATTCTGATAGATAAAAGTAGCGATTGCAAAATATTTAACGACCAAATTCAAGCATTTGTGTCATTGTCACCTAATTAAATGTAGCTCTGTAATCAATTGTAGTTTGCCGGCAGTCAGTTAGAGTTTGTCTGTCGAGCAGTGCGGTGCAGTATAATTTCTAACAGTGCATTTAAATGCGGGAAAAGTTCCATGAAAACCATTTTGCAGAGTATAGGTTACAAATATCGAAATGGCGACGACGGACGGAAATATTTAATGGAAAGGAGTGACATTAAGTGTGCCAGAATAGACTTTTTAAGAAAAATGCACAACTTAATTACCACCAATGATTCTCGATCCCGATTTTACCTCGATGAGACCTGGGTTAACCAGAATCATTCAAGAAGACGTATGTGGCACGACGAAAACGACGAAGGTGGATTTAAGAACCAGAAAACCGGAAAGGGATCTAGACTTATTCTTTGTCATGCTGGGTCTGCAAGGACTGGTTTCGTTCCAGAGGCTAAATTGTTGTTTAGAGCGGTGAAATCTAAGAACTTAGACTATCATGCAGAAATGAATGGTGACACATATATGGAGTGGTTCGAACGTTTTTTAAAAGTACTCGAAGAGCCATCCATTATTATCGTCGATAACGCAAGTTACCATTCAGTTCAGCTCGAAAAGATACCTAATTCAAAAACGAAGAAAGCAGAAATACAAGAATGGTTGAGAAAAAAAAACATTGCTTTTGAAAGTACCGAGATTGTAGAGGAGTTAATACGTAAGGTGAAAGCAAGTAATCCTTCGAAAGTGTATGCTTTGGATCAATTGGCAAACGAATTAGGACACGAATTGATACGCTTACCACCATACCACTGTCAATATAATCTTATTGAGCTCATCTGGGCTCAGGTTAAAGGAGAAGTCGCTTCGAAGAACAATACGTTTAATTTAGCAGATGTCGAGAAATTGTTTCACGAAGCCGTCGAAAATGTTACACAGGCAAATTGGGCCAAGTGTGTTAAACACACGGAAGATCTGCAAAGAGCTGATTTTGAAAAATATATTTACAGAGACCAGCACCGTTTGGTTATAAATCTACAAGATAGCAGCGACAGCAGTTCAGATGACGAGTAAAATATAGCTTTTTTTATATATTTGTTTAGCCTGACCAACCTATAATTGTATTTTTTGTTAAAATGTAATTTGTAATATTTAGTACTTAGTTTCATGTTACATTTTAAGATAATATTTAGGTTAATGAAGATATTTTTTTAATATTCTTTAAACTTTTATTTCCCTTTATTGTTGCATGTATACGTTAGTTTGTATTTATGAAAATTTTTCTTAATAAATGAGTTTAAAACTAACTAATCCAATTATTACAAATAAACCCATCGAAAATTTTCATCACGATCTATAATATCCATCGATATCTCTTGTCATCTTTATCGATCCAACCATCGATCCATCATAATCCATCGATATTCCATCGATACATCGATAATCCATCGATACTGCTATTATTATTTTTAAAACACGCATCCCCATAGTGCGAGCGAAAGACAGAGAGTGTGAGCGAGAGGTCCGGCCTAATGATTTATGACTCCAAGTGCACGTTGATATTGGCCGTACTATAGTCTTTTGCCTAGGGCGCCAAGTTTCCTCGAGCCGGCGCTGGCTGTGGGCGGGGCTTACTTAGTACACACTCCTGCCACTAGGTGCGCGTGAAGCAACACGTTCTGCGTTCAATACACTTGTTGCTTTCGCCGAGTAAGGTTGTGTGTTGTTACAGTGCATTTTTTCGTAAAACCATTTTTGCTTGCTCGTCGTTTTCTGTAATGTTGTACTTACACAACTTGCGGCCGTGAAATTTTGCTTTGTACTGGGACAGACAGTTGATCAGGAATTTTATTTGAAGGTCCTCAGAAGACTGGGTAACAATGTGCGTAGAAAGACGCCAAATTTATGGCAAACGGGGGACTTGTTTTTCTACCTTGGCAATGCACCCGCTCACACTGTCTTCAGTTCGCCAGTTTTTGCCTAAAACAGCAAGCATAAGTGGTGGTATTGCCGCGTGGCTGTTGATGACCGATGCGATGTATGTACGACGACCAGAGTACTTATCCGAGTTGTCTTGATACCTCAACGTGATTAAAGAGTAGATAAAGCACCGTATTGATATTTAAACCATTTAATTAAAAGTTAATTGAGAGATGACTTACCAGTTAATGTGATTGAAGTGAAGTGATGAAGTAATGAAGTGATTTTATTAATTAAGTTGGGCTCTATTTATACTCGTAAACCGTGTGAAACATTCAATACTGGGGTTAAAGTACGTCACTAAAATATTGCTTAATCTGAAAGACGCGTTTGAAAGACGCGAAATTAATGTTCTTTGAATTATATTAGTCATTACTGAGTGTGCACAAAATCGTATGTTATACTAATGTACTAAGAATTATACATTGTCATTTATTATTCTTTGCATGGTTGCAAAGTCCCCAGAACTTCTTTGACCCACTCCCCTTATTCACCTGACCATGCCCCGTGCGACTTTTCTTTGTTTCCACGAATGAAGAGGGACATGCAATGATATCGCTTTATCGATGTAAAAGAGATGAAGGTAAAAACGACGCAGGAGCACGCAGCCGTACAAACAAACGAGTTCGGTTTTTTTTCTACAATGGAATCATCGATTACATTGCTGTATAAAGTTAGATGGACCGTATATTAACCGCCCTACCTTTGGGTTATTATTCAAAAAGTAGTAAATCCTTGTTTTTTTTTGGTTAGATTTCTTATAAACAATATTTTTCTAAATATACCAGACAAAATATATAGCAGTTTAGATGAGTGTAGGAACAATGTCGTGTGACAAAGCGGAGAAAAAATTGTCCCCTAGTGAATACAAGGTTCTAGATCAGCTTTTACCTTTTTCACAGTATAACGAGAGAACAGTAGGCGCATTCTCGAGCGACAGGGTATTGCGGGGATAGGATGTGAGGGAAGTGGGCAGAGGGGTAGATCTCTACGAACGCCTTTAGTTAGCGTTGGCGAATTTTGCGAACGTTTGGATATCCGCGTCGGCCGAATAGCTGACACCAGAGGGCCATATGCGAGCCCTTACGATTCG
The DNA here is from genome assembly GCA_944548615.1 of Micropterix aruncella. Classification (NCBI taxonomy): domain Eukaryota; kingdom Metazoa; phylum Arthropoda; class Insecta; order Lepidoptera; family Micropterigidae; genus Micropterix; species Micropterix aruncella. The sequence continues at coordinate 9,688,895 of OX155957.1, read as the reverse complement.
TGACGTATTCGCTCGATTTCAATTTTGTTCTAAACGAAGCTACAGTCTGGTATAATGTGCCTTGGTTCTTGTCCTTTTCATTGAAGAAAATGTAGATTATATATAATTTCGCAAATTTAATAAACACGACAATTGGTCATAGCTTTAATTGAGTGCGTCATTAAGCAACCTCCTATACGTAGGAAACCTAAACGACGGAAATTAGCGACGGTTAGCGACGAAAACGAGCAAGAAAAAACGACGATTAGCGACGCTAAGTAAGATGTTTACGTAACAGGGATAAATTTCTTACAGCCACGAGATAAAAACGTATATATAATAGTATCTGGCATCGGAATCAATGAAGAACAAGTATATGTATAAAAAAGAAATAAAAATACGGCTGCCGTTACAGAAAGCTAACTTTTGTATTTAAAATTATTTTTATTGCGGTGCTTTTATAAAATATTTGTGGTGCATGTAATTATCCATATAGACACATGTATATTTCTGTAATGTACTCAATCCGATCTTTCATATGACACTAAACACGACATATTTATTTTAATTTATCGACATTTGGACATTTGGATATTTATACAACTGCTTACTTGATATTTGGGCAGTCAAGGTACCTTATAACACTCGGAATTACTTATCGATTCTAACAAAATCACACACTTCTAAATTGGTTCAAACGTTTAGAAGTTATGGTGGAATAAAAAAAAAGCTAACCATACATAGATGAATCCTGAACACATTACACCTTTTTCGTTGTAAAAAGTAAGATGAATATTGAGTTATAATCAATAAAATAAAAAGAAGTTAAATCCAAAAAAAAAACTGCAAAAAATTTGAGAGGAAGGGGAGGGGCGGTTGGAGCGTCAATAAAACTTTACCGATTTAATGAAATCTGACTTCACCATCGTCGTTCGCCGTAGCAGGTCCCATTTTCATCGTAGGTACAGAACCCTAATTTAAATCAGCTCTTTCCATTGACGAGCTAACTTGAGCTGAAAACGCTTTTTCTTGGGTAAATGTAAAATTCCGGGCCGTATTTAGGATTAGAAGATCACTAGATTTCTACTACGGAGATATTTTTTAAAATTAGACTGAGAAAAATGTGTTTTAGAGCATTTTTCTAACTAGGGAAACAAAAGGAACAATTGAAATTTATTTTATATTGCAGAAAAAATACTATACAGTATTTAGAAGGTAATGAATTCATGAGATAATGAAAAAATAAGATTCGAAAATCATTAAGGAAATATTAACATTAACATACGACTTACTAATATTTCTATGAACGACAATATTAAAAAAATAACCTAAATTTGAGATTCACGTCTATTTATGAGATTGAACTTCATGTTTCCAAATATGGAGAAATTAACATTTAAATTTCAAAAGAAACATGTTGTAATTATAGGTAAACTCCTTAGGCAAAATAAAAAAGTAATTTTTACATATATTTACCTTAAACTCTGCCTGTGAAAATATTTAGTGCTCTTGGAGTTTTATAATTGTGGCAAGTAAACCGGAAATATCGAAGAAAAATGGGAACTGACGGAAATTTGGCATATCGCCCAATCAGAGACCACCCTAAAATTCAATTGGTCAGTAAAAAATAATTAAACTAAAAATATTATTTTTCAGTAAGTTGAAACTAAAAAAATACAAATACATATATTAAGATCTTTTTTAGCTATTTCGATTGTGGTTTATCGTGCAACATTTCCATATATTTCTTTTTATTATTTATTTATGCATATAAAATATGAATAACATATCATAGTTCCCTACTAAGGTTATTGCCCTTTCAATGGGTAACTAAACAATGTATTGCACGTATTTTACCTATTTTAACTAGATTGTTTTACACTATTATACGCAGGTTCTTACTTCCTTCTACATTATTAGGATCATGTTAATTTAGCCTACCTACTAGGATTTTTTTACGTTTAACCGTTATCATTTTTATAACCGTTATCATTTTTATAACACATGTGGCAAGACAGCTGTCCTAAACCTACCACAGCCGGTTCGTAAGTCCGGAATCCACTGCTCACCCCCCAGAAGTGTAAAAAAAAAATAGTATTATGATGGGCCCGACTCCGGTCGGTGAATTCCATGGCAGCTCCGTTTGTATTTATTATTATATATATATTGTTTTACTGAGCTTGCATGGACTTTCTATTATTTAAGTTACTTAGTCGTTTAAATGTCAACATTTTCTTAAGTAAATGCTGAATTGCATTTGAAAGCTACCAATAAATTGAAATTGAAATCGAAATCTTCGGCTTTTGTTGAATTTAGAAAGTTATTCTTCATTTCGATCAAAATCGTTACGCCTAATTTACACAATAAGACCATTATCCTGGCGTCAAACATCAATAATGATGTTAATTAATGCTGTTTGACAACTAACCAAGTCGTCTGCATATTATCATATATTATATTATTTTTATAGCCCAACATATTCTGGATATAACTTAGAGAGATTACCTGATAACCATATTATTTTAGAAAGACACTGATGTGCCAAGTTCGTCTTTAAAGTTAAATCAAATTATGGCTAATTCATCCCTAATTAATGTCAGCCTGTGCTGTTTTGGTAAGAGTGCTTTTTTATAGAAGCATGCAGTTATTACACTTTTGTTTTATTTTATAATTCGTATATTTGGCTTCTAGCTTTTCTTCTTATTAATCAAGTGATGCTGTCTACGCAGAGTGCCATAGAAAACAGTAGACAAAAACGCCAAGACGATGGGTAAGGCTTCATTCATCACGTTGCATGTTATAATATGTAAGGTTTAGGATAATTCAAAACTTTAATCAAAAGCCGTTTTACAAACGGTGAAACGTACTTATCAAAGATAATTTTGGATGTGGCATTTACGCGATCAGCAATTAGGTGCAAAAGGCTTATTCTCATGGCTTTACTAAAAAAGAACAAATGAGCTGTCAGCTGTCAAGACGTTTGACGTTTGACATCTAACCTATCGGAAATCAATTGATCTCGAGTAAATCGAAATGTTTCCACGCGAGAAAATGCGACTTACAGGTTTCCACGCGAGGAAATGCGACTCCTAAGGTTTCCTCAGCGTGACACAATGTCACGTTGCGCCAAAATATCACGTTGCGGGTTGTGACATGAATAATATAATATAATAAAAGAAATGAATTAGCAAAATGTATCTTTATTACCAACTCGTCGACCGACCGACAGATATATGGGGCGATAAAACGCCTAGATAATTTAAAATATTCGTTGATTTGATTAATTGGAATTAACAATATAAACTTGATTTGATTAATGGAATTAACAATTAAAAATATAATTATTTAAAATTACTGGAATAGAAAAATAAAGACAGAGCAAGAGCCTCAGGTCGAGGGCATGTTTCTCGAGTTCACTTCGATTCGGGAAAAGGTTCCGAGGACGGGTTTGCAAAATTATCGGAGAGATCCCGCGGCTTAGCCAACACGGACGTCTTGCGGGGTCGGGCACTGACTGCCTCGAAGACGGGTCAATGTCACGTTACCCGTTTTGACATGAATATATTAATATAATAAAAGAAATGAATTAGTAAAATGTATCTTTATTCCAAACTCGTCGACCGACCGACAGATATATGGGGCGATAAAACGCCTAGATAATTTAAAATATTCGTTGATTTGATTAATAGGAATTAACAATATAAACTTGATTCGATTAAATGGAATTAACAATTAAAATATAATTATTTAAAATTACGAGAAAATAAAGACCGAGCAAGAGCCTCAGGTCGAGGGCATTTTTCTCGAGTTCGCTTTGATTCGGGAAAAGGTTCCGAGGACGGGTTTGCAAAATTATCGGAGAGATCCCGCGGCTTAGCCAACACGGACGTCTTGCGGGGTCGGGCACAGACCGCCTTGAAGACCCTGAAGAGGCGCTAGAAGCTGCTGCCGGAGAGCGGAGCAGGTTTCGACGTACGGCGGGTAGACGGGTTCAGAAGCTGCTGCCGGAGAGCGGAGCAGGTTTCGACGTACGGCGGGTAGACGGGTACACGCGGTGAAGGCGGTCGTCAGCGAACGCCCGGGGCGGGCACAGCAGCTGAAGCGGGCGACGGGACGCTCAACCCCTGGAGCGCCCCCGACGAAGGTGGACGGCCGCGGTCACGCGTGGCCGGCGGCGAAGAAAACTCGCCCGAGTGATCCGATGTGATGATTTGGCGACGCGCCCGCAGCTGAAACGGGCGACGGGACGATACGGGCGGCGCGCCCGGCGGAGGAGGGCAGGTTCCGAGGCGGACGGGCGACGGACGTCCTCGGCGGAACCGCAGTCTCAGCCGGCCCGGGCTATTGCGCCGGTCGCGCACGTGCTCATGAAGGCGTCGCGCGCGCGCGAGGAGTCCGGAGGAGAGGTGCGCGCGGACGATTGACGCACGTGGCGACCCTTTACGCCGACCGCATGATGTTCAATGGGGATTTTTCGATGGGGATCAGAGACATGATCCCACAATATTATAGATATGACGGATAAGACGCATAATTTTCGAAAGTTCAAATTTAAATATTTTGCTATCAGTGAGTTTTTTTATACATAAATTTACATTCGAAATCTAAGGTGACGAATCTGATTTTAACAAAAAAAATCCGTTAGATCATCGCTGAACTTTCCCGACAAGCAAAGAGTCCCCCCCCCCTCACCCCCGCGCTATGCCCCATTGCAACCCCCCGCCCCCTTGCGCCAAACCCTTTTGTAACTCCCCCGGCGCCACCCCGGGCCATCCTCCAACCCCCTCCCCCCATGCGTCAATATCCCTCCATTAGTATTTTCCTTGTATATTTGAAGTATTTTCCGTGGTATTAAAATAGTATTTTTCCAAGACGATGTAGTATTTTCTAAAATATGGCGGAGTTACAAAATTATTTGAGTCTCTTCTACCAAAATTTTGCAATATAGGTTGGCCCAACAAGGCATCTGTGTACCGAATTTTAAGTCTTTAAGTCCAATATTTCGATATTAAAGTATGACTAGCGCGCCCACTGATAAATCGATTATAACCGATCCTTTCAACGCTTGCCATGACCGAATGATGCCCGCATGCCAAATTTCAGTTCAATTGGATGAGGCGTTTGGGCGCTATCGTGGAGGAATACACACACACACACACACACACACCCTCACACACACATACACAGACACACATTGTAAGTCTTTATCTCCAATATGTCGAGATTGATGTATGACTAGCGCGCCCCTTGATAAATCGATTTCAACCGATCTGTTCAACGCTTGCCATGACCGAATGATGCCTGTATGCCAAACTTCAGCTCAATTGGATGAAGCGTTTGGGCGCTATCGTGGAAGGATACACACACACACACACACACACTCACGCACAGACACACAGAAGAGCGTTAAAATACTTTCCCTTTGCCGGAAAGTAAATGTCCATTTCGTTCGAGTTAGTAGAAACATAAAAAAGGTGACTAACGAAAGTATAATATTATCTATCTGCTTTCTATTAATATCAATCTAATTGCCATGAGAAATTACTTAATTTAAGAATTATATTTAGAAATAAAACATTGATATTTTTACATAGGCAAATCCGAAGTCCACATTGGCTTGTGTCGATGGAAAATGAAATATTTATAGGTGTAGTTATAATAATGATGATTTTTTATAGTTTTATATCTGGAGCTACCAGTCCGTCTACAAATGTTGATCAAGCAACTCCTGATTATGATTGCTTTACAACATGCCGCCAAACGTATGCCACCTCAGAATATTCCCCAGTCTGCACTACAATAGGACAAACGTACGACAACCCATCGCTTGCAAAATGTGCTGCAGGATGTGGAGTTGGTAAGTGTTTTACTATACACAGAGCTGGGTCGATCGACTAAATTTTTCAATCGACTAGTCACTCGTGAATAATTTAGTTATCACTAATTTAGTAATGACTAATTTAGTAATGACTTATTTAGTAATGACTAATTTAGTATTGACTAATTTGGTCAGACTAATTTAGTCATGACTAAATTAGTCATTACTAATTTATTTGGTGAGTGTATTACTATAATAAAGTAAGGCGAGATTATGTGCTCTAAGTGTTGTATCAGGTAAGTAGATAGGTAGATAGATATATAGAAATTCTTTATTGCACATTTTAAGACACATATTGTAAGACACATATAACAGGCGAAATTATTGCATTAATTACAATATCTACAGCCAACTTTCTTGAAAGTGAGAGAGTATTTAGGCGCTAGTAGAGAAATAAAATAAAAAGCTTAACACTTACCAAAAATTAATCAAAAACAAAAATGACATTTAAAAAATATATAATTAGGAGTTAGAGAAATTTCGCAAGGAGCAAAAGGCCAGAGAGGGTGGGATGAGACGTAAAACATTAGGAATTTAGGGAAAAGAAATAGTTTTCAGAGACACTTGAAGTGTAGAAACCATCGGTGCGTTCCTGATATTGGACGGGAGTTGGTTCCACAGTAAAGCTGGATGAGCGGTGGAGAATATATAAAAAATAAGAATTTTAAGTAAGTCCTAATGTGCTAATGTCGTATCATATCCTAACCCAACCAATCATAGCCTGACACATCATATCCTTGCCTATTTGAGCTATATCATATTCTTTGTCATATTATACTATGCCCGTATTAGGTATGCCCTATAAATTTTATTAGGTATTACGTAGTCGGTATTTTAAATTTTTGTGACGATGTGATTTTGTATGTGTACTTTAACTACGAATAGACTAAGGAATTATAAAGATTTAGGAAGAATTAATATTGAAATAAGTAAATATTAACTGTGATATCAACTAAAATGTGAAAATACCACATTTTAGCTGCTGGGGCATCCAGGTACTATTTTTAAAGAACGAGGTTCAAAAATCTAATTATTAGGTATTCAACCACGACAGTGTTAAATTGTTTGATATGTACTGTGTCAATTTAGAACATTTGAAATGAACAAGACTGATCAGAGCGATAATTTAAAACAACCTCCTTTATAATCCTCCTATATAAATTCCACCTATATAAATTCTATTCTTTTACTTTAATGTTTTTTTTTCTTTTGCAGATGGTACGGTGGCGCGGGCTGGAATATGTTAACATAATAGTTTCTACAGATGGTTACAAATAAATGCTGTTTTTAGAACTTAATATTGTATTTGTATTTTTTGTAATGTGGGTTTTTACTGATTACACTGGTCAACACATTTTTTGTCCCTTTAACAAAAGTAATTAAATCTTATAGGAAATTTCACGCTGATTTCAGATATGTAATTAGTTTTTATCTATTACGTCAGGTTTTTATGGAATTTATGGAGTTTTACTAAAATATGTATAAATTCATATTTTTTCGTGTGTTATCATTGATACTGAAAAGTCGGATTCTGAGTTCTCTGTGGAGGTGTATACTTCTGCGAAGCCTCACTTGTTGAACCAAAATGACCTAAATGATCTGGTACGTGACCTGAATTTATCAAAACTGCAATTAGAAATGATGGCTTCGCGCTTGCAGCAGTGGAATCTTCTCGAAAAGGGTACAAAAATCACGCACTTTAGAAACCGGCATCGTCTCTTGGTTCTTTATTATGTCATGGAAGACACTTTATGTTACTGTCAACACATTGAAGGTCTGTTCGCAGCTCTTGGCTTGCAACATAACGCAGCAGATTGGCGACTTTTCATAGACTCGTCAAAAGTAAGTTTGAAAGCTGTTTTAATTCACAACGAAAATACTCAACCGTCCATTCCCCTTGGTCATGCTGCAAACAAGAGAACTATGACAACATGAAGCTGCTGTTAACAAAAATAAAATACGTAAAATACGAATGGAAAATATGTGGTGATCTAATAAAAGTAATAGGGCTCCTACTAGGAATGCAAACGGGATACACAAAGTGTTGTTGTTTTCTGTGCGAGTGGGACAGAAGACTGAACCAAGAAGGACTGGTCTACTAGAGAGCACCTTATACCTGGCACGAAGAATGTTCACCATGTTCCCTTAGTAAAATCTGAAGATATCTTACTTCCACCCTTACACGTTAAATTGGGTTTGATGAAAAATTTGGTAAAAGGCTTGTCTAAGGATGGAAATGGCATGACTTACTTAAAGCAAAAGTTTCCTAAGATCAGCGACGCAAAAATTAAAGAAGGAATATTCGTGGGACCACAAATAAGGGAGATCTTGACTGATCTGAATTTCAAAACAGTGTTGAGACCAGATGAGCTAGCCGCTTGGTCGGCCTTCAAGAATGTTGTCGAGAACTTTCTTGGAAATCATAAAAGTGAAGACTATATCAGCATTGTATCTGAAATGCTCATGGCCTATAAAAATATGGGATGTAACATGTCACTAAAAATACACTTTCTTCACTCTCACTTAATTTTTTTTCCCGAAAATATGGGAGATGTCAGTGACAAGCACGGCGAACGATTTCACCAGGATATTGCGGCTATGGAGAAGCGATACCAAGGAAAGTGGAGCCCATCTATGCTGGCTGACTATTGCTGGACCCTGCAGAGAGACTCTCAAGATACTCACAAGCGCAAATCAGGAGCCAAATAAATTAAATTGAATTAAATTTGAAATTTTGTTAAGTAAGTACCCGTCATATTATGATAGAATTATGTAAAAACACTTAGTTAAATAATAAAAAACCTGACCTGTAAAAAAATTTTTTTGTTTCATTTTGTGTTTAAGGATAGTAAATACCTATAAAAAAATTAGCTATGCTTTAGGGACTGCACTTAAAAAAAAAATTGTCGACCAGTGTTATTCTTTAAAACAAATAAAATATTTAAAAATATTTTTTTTGCTGAAATTTAATAGAGGTGGGGAAAACTAAAGTCTGTGTTTAATTTTCCAAATGACAATCACTTGAATAACCTATACATAATAATGTACAAATCCAGTTATAATATTTCATTGTCTTGAGTTGAAATCGACCGCAGCGACCTTGAATACCTATTTAATTTCGGTTAATTCCGAATCACCGCTAATATAAGTGAGAGAACCCCACAAGCAACCTCGAACCCGTAACCAGTCTTGAGGTTAGAGAAATCTGGCCGAAATTTGTAGTAAAGACGCGAGTTCTGCACGCTGGGTGAAACCCGGTGTCTCGCGGTAAGACGTTGGTTTCTTACAGGCGAGTGACGTAACTAGGCAGTGGCTGATTCATCCCATAGTCTTCTACGCTCACCTCACGGGAGACAGAACGATCAATATCGTTAAAACTTCCCAGGGTGACGGTTTCGCCCGTTTTAGTTGACACCTTTAAGTGCACAATTAATTCACGGAGGCAGATTTCCCAGGAGGCCCGCTGTCATACCAATCCACAGGCTGCAAATCGAAAATCGAACTCGTCTTAAGCAAGGTTTTTGAATAAGTTGTTTTGGATGAACCAAGTTTATCCCGTTATTTCCTAATCTCTTTTCCAACGACCTTCTGTTATAATTAATAATCTGTTTTAATTAATTTACATACCACATCTCTCCCCAAACAGATCATCGATCTCAGGTCGGTGATGTCGATCAAAAAACGTTACGATTAATTTATACAAAAGGACCATTATGCTGTCGTCAAACGTCAATAATATTAATGTCGTTTGCCGACTTACCCTAGGGCTACATATTACATATACATTTATAGCTCAACTTATGCTGTATATAACCTAGAGAGATTACCTGATATTCACATTATTTTAGTGACGTTGCTGTGTCGAGTTCGTCTTTCAAATTAATACAAAGAAATAAAATTATGGCGAATTTATCATTAATTAATGCCAGTTTGTGCTGTTGTGGTAGGTGTAATTTTAATGCAAGTATGCGATTATAAAAAAAATAAATACACGACTGCCCACAAAATGAGTGATGCGTTTAAAATTCACGTATGTATATTTCCGTTTCTTTATTCCACTATAACTTCTAAACGCTTGAACCGATTTAAAAGTGTGTAGTAATGTCAGAATTATTATATCATCCCGAGTGTCACAGGACACCTAAAGTGCTCAAATGTAGAATAAATGATTATCTAAATGTCCAAATGTAAATCAATTACGATAAATATTTCGTGTTTAGTACAAATGTAAAGCCTGATAGAATACATTTCGGAAATATATATGTATCTATACGGATTCATACCACAATTATATGATAAAAAATCTTTTTATTACTTGAGTACCAAGGGCAATCAACTAAAGTGCGACGATGGCGCAGCGTTGCGCGATCGCTTAAAGATACCTGCCGCAGGTCGCAGGGCGAACTTTATTCTATTACAAAACGTGTATTTCAGCGCGATTTTTTTCTCTAATATTTCTAAATACAACAGTTCACTTTTTGTAAAAGCAGTCGTGTTTTTGTAAATTATTATTTAATAATTCGTACATTTGGCTTTTAGCTCTCCTTCTTAATCAAGTGATGCCGTCTACGCAGAGTCCCACAGAAAAACGTAGACAAAAACGTCAAGATAATGGGTAAGATTTCATTCCTTCGCGGCTTATTATAAAATCCAACGTCCGTCTGTATGCTATTACATTTATACACAAGTTGTACCCGCGGCTCCGTCCGAGTCGAAGTCTCTGTGTTATTAACATTTTGTTGTATTAATTTTTTCCTGCTGATGAATCTTCTTAAAGTATCTCACAAACAAGATGATAGGTAGGTAAAGCAGAGGATACATCTATGGTATACATATATTACACTGCTTTAAGTGATGATAAGCAGTAGATTTTAATATCGACGTCACAGAGTCTTCAGGGCACGAATCGACCATTTCGATACACATATCTGAGAAGGTTTACATAAAAGACGACTTTTTCACTGGTAGTCGTATAAATGACTACTTATGCAAGAGTTTCTTTGTAAACGATATTTTTGGTAGCGGCAGCAGGAGCAAGAAGGTAAATAGACCGTGAGTTTTTAGTTACCGGTATCCTTACAGGTGAATCAGTACGAGCAAATAAGCAATAAAAGAATATCAGAAAAACGAAAAAAAGCCATTTTTAAAAAATAGTATAAAAAGCATTGAGCACGATGCATCATTTAGCAGTAGGTTAAATTTTAATAATATTGTTTATTTATGCGATGGCGCGGCGAGCTCAACGCATCTCAAACTTTTTTTTAATAAATATTATTTACAACTTTTTAATTTTATTTTTCCCAAAAATGTTTACAAAAATTGCTTAATTGCTCGTACTGATTTACCCTCTTCAAGGAAACCGGAAACTATAAACTCACCCAGTATAGCTGCTAACATCCATTTTAAACTCGCGAGTGTTTTCATTCAACTTAATTATTCACCGCGATTTTTTTTATTGTTTTTCGCTTTAATTTGTCTCGAGAGATTTTATTTTGCAAAACAATAATCTTGGTTTTTGAGATGGATGAGTGAAGGGTGATCGTTCACCGACATAACACAGTCGAAAGTTGTGCACAGCTTCTTTAAACATAAGCATTTCCCAGTCCAATCAGTGTAGTCGTTCACTGCAATGTGAGTAGCTTTTAGTATATATATTTTTATTACCTACATCTAATTAGAAATTAGAAATGACACTAAGAAAAGTTTTTGAAAGTGAGTTCCACGTAGACTTGTCTCAATAAAACGATAAATATTAATAGTAGTAGTTATAATAATAATGTTTTTTATAGTTTTATATCCGGAGGTAACCAACCAACCAGCCCCTCAACAAATGTTGATCAAGCAACTCCTGATAACAATTGCATGAGAGTATGCGTCCGAACGTATGCCACGAGAGAATACGCCCCAGTCTGCACTACGAGAGGACAAACATACAATAACCAATCGATTGCGAACTGTGCTGCACGATGTGGAGTTGGTAAGTGTATTATTACAATACTCAGTGCTGGGTTATTCGACTATTTTTTTTAATTGACTAGTCAAATGACTAATTTAGTAATGACTAATTTAGTAATGACTAATTTAGTCATGACTAATTTAGTCATGACTAATTTAGTCATGATTAATTAAGTCAAAACTAAATTAGTCGTGACCAAATTAGTCATGACTAAATTAGTTGTGACTAATTTTGCCATGACTAATTTAGTCAGGATTGAAATAATCATGATTAAATCAATTAGTCGTTAATCATTCAATCGTCAATCATGACCAACTTGCTCTTCTGATGCAACTCGACGATTCTCTTTTTTCATCTATTGAATGACTACCTACATTCTCGTCATTTCGCCGGTGGGTAGGTCGGTCAGTCAGTCGGTCGGGCGGTCGATCGGTCGGTTGGTCGATCGGTCAGTCGACCAACCGATTGAAGGACATACCGACTCACTGACTGACCGATCGGCCGGCCGACCGACCGAACGTCCGACCGACCGACCTACTGATCATGTGGTCCGACCGACCACTGTATGAATTCTTCATAATTACGAGTGATAGTCAACTCCACAAGTACGAGTACTCCACAACTTCATAAGTACGAGTGGTAGTCAACTCCACTTCAACAGGATGCAAAACTTGAAGTCGACTGCAGTCGAGATTTTCAATCACATTTTTTTTGTCAAGATTACGATTTAAACTAATCAATCGTTAGGCAGTCGTGTTTTTTATTCCTTTTAATATATTTACTTGTAATCATAACTATTAACCTATGAACAGATTACAACGCTTTAGGAAGAATTAAGATTGAAATAATTAATCATTAACTGTGATATAGACCCATTTGAGCTACAATGTAAATATATCACCTTTTAGATGCTGAACTATCGTACTACACTCAAGGGCAATGAATCCGGATCACTAACATAACTTTAATATATCGGAAGCTAAGGATGCTAGCTTATTCAAATAAAAAGTATTTTATAGACAATTTTATATTACTCAAATAAAATTGCTAAAACTTCTTAATTACTGTAAAGTAATGCCACTAAAAAGGGTTTAAAAAATATATATTTTTAAAACATTCTACGAATTCACTGAATTAGTTTTTTTTCCTGTTCTCCAACAAAAAAAAATATAACGAGCCCTCCTGGTGTTCAATATTCATTATTAATAAGGTAAATATTTAAAAAGCTAGCACCCTTAGTTTCCGAGATATTAATACTTTTATGTTGGTGATTCGTTTAAAATACCCTAAGCGTATTTTAAACGAATCAGGTTTAAAAATATAATTACTGAATATACCACGACAGTTTTACATTGTTTATTAATTCTTGTGCCAATTTTGAATATAAACGGAAATTTTATCAGAGCGATAATTTAAAACAACCTCCTATATTAAATTCAATTCTTTTTCGACTTATTTATTTACTTTAATGTTTTTTATTTTGCAGATGCTACTGTGGCACGATTAGGAATATGTTAATAAAATTGTTTATATAGATAACTTAAAAATATATGCCATCTTTAGAATGAAATATTGTATTTGTATTTTTTTGTACTGTGGGTTTTGTATTGTACTGAATTATATGTGTAAACCGAATAAAATATTAAAGAAATTATAAAAAATGTTTGATTATATTGCCGAAATCTAAATTAGGTAGGAAAACTAAGGCCTGTGTTTAATTTTTCAAATGAATAATATATACGTAATAATGTACATATCCAATTATAATCATTCATTGCATTGAGTTAAAATCGAACGCAATGACATCGAATATGTATTCAATGCTGGTAGGAAGAGTTGCAAAAAATATGGGATTACTAATTCGCAAGAGCATATCAACGACAAAATTATGTGCCTATTATTTCGTATTATTATTGCCTTGATAATTATGACTACAGACATTGAGCTCTTTTTTTGATCAGCAATTTTGATTATTAGATTATTTTCTATTTATCAATGGTTTTCAAACCAATTATAATTTACTAAAATTAATTTATATTGCCACAACTATATTATGATAGTTAATATTCTTTAATTAATTACATTATTTAAAATTTTAGAGGCAAAGACGCATCCAAGTGTAGGAAAGCCTACCTACTGGAGCAGAAATACATTGAAATTGAAATTGAAATATATCGAATTTATTTCAACAAATTTGTGTACCTAACCTAATTAAATATAGATTTGGTCTGTGATATTTATATTTTACATAATTATTTGACCGGAATACTTATTTGTCTTTTTCTGCCCGATCTTCGTGATGACGAACAAAATCAAAATTTACGGATCAATCAAGAATTTTCCGTCTATAAAAAATGCATATTTTTCATCGACAAATCTGAATGATTTTGACATTTATTATTAGATGCTTTTATTTGCAATGTTTGTTAGTATAATGTTTGTTTAGGTCAAATCTTACAAGCTGAATTAGAACCTTAGAAAATTTCGTAGAAACTTATTCTATGAAGTCGAAATTTTACTTGTTGGCTCAGTTCTGATGACAATGCATTTTTTATGGTGGGCGTGACCTAATTCTATACCCAGGATCGGCTCCCGACAAGGCTGCTATTCCACGGTCAACGGCACAGACACACAATTTTGTATACGCATTATATTATGATGACGCCGTTCTAAATTTCACCATGACGTGGCTGCTGCACTCAGGGTTGGCTTCCGACGAGGGGACTCCTCAACGGTCAACCGCACAAACACGAAATTCTATGGCATTCAATTATGATAGCCCGTTCTAAGTCCCACTATGGCATGGCTGCTGCACCCAGTGTTGGCTCGGGGCAGAGCATTTTAATAAAAGCTTGTTTTTAAAAATGTATTTATACTATTAACTTATTTATTACTAATAGGCGTTTAATCGTCCAATATCTGCGGTTGGAATATTATAACTAACTATTTATCTAAAGCTTTATGCGACAATGGGCTCGATTGCCTTTCTTCGTGAACTAAAATCGGAAATTAGTCCATGTGAACGAGACATGACAATACTTTAGAACGGAATGTGAGATGAACGGTTGTCAAAGATAAAGCATCTGAATCCAACGCTGCACGAAATCTGTTCAAATTTATTCGGACGAGTAGGGTAATGTCTCCAGTGGATGAACGAACCTGTAACGATCCTTAAGTATCGTACATGCCAGTCAACAAACGCATTGAATTCCAATGAAATGCACTGACGTCAATACATCCATTGTTCCACCTCGTGTAGCGCTGAATTAGCACGAATTTTTACTACTTTGTCAAATAAGTTACATTGGACAACATTTTTACTCGGAATATTTTGGATTATTTTGGGTACCTCTTTCTTCTTCCTCATATCGAGACGAGCAAGTATCAGTCTGAACTCCTACAGACTCGAGCCGTGTCGAGTACAAGATACTCTGAGCACGAACTATAATCCTTATCCATGCACCCTCGTAAATTCAGGCAGATAGCCACCGCATTTGCGTCAACCCCTAACATATTTGGCAAGCGTTAACAAACTGGTAATATTTTTATTTTTTTTTTTTTTTATTTTAATTACGTAATTTAAAAACATTTACAGTTCATGGACATGTAGGTACAATGTAATAGACAAAATAACCAGTAGCAAAAAAACTGAAAACCTGATATGCCAGAAACTGTTGCCAGATATTCCATTTCAATGTCGCCTAACTAGGCTATAGCCTGTTCTAAGGCAGACATTTAAATTAACATAATTTTATAAAAATATAGTAAGGTAATCGCCGTAATTTTAAGAAATAAAATTTTTGTAAATAAAAATAAATATTTTTTTTACACAGAAACATGAAAATAATCCTAAAAATTTCAATATAAATTAAAATAAAATAATTGAAAGGCCTACAATTCCTACAATTTAATAGAATAAAGAAATGGTTTGGAAATATAAATAATATAAAAGTCATTGTTTATATACATTTTCATTTAATAACTACAAACTGTCAATCAAACATCCATACAAACTGTCATAAAAATAAACTGTCAATTTAATAACTATCACATATATAAATACCATTTCATATATACCATTTAGACATTTATACTCAATGCTCTATCTATATTAATCCTCCCTTCCTTCATCAACCAAGACGTGACAGATTTTTTAAATGTTGTCATAGTGTTGATAGCCTTAATTGATTCAGGAAGGTGATTATAAATCCTAGGAGCGATGAATGAGTAGTGGCGCTGTCCATATGTGGTATTTTTACGTGGTATCAGCATATCTCCTGAGTGCACTGCTCTCGTAAATATCACTCCCTCATTAAAAGTTGGTTGACTTTTAAACCGCTCATGCAGTAAGGCCAATTTAATGTACAGCTGTCTGATGTCCAGGACATTGCAATGACTAAAAAGTTCATTGGTGGGGTAGCGATACGGTTTACGCGCTATAATCTTTAAGATACATTTTTGAGCCACTTCTAATGGGCGGAGGATGGTCGCCGCACAACCTCCCCATCCTATTATTCCATAACAGAGAATAGACTGAACTAATGCGTAGTATGTACTTTTCAGTAATCCCGGATCTAAAATATTTCTCATCTCTCGGAACATATATGCCAGTTTTCGTATTTTAATCGCCAGTATATCAATATGGGTCTGCCAGCGGAGCCTATTATCGATTGTGATCCCTAAATATTTGATGTATTGTGTTCTTTCCACTATTGGACAGCTACATTGCTTTGCATTATTGCATGTATGAATTTTCAAATTGTGGCATGTAGGCGGTTGCCCTTTGGCATTATTGCTGAAAGTAAGGTATTTAGTTTTTCCTATATTCAAATTGAGTAGGGAATCATCCAACCATTCTTGTACTTTTTTCATACCTATATTTGCCTTATTGAAAGCTTCAGTCCACTTGTCACCCTCAAAAATAATGACAGTATCGTCAGCAAATGTAGTTATCTGGCCTACTAAGTTACACAGGTTATTTATGTAGATGAGAAATAGAATAGGTCCGAGAACACTACCCTGGGGGACACCGAATGACAAGTATTCAGGCATACTTTTTAAGCCGTCTATGATTACTATAATATAAATCACTATAAATTCTTTCTGATACAATAAATACCTTCTGATATACATTCAATCGACTTTCAATACGGAGATAACCCGCAAGTTGGCACCACCTCCTCACATCAAACAACTTGGAGTCTAGTGAGGGGTGGCCCGTCACAAACCCCACTGAATGAACAAAACGTCGTTTTTGCCGAAATATAAGTAAACAGTGAGTCTGAATAATATTAGGTATTTTTCTTTCGGTAGCAATATTTTTGTTTTGTAGTGTCAACACGTCTTTTACCTGTCACCGTTCACTTTTGACGTGACATTCACCTAAAGTTGACGTGTTTATCGTATGATCCGTATCTATGAGATGAGACATTGTACTGTATTCATGACTTTTTATTCATATTAAAAGTTTCAATGAGAAACACTTCCATTCTTTGAATAATCCATGGATCAATAGTTTAGTTTAAACTTATTTCACTTTGATTTTTGTCCATTGAATGAATGTTCCATTACTAGTTCACAAAAATGCAGAAAAGCTGTTGAATGACCGTTTATTCATTTGCCGTTAAGTTCGAAATTTGAAAATATTTTTACTACCCATGTCAATATAGCTTGAAAAGATTGATGTAAACATTGTTCTGAAAAAAAAATGCACTGCAAATAATTTATTTGGTTGATTTTTAATACTTATGCAAATGAGTTACTAAAATAAATATTTAATGTTCAATTATTAGGTTTTATTATGTTAATTTACAGAAAATTGCTGTTCATTAACTGGTGTTTCGAGGTCTTTTTTGATAAATTGTTGAATATTTCGAAAACTCAACAAAACATCGAAGAGAACGAAATAACTGATTAATGCGGAAATATGGGCAGACATCCTGAACCAAAAGACCTATCGGCGTAAGATAGCGGCAGTCCAACGGCGAGGGGCCCTTAGGGTGACCTGTGCCTACCGCACGGTTTCCGAAGCAGCAGAACTGGTAATAGCGGGGGCTCCACCTATCGACCTATTAGCATCAGAGAGAGTGAAACTCTACGACCTCAAAATCAGAGGCGACAACACAAACGAGGCCAGAGCAAGAGTGAAGGCAGAAACACAGAAAGAATGGGAAGACAGATGGAAGACCAGTGACAAGGCCAGATGGACTGCTCGCTTGATCCCGAATATCAAAACCTGGCTCACCCGAAATCACGGTGAGACGGACCTCTTCCTGACTCAACTGCTGACGGGCCATGGCTCTTTCAACGCCTATCTATTCAAAATGGGCCTACACCACACCCCGAGGTGCAAGTATTGTCCGAACAAAATCGATGACGTAGAGCATACGTTTTTCGAGTGTGAACGCTGGAGGAACCACAGAGCCAACACCGAGGCAGTCATAGGCGAGACGCTCAATCCTGCGAGTCTGGTTAGCCACATGATGGAGCGAGAAGAGGACTGGAATGAAGTCGCAGCCTACGCTCAGCGCCTTCTAAAGGAAAAAAAGTAGAGAGCGCCCAGTAAAACAGGAGCAGACGTAACACGGACTTATTAACAATGAAATTAAAGGACGTATGTAGCTTGGCACCGACATCGCTTAAGTTGATTTTTCAACGTTAAGGGATCCCTTAAGGGTTCATTCACTGGAGACACTACCCTATAAGTTCGACAAGTAGTTTTATCGACGATCGTTCGTTTCATATTCCGCTCCAACGTATTGCTCTGTCTCGTTCGCTTGAACTAATTTCAATTTTAGCTCACGAAGAAACGCAATGGTGCCCAATATGTTATAACATGTTCGACAATGTATTTCACGTGCGACCTTAGTTTAGAAACAGAACGACACGAAATTAATTTGCTATTAAAATAGGTAATTATGAATAAACACACTAAGGAATCGACCCTTCTTGTGAAAGGAACCATCGGACCATTTCTTCTGAATAAAACTAATCCTCCTGGTATAACCTTTGTCTCGATTCATGTACGCGAAAATCGAGGTTCAGGTGCCGAAAGAAAAACACACTTGGAATATATTTAGGATAAGAAATAATTTAATGTTAACATTTTGATAAGATTTATTAAACAAAAGCTGCAATCCACACATGCTTTCTATAAGCTGGGTGATTTTTTTGAGCATGCCAACTCTTTCAAATGGGAATAACATTAATATGTAACTTTCAGGTACCTCATTTTAGTTCTTGTTTAATAATAATATTATGAATTTATTATTTAATATGTAGATTACAATGTGTAACGTAACATACCTGATCATTACATACGTTGTTTTTTTTCAATTTTGTTTTGTTACTTTCTATTGTGTGATTATTTTTTGTATAAAGTGCCTAAGATGACTATTAATATTCTTATAATAATTATTTATTTATTTATTTATTTATTTATTTTAAGGAAAACCAACAGCCATATAAAATATTAAATAACAACTTAAATAATAAATGATAGCCAATAACAGGTTCTCACATATAGAAACAGTTTAGAGAATATGGAATTGCCAGCAAAAACCGAATTGGGATGGTGTGTCTCATGGATTTTACCGGGGCATTAAAAGATAGGTATGATAAAAGTTCGGTACAATCTAAAGAACCTTGGGCAATTTTTTGCAAAAAAGTGAGGTCACCGATTTCTCGCCGTTTTGCTAGTGGAAGCAGGTGGTGTTTTTTACATAATTTGACATAGTCGTCTGAACTGTATTTGTCTTTGGTACGGAAACATAAGTATTTAAGGAACTTCCTTTGGATGCCCTCGATGCGATTGGAGTATTTAAAGTACATAGGGTTCCATATTTGAGATGCATATTCCAGGTTGCTACGTACCAGAGTACAGTAAACAATTTTAAGAGTTTTAATGGTTTTAATGGAATTATCTATTTTATATGTATAGATACTAATGTACATGGATTCAGCTCTATTTTTTTTTATTTTATTTTATTTGTCTGCCGTGTAAGGCTGACTTTAGTCAACGCTATTGTCGAATTAATATATATGCTTTAATAGTTTTATATCTACATATATTAATATATTACTAGCAATAGACGAATTCCAATACGCGATAATTAGCTTTAATTCATAATTCATGCTTTTATTGTATATTCTGAATGAATAAATTGAATACTGAATACTGAATACTGAATACTGAATACATATTGTGAAAATAAGTTTTTTTGAAAAATAAACAAGTTTGTTTTATTGTACCAATTTCACCAATCAAGCTGCGGTTTTTTATACATTGATGCGACGTATAGAAAATCAAATAATTAAAAAACAACTGATATAAACCTCTTAAGTATTTCGTATTATTTAGTTTTAATTAATTATTTTTGCAAAAACTTCAATATTTTGGCTAAATTTTAAAATCTCCTTGTACACTATGAGTTTAACAATTTTGTATTTTTTTATAAGAGTTTATACGACGTGAATTATGCAGCCACTCTCCATTAGCTCGCTTAATTTTTCAGATTTCTAGAATATATATTTTCTGTGTAAACGAAATTATTAGTAAAAATCTAACCCCGGGGAATTATTGCAGTTTGATAACACCGCCATACATTAAAAAAAACTAACTTAACCCACCGCCATATCGGTGTCTATAAAACGTTTAAAAAACAAATTAGCCTACCGCCATATGTGTGTTAATATGAATCATTTTTTCAAAAAACCAAACCTACCCTCGGTGATTGACTCTTCTTTAACCCGTTAAGAACCATGGGACACATGTGTCCCATAATTTAAAAAAATCCTTTTTTAAATGATCGAATACGAATATTTATAAATTTATTTTTTATGGTGTTAAGACATCAAAATATTAATATTAGCTAATTTTTTTTTATTATACCGTTTTTTTTAATATTGCAAAAGACCAACAAACTCTGGTGAATAAAACATTTATGGCGACTTTAATCAGTTTTTTTTGTTTTAGTACGTTTTCTAGTACTTTTTTAGTTTTTTAGTAGTAACTTTTTTAGTACTACGATTTTTGAGTCAAATAATGAAAAAATATAATTTTGGAAACATTTGTAACTTCCTTATGTTTGGATCACAGGGACCACAGGGATACTTGTATCCCATCAATTTATACAAATCTATTGAACCAATTTTCACAAAACATGTTATTTTATGTATCAAAAATGGCCATACTCTAACCCATCGATATCAATGACTACCGGAAGGCTTATGGTCCTCAAAGGGTTAAACGCCTACATCTCGCATATTCATAGATATACATTCGATAGGGCATTTACACTCTCGCGCGAGGCGCGAGGCGAGACGCGGGACCACATATAAACAAACGGAACAGAGGCAAAGCTTCTAACGAGCATACAAATTTTTTACCTACTTTGCTAGAAGCTTTGCCTCTGTACCGTTTGTTTATGATGTGGTCGCGCGTCTCGCCTCGCGCCTCGCGCGAGAGTGTAAAGGGGCAAACGCATTATCGAACGCGTTCGTCAGCCGCGGCTTATGGGCGCGATCTGTGTAATGAATTTCTATTGAGCCCGGTGCACATTATCGGACGTCGGTCGCGGACGCCTGTGCAAAAGTTCGTAAGCCGCGGTTTATGGACGCGTCCGATAATGTGTTTGCCCCTTAAATGCCGCATTAGATTTTTACAGATTCATAATTAAAGCAGTGTGTGTGTGTGGTGATATTAAATCATCTTCAATGTTGAAAGTTTGCTAAACTGCATGAATACCGGGGGGCGCCAGTTTTGCATGCGGCAATTTTGCACAAATGTCACTTTTGACAGTTCCAAATTTGTTGTGGGCAGATTTGCAGGAGGCAACCTTGCAGGCGGCAACCTTGCAGGCGGCAACCTTCAGTACAGTTTTTAAGTTTTTCTGTTAGGTTAGGTTAGGTTAGGTTTTTCTTTCCCTAAAATCGAAGTGACATTAATTACCGGCATCCTTGTAGTGGATGACTTTTATACATCAAACTAAACATTAAAAAAAATGTTTTAAGTTTTTCTGTTAGGTTAGGTTAGGTCATTTTGACATTTTGCAAAACTTTTACAAAACTGCCTTCTGCAAGATTGCCTTCTGCAAAACTGCCGCCTGCAAGAATGCCGTCTGCAAGATTGCCGTCTGCAAATTTGCCTTCTGCAAGTTTGATGGGACCCTGAATACCAACACCTGGCGACACCAAACCGGTTGTATTGGCCAAAAGAACTTTAATTAGAATGCGGAAAAACCATTGCGAACATTAAAAAGAAAACTGTCATAATGGCTGTCAAAATCGTGTTTTCGTGTTGTGTTTTATTTATCCTAATTTCCTAGGGCAGTATTTTGATTTTTGCATTTTTCAATCCCTGATATATGCAATAAAATGTTTAACAAAGGATCAAGGGTTAAATTTTACGACGACCGACTGGATGACATGTCTAATGAGGTTAGTAGGGATAATCATTTATTTTCTTTGGATTCGGTAACCTTTTGATAGGTGGTCTATTAATGATTGGTAAGTTTGGCGATAGTAACGAGGATTTGTGAATAGCAGCAGTGAGGTAGATTGGTATTTTAGACGATTTAAACGGGTATAGTCTCAATGAACTCGTGAGCTGCCACTGTCGTTGTTTGATCTTGGATTGTTTCTTGTTTTGTTTGTTTCTACTGTTTATTGAGAAATTTCCCAATAGGCTGGTTTATTATCATACGACAATCTCATACAACCAACCTTACTATGAAGTATTTGTGTGCACATGTGCGTGTAACATGTGTCTTAAGTAGGTGTCTTGTCTGTCTTGATTGTCTTGGGGAGCTAATGGGCCCTTGCTGAGTTGGCCACAAAGACCCATTTTGTTCAGGGTTGGTCACACTCATGGGTCAACACCCATCTGGCGGCCTCCACGCATGAAGCGCGAGCCCAGGCAGGACTCTGGCCTTAGGGCTGGCTTCCCCTAGGAGTCAACCTTCTGGCGCTCCTGGACAGTCTGCGCACCGTGCGGCGTAAGCCAATCGATTGTGCACTCTTACTAACAGTCAGGGAGTCTGGAAGCAGTACTGTTTCCTATAGAGGGGGGGTGGTTGCGGGCCTTACGGCGACTGTTCTTGAAACGACCATCGGCTACCCGATCCTGGGTGACCAGTCGGTCAAAGGATGCCGTGGTCCGCGATAGATTCGGTTTACACCGTTTCACTCCTTCGTAGGGAGAGGACCGCGCAAGCGACCTTGAACTCGTAACCAATCGAGAGACCGGAGTAATTTGGTTGCAATTTGAAGTAAGGGCGTGAGTGTAAGCCCGCTGGGTAACATACTTGCTTATCTCGCGGATAAGGCGTTGGACTCTTACGGGCTTGTGGCGGCTATGGTCAATGGCCCATGGCCTTTCCGAGCAGCGCTTCCAGTCTTTCAAGGATATTGAAAAATGGCTGGATTCGTGGATAGCTTGCAAGGACGAAGACTTCTTCCGCCGGGGAATCTGTCTTTTGCCAGAAAGATGGGAGAACGTAGTATCTAGCGATGGACAATACATTGAATGAAATGCACTTTCCAATTTACTTCGAATTAAATGTTCAATATCACAAAAAATCTAAGTTTTCAATTTAAATACCTAATATATCTCGCTTATTTATTGAGGCCGAATAAAGATTATTGCAGTTTCGGAATAAGTATGGTAAATATAGTTAGGTGACGTTAAAACATCAACAATATAGAATAGGTTCCTACAATACATTATTACCCCAAAGGAAAATGGTGACCAGCTAGGACTCTTTAGATGGGGATTGAAATATCCATTTTCACCCCCCCCCCCCCCCGAGACGATCAAGACCATTTTCAGATTGAAGTCTGTCTGTGTCTGTGTGTCTGTATTCCTCCACAATTTCGCCCAAACGCTTCATCCGATTAAGCTGAAATTTGGGATGCAGGCATCATTATTTTCATGGCAAGAGTTGAAAAGATTGTGGTTGAAATCAGTCCACAAGTAGTCATACTGCAATCTTGAAATATTGCACTTCGAGACTTGAAATTTGGTACACAGATGCCTTGTTGGACCGAAATCACGCTGTGAAGTTTTGGTTGGAATATCTCATATACAAGTGACACAAATTATATTTTAAGTTCTCCATATTCAAGAAAATACTACATGATATTGGAAAAGCCATTTTAATGTCACGGAAATACTACATAAATGGTACATATTATTATGGGGAGAAATGGGGGCAGTGCAGGATTTATGTATAAGTTACACAAGCTATATCTTAGTGCCCCCACTTTCTTGGGGATCCCTGAAAAAAAATCCGTTTGGGCAATTGTCATATATGTCATATATGATCGCTTATCGTAGAATTAACTGTTCCATGGGAATTAAATATCCCAAAAGACCACTAGTACAAATTAAATAAATACCATGATCTCGCAAATGCCGTCACCCGGAACGGCTTCACTGTTCACCTTCACGCGGTGGAAGTTGACGCTCGTGGCCTGCCAGCTAAATCTCTGTTTCACCTTTTTAAAGATCTTGGTCTCTCCAGGAAAATAATCAACTCCTTTTTAGAAAAATTATCTAAAACCGCGAATTCCGCATCTCAAATTCTATGGCTTTGAAGGGGGAGTGAATGGGTGGTAAGGTGACGCTCACATGTGGCAAGACAGCTGTCCTAAACCTACCACAGCCGGTCGTTAGTCCGGAATCCACTGCTCACCCCCCAGAAGTGTAATAACACTATATGATGGGCCCGACTTCGGTCAGTGAATTCCATGGCAGCTCCGTTTGTATTTTATTTATGAAATATACTGCAGCAATAACTCAAACAGCTTTGGGACTTACCAAGTCTCTGGGGGGAGGGGGGGAGGGGGTGAGGGTGAAGGGGGGCTTTGACGCATGGGAGGCTTGTCTGTTTGCCGGGAGAGTCTTTGGGTGACGCAACTGATTTTATATAACTATACCTATCGCTTTTGATTCTCGTAGAATGCGGTCTTGCGAAGTAAGCTCCAGAGTAAGATCGACGCCCTGGTGATTATGAGGCAGGATTACGATAAATGTTGCATGGACAGAGACAAATACAAGCTGTTGGTCGAGCAGAGTCAGGGCAGCCTTTTGACAATCGGAGGAACGACTGGCATGCAACTGTTGAATAAAAGTGGGTTATACACTAGCAGTGGCGAGCAAATGCTGATCGAAACCAAGGAGAAAAACACGAAACTAACGCTTGAGGTAACTATTTTACTATTTATTGGTCAAATTTTTTAGAGACTGCTTAATTTCAACTTATAAATTCATACTGAGATACGTTATTAAAAAAAAAACGTTATCTGGAAATCAATAACTAATGTCATTTTTACCCCTTTGCCCAATAAAAAAGGAGTGTTCTGGTTTCAATTATGTATGTTTTCCGTTTCTTTATTCCATTATAACTTCTAACTCGAACCTATTTAGAAGTGTGTAGTATTGTTAGAATCATTTTGTTATCCCGAGTGACATAGGGTACTTTAACTATCAAAATATCAAGTAAGTAGTTGTCTAAATCCCTGAATGTCAATAAATTAACATAAAATTATTATGTTTAGTGTCAAATGAAAGGTTTGATTGCGTACATTCCGGAAATATACATTTATCTATATGGATAAACACATAAACCACAATTATTTCTTTAAAAAAACTGTAATAAAACTAATTATAAATACAACAGTATAGTTTCTGTAATGGCAGTCGTGTTTATTATTCGTTTTAATATATTAAGACAAAAGGTTCGATATTTTCGCAAAAAAAAAAACAGAAATTTTGCAAAAAAAAATGAAAATATCGAAATTTTGCTCAAATTCGCATATATTTCATATAAAACAACTTTTTAATAGACCTAAATTTTATATTTCATATTAATTAAAAGCTAACATTGTTGTAATTGCAATATTTGACCATTTAGAATCGTTCTGTCCGTAACGGCGACAATATATTTAATAAAGAAACGTTCTGCTTCTACGCTGTTCAACAAACAGCGTAGACTAACTGTAACGCTGCTTCAGCAAAGGTTGAAAAGCAGCATTTAGTACACCAGAATATGCTCTTAAAATTGGCTTTTTCATTCCTATTTACTGATTGCAGCATTAGGCGATGAAAGTGAGTATACCCATCAATCAGCTCATTTTGAGAAAGTTCTCTGAAAAGAGGATTTTTTGAGAAGTTTTCGAGTAATATATTTTGTTTTATGGTGGTGACTTGCAGCCACAGATGGGCAAAATAACAGACCAATATGAAAATAGGCGTCATTTATTGTTTTTAAATTGCAGAGTAATTTTAGTGAAACTTTTTTCATATGCATATTTTTGCATTTTTTCAAATTTCAAGAAATTTTGCATAAATTAGCATCTATTTTATAAAAACGAAAATTCCGTACCTCTAATTGTGGCTCACTTTTCTGCGTATTTCTTATAAGATGTAAAAGACAGTCAAATAAAACTTGAGATCTTTATCTACACTTGGTAGAAATAAATCCGGTCACCAATGTAAACCCTAATATGTCGGAAATATATCATGGAATATCACTAAGAATGTTATTTAATTTCATCATTACCACATTAATAATTAATATTTAGTACCAAGAACGGTTCTTATTGTGACAGAATAGAAACGAAATTAAAAACAAATGCAGTGAAATCATAGTTTGACATTCAAAAAATCACATATTTTGTTTTTAGCCTTTTGATGGCATTACTTTACAGCAACCAAGAACTTTTAATAATTTTATTTGAGTGTTCTAAATAGTCTATAAATACTTGTTATTTGAATAAGCTAGCATTCTAGTTTCCGAGATATTAGGGTTTATATTGGTGACTCGGATTCATTGCTCTTGAGTACCTGCAGACTTGTACATACCCTACCAAAACCGGTAGACAAGGGGTGAGGTGGCCCCACTGCGTTACCTTCCTAAAGCCTCGCCGTCGAGGCTCTATACTCTGGCGGGCTCGTGGCTTTGCTGGACGGTAGGATTATGCCATCCGAAAGTCTACGCTCATCCCACGGCTGAAAGAACAATCACATATCGTTATACCAGTCTGAGGTGATGGATTCGCCCGTTGTAGTCGACACGGCGCAACTGTGCCTTTTACTTCTATTATGCTATGTGATGTTTAAAGTTGCACCCCTCCTTAATGATGGGAGCTTGGATGACTTGATTCTCCATAATTTCTGTATGTAGTAACTTTATTTTCATGTTATTTTTCAGGTGGAATCTTTAAAACAACGCTTGGAAGAGGCCTTAGAGGATATTAAAGTTTTGAGACAACAATCGTCACGTAATGAACCAAATTTTGGTACTAACAAAAAGATAGAACGGCTCCATTATGAGAGAGAAGAGCTGGTGCAACAGCTGGAATGGTCAAACAAAAAGGTTTAAGTTTCATTAGATTTTTTAAACCATTATTACATTATTAGAGAAAAGTGGATGATACCGTCAGCCCGCTGACTGTCTGCTTTTATTTACAAAACAAATAGTCCGAGAGTCAGCGACAAAAAAGTGCAAGAGTTTTGTAAAAGCTGATACTTTCAGATCAGACAGTATTTTGACCATAGAATGCTGGGGTAAATTCAGCAAGCCTTATGTTGCAATTTCCTTATTCAACCAACGAATGTCCACGCAGTTGCTTGTTATTGTTTATAGTATACATGTTCTAGAGGTTGGCCACACTCTCGTAACCGTGAAGCATTTTGTACGTTTTTGTTAGATCTCCTTGCTGCCTACGTTCCTCTAATGTTGTCAGGCGGAGTTCCTTCAGCCGTACAACCGTCATAAAAAGATAAATTTAGAAACGCAACACTGTTACAATTGTGCGATTTAACCTTAATTTATTTTTATTTTATTTAATTAATTTAACAATTTATTTACAGTGCATAAGTATCACTAACAATCATATCAATATAAAAATATGTATAATTAAAATTAAAATTGAACACGGCCGATATGAGCATTAGCATTTAAGTACTGCTGCTGCCCAACTAAGTGCCAGGACTTGTTCCAGGGCAGCTAGCTCTCTAGTTTTTAGATCACATATATTCGGCAATTTGAATAAAAAATAAAAAGGAAAAGAAATATATAGGTATATATGCCCGTCACCATTACAAATTATAACTAATAATTACTAACTTACTAATGATCACAATAGGAAATAAAACACAAAAAATAAATAATCGTATTAATAAAATAAAAATAAAATAAAATGTCAAATAATATCAAACAATAGTCACCAAAATTAATGAATAATTAATAGTAATAATAAAAAAAAAAGTCTACAAAAATAATAAGAAGAAGAATTGTCAGGGATAAGATTTAATGATGGGAACTGTCTCGGTATATTAATTTGTGGATATTTTGCCGGGCGTCATGTTTTAGCCAGGAATCAATTTTGGCTTTAAAAGAAGAAGAAAACTTAGGCACATACATTTTTAAATCTTCATCTAGCATATTAAAGATCCTGGGGGCTATGTACACAAAATGCCTCTGCCCAAAAGTGGTCTGCATTCGAGGGACGTCGAAATGTATAGTTCGAGATTGCCGCGTGCAGATTGTTTGCTGAGTTCTTATTGCGGTCTCTAAATTAGTTTGATACTCACAGAGCGCCGTTTTCACGTATAGTTGTGGTACATCTCTTTACTTATACTTTGGTTCTAATGCTGGAGCCGCCCACACTGTAAAATCTTTTCTGTTTTAGATACGTCAATTGCAAGTGGACTTCCAAGCCGTATTAGACGAGAAAGACGAACTTGTGATCGAAAGAGACAACTTCAAGTGCAAACTCCACAGACTGAACCACGAGCTGAACGTAGTACTGTCCATGAAAGAGGATGTCGCTGAGGACGGGGACTGCAAGAAAATCTGCCCGCTTCTCGATATTGATGCCATTATTATGGAGAATAGATATTTGCAAGAGCGACTGCAACAGATTCAAGCCGAGAAGGATTTGGCTTCGCAGGCTGTTGTGAAATACAAGGTACTTTTCTAATTATGTATATGGAAAGGCGGGAGTAATAGTTTGATTTGGTTGATAATAATTTGTAGTTAGTATGCTGTCAACTACAACGGGCGAACCCGTCACCTCCGGAACTTTTAACGATATTAGATCGTTCTGTCTTCTGTGAGGTGAGTGTAGAAGACTTGGGACGAAAACAATCCACTGTAGTTACGCCACTCGCCCGACAGAGACCAACGCCTTACAGCGTAGCACTGGGAAAGTTAAAGCGTGTCAGCCTCGCCCCCTGACTACCAGTTTAAAAGGATATATCCGTCTGGAATTAACCATCAGGATACCTCCTACCTTACGATTAGTTACAGGATCGAGGTAGCTTGCGCGGTCCTCTTCCTTACGTAATAGTGATACGGTGTCTACCGAATCTATCGTGGACTACGGCATCCTTTGCCCGGCTGTTCACCCAGAACCGGATAGCCAAATGGTCGTTTCAAGAGCAGTTGCCGTAAGGTTAAGAACTACTACCGCTCTAGAGGAAACAGTAGTTTCCAGACTCCCCCAGTTGTCAGTCGGAATGCACAATTGATTGGCTGACGCCGCACGGTGCGCAAACCGTCTGGGAGCGCCCGAAGATTGACTTCTAGGGGAACTGGCCCGCAGGCCAAAGTCCTACCGGGTCTCGCGCTTCTGCATGGAGGCCACCTGATGGGTGTTGACCCGTGCGTTTGTCGACCCTACACATAGGTCTTAGTGACCAAACTGCAACAGGGCCCATAAGCTCCCGTAGTACCATAGGTGTGACAGACAGCCCTCTATGCAGAGGATGCATGGAGGACGAAGAAACGCCACAGCATGTGATCATGGAATGCAGGAGAGTGGCAGAGCAACAGGCAAGTATACTACAATCTCCAGCATCTGTCCCGGAGGCCTGTAGCAACCCAAACAGGCTGCTAACCTTCTGGGACAGACTGGGTTGGCTGGAGTAACATAAATAGAAACATGAGCCACGCATAACGGCCCAATCAAGAGGCGAAGTGCGGGAAATAGTCCAGGAAAACTAACTGACTAACTAAGCTCCTGTAGTTAGTATGCAATATTATCTATCCCAGCGGTTCTCAAAATTGTTCAGATACGAAATGCTTTGTAATTCGCTTAGATTTAGGGGGGTGGATTGAGGGGCCAGTAAGATCCAGCCAGAGGGCTGAGCAGTGACAAGTTAATTGAATCAATACAAAATGGCCATTTTAAAACTTTTTTATTATCTAAAAACTAATGCGAAGACCTCGTATATGTTGATATTACAAAATAATACCACGTATGGACAGTGCCACTACTTATTCATCACCGGATTTATAATCGCCTTTCTGAATTACTCAAGGCTATCAAGACAATTACATCATTTTAAAAATCTGTTACATTTGTTTGTTTGTTTCTAATCGATTTTATGGTCCAAGCTGCACGAAACCATTCGCTACCTGATAGCGAGAAACGGTGTATTGTGAATGTTTCTCTCATTGACATTAACATGGCCCATCAGGAGGTAACACAGCCAATATAGTAAACGGATTTTTTAAATAAAACATTTAATGGGAACTCGATAACGTTATTAGAATATTGCCACTGTTAAAACAAGAATGCCTTAAAACCCTTCAGGCCTCGGCCCCTCAGTCGATTGACAAGTTGCTGTCCCAAAAACTTTTAGTAAAAATTAGTAAAAAAATTGAATTATCACACTGTCTCACCAAAACATTAATTACTGCCAAACCACTGTACCCATAATTAAAATGAAACATATTATCATAATAAAACATAATAAAAATAAAACAATAAAAAAATAAAACATAAAACAATAAAAATTAAACAATAAAATTTTAAAATAAAACAAATTATATTAAAACGGGGCCGTCATGCTGAAACGTGTTGTGGCCGATATCGGCCAATCGGGGCCTGAGGGGTTAATAAATAAGTATACCAATAAAGTTGTTCGTATTCCTTGACCAGGAATTCAACCACAATTTTGTTCGACATTGTAACTTCATCCCAAACAGTAATTTTAAAACTTCCCATGCAAAGCCAGAGAGTGCAGCTTGTTTACCAATGTGAGCATGTTATCAGGAATGTCGTTTTGTTATTTTCAGGGATTGCTGGAATGTAAACGAAAGAAAGGTGTTGTTAAATTGGGAACTAACATTTTTAGCGACATTGTTATGTCTCATAAAGAAGGTGGGCTATTTATTTATTTGTCTATGTAGATTATTATTTATTTCCTATATATAAAAATGGATGTTGCCATATCTGTCTTAATAAACCGAAACTGTTTGAACGATCACCATGAAAGTTGGCACATTTATGTATTTTTTCATGGAGAAGGTTTTTATGATATCCGCTTTGTTGTAACTAGCCACTAGGTGGCGCTGCAGCGCATCAACTTCTATAAAGGCAATTCCCTGCTATCTCATGTTTATCATAATCTGTCTTTTATTTAGTTTTATGTTTTTATGTTTTTTCTTGTTCAATGTTAGCATTAATTTAGTTATGTAAGTCATTTATTTTTAGACTTACACTCTAGCTTTAATATTCAAGGGCGAATTGGATTCGTCTGTAATGCTCTTGAACAATATTTGAAACTAATAAATAAATAAATACCGTTCAACTGATTGCTATTGAAGTTGGAATACGTAAGTATCTGAGCTTGGATATTAAATTCGTGCTATCCACTTTGTTGTAACTCGCCTCTAGATGGCACTGCAGCACATTAAATTCTATATCGTTCAACCGATTGCCATGAAAATTCCTATACATAGGTATTTTAGCACGTCCAATATTAAGCCATACCGGCCTATGGAATTAAACTCTAAAAATGCTTCGCATTATTGTCGTCGCTCCATAGTTCACGAATGATTCGCTCTATAGGGACCTATAGAATTCTAACAATAAAGGAGGAAATTGGAAACTTTCAGTGTGACCCTTGTATAACTCATTTCTATTAGGTGTAGACCTAGCTTCCATACATTTTTGCCCATTTTCCTGTCCGAAATTTAAACAAAATGTTTCTTATAGAAGACTACCATATCAATAAATATACTACTAAAGCTCTTTTTCTAGTCAATATGTATGTGTGTGTATGAATGCATAGCAAGAACCTCTTTATGACGTAAGGAATTCTCGACGTATTAACCAGTTATATTAATTTTGTATAGGTTAAGGTTTGAGACGTTATATTTTGACATTTTCAGTAAAACAATTACTGGAATGCGGATCAA
The DNA here is from genome assembly GCA_944548615.1 of Micropterix aruncella. NCBI lineage: Eukaryota > Metazoa > Arthropoda > Insecta > Lepidoptera > Micropterigidae > Micropterix > Micropterix aruncella. Next base: position 9,656,869 of record OX155957.1, on the reverse strand, counting down.
CGCAGGATTTACCGGTAACGGTGGCTACGATAGCGGATCTCAAGTCTCTTAGCCTTGGTTTGTTAGAATCTCTCAATGATAAATCAATCGCTTTACACCATCAACGAAAAACAAACAGGTAAATATTTAAATTTTGAAACAAAATACATGGAAATAAATTCACCACGGTCTCAATTGATAAAAATATTCATCCTTGATAAATCTTTACTTTATCTGTAATCCGAAAATAACCCCTTGATATATGTGTGAGGGACCACCCCTCACTAGACTCCATATTGTTCGGTGTGAGGTGGTGGTATCAACTTAGGAGTTATCTTCGTATTGAAAGGCGGTTTTGAATGAAGTAGAAGGTATTTATTGATTGAAGGTTTGATATTGCCAGTTATAACGCTTCCCGAACAAGTTATGTTGACGCGAGTGTATAGATGCGCGACTGCGGTTACGAGGATACGGGTGAGGATTGTATGTATGCTCCTAGTATCTTGTACTGGGCACGGCTCGAGTCTGTGGGATTACAGACTGATGCTTCGAGACTAGGGAGGATAAGGAAAGGAAACCAAGGAGCCGGATTCGTTGACACACCTCGTGAGAAGGGTACCGAATATGCCGTCGCAACCTTGGGGGAAGGTGATCACTCGGGGAATGATAATTTGGTTGCTTTTTCGACGGTTTATATAGGCCGATAAATGATGCAATCCAAAATATTCCGAGTAAAAGTATTGTTTCATTGTGCTAATTCATGGCTGCATGGGTTAAAATAATAGCTGAATTGTGTCAGTGCATTTCACTGGAAATCGATGCATTTGTTGATCGCATGTAATGGACTTAAGGTCCGTTACATATGTTTATTTTATTAGTTTGTCCCATATTGTTATATTTACTTAATCATGAACTCTTATTATTAGTTACAGAACGTTAATCTATACTAATATTATAAAGAAGTAATGTCTGTAAGTTTGTATGTAGGGTGTAATCTCCGAAACTACTCATCCGATTTAAAAAATTCTTCCACTAATGGAAAGCTCCATTGTCGACGAGTGGTATAGGCTTTAGTTTATTGTGATAAATATTGGTTTTCAATACGAAATCACGATATTTGTAAATCAAGTGGAGAAAATGAGCTGCGAATTGCTCGAACTGAAGTCCACATCACTTATGGTTGTACTGCCATACCCCAGACCATTGCCGTTCTGGCTGATTCCAGTAAGGAACTTTTTATGGAAGTCTACGCAGGCTTGTAGATCTATTGTAATGGGCTATTATGCTATTTGCCCTTCCGAAACTCAGTAAGTTTATGTCTAAATTTCAAAATTCCTACGATATGAAGGCTAAAAATTTCGTCCATCAACAAGTTATTAACTCAGTTTTTTTAAAACGATTCACAGGTTTTTTTTTAAACAAAATTTTCGTACTGATCCTTCATACTACTGGATAGCCGATGTAAAACACTTGTCTTATTACAGAATTCTCGCCACCCGAATCGCAGAGCTGGAAAAGCGAATCCAGGGCCTGATCGGCGTCAAGACCGGCATCTCCGTCTTCCCCTCGAAAATTCTGCTCGACAACTACAATCCCGCCCTCGCCGACAGCTACGACCGGGACACCGAAGAAGGCGAAGTTCGCGCGGAAAAACTCCGCACCAAGAGAGAAGCGGAATTCGGTAACATCCGGCAGAACAGCATCGACAATCAGTCGTGCTCGAACGCGGGAACGGGTAGCGCGTTCAGTTCCGACAGCTCATCGTCGATCGCCGATTCAAACTCGATTTCGAACGACGATCGGACAGATTTACCGCCCGAACTCGAACAGCTCGTTCAGAAAGCTTTGAAAAATATGCAAATCGATGTGGAATAAAGTCAATATATTGCTAATGTTTCGAGAGCCAGCGCCGAAAAACCCACCTCATATTATAACAAAAATTGTTACCATATTCGCGTTCCCAGATTTTGCAAAACCTTTCTATTGTCAGTCTAGCTACTGGGAGTGGTTGTGTTTGGTGGTAATCTGTGGTGTGTGTATCATAATCATTGGTGGAAATGTCCCAAAAAGTTTGTTTGTTTGTTTATACTCTTTATTGTGAAATGTCACAATGGGCGGGTTTATTGTCATATGACAATCTCTTACAACCAACCCTACTATGACGAGTTATATGTATGTGTGCGTGTAACATGTGTGTAAGTGTGTGTCTTGTTATTGGATTCGATCGACAGAAATGAAAATGCAATTCCGTTAATTTGATCCCAACGGAAAATGGTGACCCAGCCGGGAATCGAACCCGGGACCTTACAATGTAAGATCAGGCGACCTAACCACTTTGCCACCGGGCCGTATTGAGTAAAGCCGGGTATTGAGTAAAGCGCGAGTGTTTTCTCGAAACAATATACAAAAACATTGAAACAAAGGGGCGTGGCCATACACATTTGTCTATTTACATATACATATATACATATACATTCAAATGCATGAGCACAACAGAAAATGAAAAGACAATTTAGACAATGCCGTTGTATGCTTTTAAAGTTATATACATATCTGTCTGAGCCCAGATTACATAGCGCATACATTAAACGCAAATTACTTTTCAATTGTGCTAAGCAAAGAGCAGCCGAGCCCGCCTTGCTAGGCAACCCTGTGTTAAGGCGAGCTCGCAAAGACAATGTGTTTGTTTTCCGAGGCATTTGGGAAACATTCCGGGGAGTGTTTGTTTCGACCGCCGCCCGCTTGGTGCAGAGCTGTCGGGTTTTTGGGGTTATATTTTTTGTGGAAAAGTTGTGAAAATGAATTGGAATAAAGATACAGTTTTATACTTTTTAAACTTAATAAGAAAGAGTCCAGTTATCTGGGACACACAGTGCCAGGAATGCAGGGATAAAATAAAGAAACAGGCCGCCTATTCTATGTATTTCTCCTCTTTGATATTACGTCTATAATTGATAAAACTGAAAGCCCGTCTTCCTTGTCGGACCTTATTTTGATATCTACACAAAATGTTTGTTTATACGTGAAACATTTTTATACGTGGGAGACAGCTTGTGTATGAAAACAATTGTTTTTGTGTATTGTTTCGAAAAAATCATGCGCAGGAGACCCCACTTTATTAAGTTTAAAAAGTATAATTCCAATCCATTGTCACAACGTTAACACAAGAAATATAACCTCAAAAACCAGACAGCTCTACACTGTGCGGGTGGCAGTCGGAAATGAAACAAACGCTCCCCGCTCACCCGCGCGTGGAATGTTTTCCAAATGCCTCGGAAGACAATAACATTGTCTTTGCATAGACAAATGTGTATGGCCACGCCCCTTTGTTTCAATGTTTTTGTGTATTGTTTCGAAAAAACACGTGCAGGAGACACCGCTTAACAACAATCCTAGTTCAGGGGTTGGCAAACTTTTAAGACGAGTCAAATAGTCAGTTTTTTCCACATTACATACTTCTATATCGGTTTGAGCGTTTAGAAATTATAGTGGAATAAAGAAACAGAAAACATACATAGATGAATCCTGAGCACATTACACTCTTTTTTTGTTGGGCTGTCGTATAAAAAGAAAAAAATAAATATATCGAGATAACTCTTTCATCATTACTTTCATAATGTTCAGCTTCATTTTCAGATAAAATAAAAATGTTCATATAGCTAATTCATAGTAGTTTTTAGTTTTTTAAATTTCACCAAATTTTTACTCCGCTCCCAGTATGCAGACTGGCATTTTGTGAGGTAACCTGGAATACAAATTGAGTTTTATTTGAATGCTTTAAAGATGTTTGTCACAGGACTTTTGAATGATTGAGATATTGATAAACGATGTGCGAATAAATAGTTCCATTGGTTACTAACATATCAATTGAAAAATTATTCGATTTGTAAATTATTGATGTTATTTGTTTTTATATTGTATTCCCATCCATATTTATAGGAGGATAAATGAACATGTTACATAATGTCAATGATATAATTATTGTCGACTGAAAATCAGCATGAGCAGCCTGTTGTATTGCTCTATAATGAAAAAAAAACTAATGAAGCATGTGCGCAGGTGCGTATCCAGACTTTAGATTCAAGGGAAGAATTAATTAGCATTAATGACACCAACAATTAATGGCATTTCCTACAACAACGCGGGCGGCACCCACCAAACTTAAATTTTCCCTCAAAATCAATGAAAATGCTAGATTTCAGGAGGGGGATAAATCCCAACTATCCCCCCCTCTGTAGAGGTGCCTGCTTGTATGTGTTTTATTGCTCCATGGTGACGACTGGTAGCCAGCAGGTTCAATGTTGCCGCTACGAGAAAATTTATCTTAATTTGGAGAAAAAAAAGCTGCAGCCAAGATTTATGGTATCAACTTTTGAATTTGTAATAATTGCAATGACAGCCTTACTCTATTTAAATTAATGTCATGTACATGGAAAAGTACTTACACAGGTATTGGGTCCTTATCTATGAAGTTGCTGTTCTATAAAGGAAATTTAGGGCCAAACATTTTGTATGAAAAGTATATATTTAATTAATAGAAATGTTTACCCATATTATCTATGCAGATTTATCGTTTCAATGGGAGTTGCTTAATTCCTCTGCTGTAAAACTCTCGTGAACGAACCAATGCTTTGAAGGCGTTTTTCACCAACTCTTCAAAGTTGATTTTTTTCCTTGTAAAAAGTTATCTAAATTCTGAAAAAATGAAACTATTGGAGCAAGGTCTGGCAAGTATTGTGGGTGATCGAGAGTCTCCAGCCGCAACTTCTGCAACTTTGCGACTGTTTACAATGAAATCTGTGGTTATACATTGTCATGCATTAACAGTGGCAATTAGCGATTGACCATACTCGGTTAATTAATCACGAGCTTCTCTATCATTTTTTGCAGTTCTTAACAGTACACATTTACGGTAACTGTATAGCCAGACTGCAAGAAGCTGTAATAGAAAACACCGGCACAGAATCTCGTATTTGAAAATAATGCAAATTTTCAACTTTACCACAGTTGCACAAACGAAAATATTTAAGCAAAAACAAACGACGGAAAGACAAATAAACAGCTGATTCTTTAAAAAGAATAACACTGCCTAAAGTTCAAATTTATTTGAATTTCAAATTCCAACTCAAACCCAAGTTATCCAAGTTCAAAGTGGCCAGTGTGAAAAACAGCAATTACATAGGTGAAGACCTAATATATTTTGTCTGCAGTCAACTAGTCTAAAGTTGTGACGAGTAGTCTAAAGTTGTGACGAGGCTATTGTTATCGAAACAATGAAATTGCGCCCATAGAAATAATTGTTTGAAATACCAAAGCTAGTAATTATTATTTAATAAAACCCGCCTTCTTAATTGTATACGGCGGTTCGGAAATGCATTCCATTATGTTGACATAAATGACAGAAAACTTATGAAAATAAAATTAATCTAGTCAATATAACTACTAGGTACTGTCTCCGGTGCTGGCACTGGCAACTGGCACCAACTTGACATGGCTGTATTATCCGCCTGCCGGGGATAATGAAAGGGATATTGACAGGTGCCTGAGGGATATTGACAGGCGTTTCTCAGTTTTGATTTTTAATAGACGAATTATTAGAATATACTAGGGAGATACCTATATCCTTTTTCCGATTAAATTAAGTAGATTGATTCCAAAATCGTAACATGTTATCGCAGAAATATTCTTTATTTTTTTGTAATTCGACTAAAAAAACGTGTATTTCGAAAATATACAAAAAATGTTTCATCCTTTCGTCCAACGTCCAACCGCGAGGCACTGAAAGTGAACCTAGTGGGCCAGTCTCACGCCCGTACTACCAGAGATTTTCCTGAATTTCTCCATCATCCCGTCTGGTCACGGATTCGAGGTCTTGACGAATCACTAAATATATATTTTTTTAATTTCCCAATCGAGAACTCTCCTTGTCCTTCAGGTACATATTAATAATACATAATCCATGGATTATATTAAGTGTCGGCAGCGGCATGTCAGTTGGCAGCCATTTGCATTTAGTTACCTATTTTGTCCAGCCGCCTGCTGGTAGATGGCCGTTAGAACTATGTATTTTTTTTTGTACTCGTACCTACTACCGGCTTCTGTGAGCTTTTTTCGTGAGCCGGCGCCGGCACCTGAGGCACAGCCTTACTATTATGGTGAAAATGTCCAAAGGCGTATTTATTACTCGAATATAGGGTCTCTATCTAGTCAGTTTGATGTTGCATGTTGTGCTGTTTAAATATATTTATAAAATACTACAAATATGTTATTCGTCGAAATCTCCAAAATATATTCTTTAAAGTTGCATTTTATTGTTTCATTTTACAATTTAAGCTTTTTGGATGATCAAGGACCTTAAACATTAAATACAATACAATCAACTGCTCCAGTAGATAGGCATTCCTACACTTGGATGCGTCACAAAATTAAATGCTTGGAATGTAATTATTAAAAACATAACTATCATGATAGTTATCATGGCTGTAATATTATATTCAATATTACCTACTTACAAATAATCAAAATATACTAATGTCATTAAATTGTAAGAGAGTATAATATATTAAAATAGAAATGCAAATTCTATATAGAATAATCAACGTAAAATTATTTTATTGTCAATCCAGCAATATGCCTTCGTATTTTTTAAACATAAATAGATGTATACTAAATTATATGAGAATTAGAATGTCACCTATCATAATACCGTTATGTTTAAAATTTTACAAATTTTACTAATTATCAACATGAAAATAAACTCGGAATTTTCGAACTCCCTTATATCATAAATTGGGTTTCTTACCAAATTATTTATAATTATCTTTTTAAATTGGTCCTCTCCAAGGCTTTTCATTTGCTCTGGAATCTTATTATAGAAGGACAAATTTTGGTGAATAAAACTGTATCGCACTTTGCTAAGTCGCTGTTGGTTTATGTGGAGATTGGATTTATTCCTCGTATCGTGATGATGAAAATCACTATTCAACGGAACTTCTGCTAGGTGTCTACGAGCGTACATAATATTTTGGTAGATGTAGGAAGAAAATAGAGTCATGATTCCTGATTCTACGAACAGCGGCTTACAAGAACTTCTTGGAGAGACTATACAAACTGCGAATCTGTGAGAATTGCGCAGGGGAACGGGAAATTTCGAATGTTAGCCTTGGCAACACTAGTGCCGGAAGTTCGGAATCGATGCGTAGTTGTTGTAAACGCATTGCCCTTTAGTTATCATAGAGCATTAAAGTGGTGCGGAATGTGCTATCCCTTTGATGGCGTTTTACAAGCAGGGTAATTGTATAACTGCTGCGCAAAGGGTATTTCGACAGCATCACCAGCTAGGCCATCATGGACGTGTTCCATCTGCTCATGCGATTACCTGTTGAAGAAACTGTTTCAGCTTTGAAAAAGAAGCGTTCAAACAGTGCGTACCCCAGAGGACATTGCAGCTGTTCGAATGTCCATCGATTGGAGCCCTCACAGCTCCATTCATCAGCATGCATCTGTGCGACAGATGCGACTGAGCGACAAAGCGACGAAGCGACTGAGCGACAAAGCGAACAAAGAATACTGCACGAACTTAATAATGAAAACATAAATGGCATAATGTATACATGCACTTTCATCAATAAAAGACGTTTTTCCTATGTTTTTCATTCAAATTACGTTACCTAAAATTTCCTGTTTCCCAGCGTGACCTTGTATATTGTTATGAAATTTGCAACAAAGTGGGTACTTATACACATCAATAACCAACGCTGATTAGCGAGGAGCACACACGTGTACGAACCCCAATAGTAGAGTACTTGTAAGCTGTTAATTAATCACAGTTAGTTAATCCCTTGTAGATTCTTGACTGGTTACTTATTCAAAAGCAGATTGCATAACGCATGTGGTCATAATTTTTATGTTTTACCTTACCAGTCCACAAACCGACGAGGTAAAGATTGTGAACATGCTTGATTTTTCCAGATGAAGGCAGATATACAAGATGAGTTGTTAATTAGTGACATCCTTGTAGTGGGTGAATTAGTACAACGAAGTAAGTAACTTTTAATGATTTTTTTTTAAATAAACAAAAAAATGTTTATTTAAAAAAAAATGTTTTGTTTAGTTAAATTTGTAAATCTTAGGTATCTATTGAAGAAAAGTTTGATAAGCGTTGAGCGTGCTGCGCCATCTATCGGTAGGTTAATAAACAAATATCGCTAATAAACAATATTAGCGATATTTTACCTACCACTAGATAGCGCATCTTGCTCATAGCTTTTAAAGACGCAAACAAATTATCGGACGCGGCTGATGGACACGGCTTACGGACGCGACTGATAGTGAGCACAGTCCCAAAGGGACGTGGCTTGTGGATTTCTATCGGACGTCCGAACCCTCAAGTCCACGACTTATGTCCGATAATTTGCATAGCTCAGTAAATATATAAATATACAGACCTTTAAGTCGCGTCCGTAAGCCGCGTCAATCAGTCGCTTCCAATAATTTGTTCACGCCTTTATACTATATTTTTTTTATTTTTTGTTGTTTTTCCCAAAACTCGTATTAAAAGTTTCTTGGATTGTCGTACTGATTCACCCGCTAAAAGGAAGTCACTAATTAAAAACTCATACTATATATATATATATATATATATATATATATATATATATATATATATATATATATATATATATATATATATATATATATATATATATATATATATATATATATATATATATATATATATATATATATATATATATATATATATATATATATATATATATATATATATATATATATATATATATATATATATATATATATATATATATATATATATATATATATATATATATATATATATATATATATATATATATATATATATATATATATATATATATATATATATATATATATATATATATATATATATATATATATATATATATATATATATATATATATATATATATATATATATATATATATATATATATATATATATATATATATATATATATATATATATATATATATATATATATTTTTTCAAATTGAAATTATGTTTATCACTAAATAAATGAAATGATAAAATAATGAAAGGGCACTTATCTGGTCTGTGGTGACCAGGAGTGACTCCACGCCTTCTTCTTCTCCTCCCTCAGTGTTTGCTGGTGCTTCCTGCTGTGGCACTAGAACCCGATCAAAATGGCCTCCCACCGTCTCCCACAGCGGCAACACAACAATGCGAGACGAGAATGAATGCTGGAAAATAATAGGCGATTAGTGTTTCTTAAATATTAATGATTGTTGTAAAATGTATATCAATATTTCGGCTCAGCCGTCGTCAAGATATGTGACATTTCTGAAATCGAACAATTCGTTGAAAATTTAAATTCAAGGAATCGAACAAAAAGAAATGGATTAATAATATTTTACACGATTTAGTTAAGGTACCATAACCAACCGTGCAAAACGTTATTTTAAAATGAATGATTATAAATTAAAAGAAAAAGCATTTGATGATTATGATAATATGATAAACCTTATTAATTTTGCCTATTGAGACCGGAACCTTTGCAAGCGCCTAAAATATAAATATAAGCCAATTCCCAAGATTTGACGTCCCTTTCTTTTGCATTATCCCCAAGGCATTTTATTATTTTAACTTTAAAACATTGATCAAAAGATAAATTATGCGCCCTGGCATGCAAAGATATTGGGAGTTGGCTTTCATTTCCTACACTAGCCCTATGATTATTTAGTCTAATATTAAGTGGTGTTGTTGTTTCACCGATATAAAAGGCATCACAAGTCCTGCACAGAAGTTGATATACTATATTTTTTGAAATACAACTGCAATGAAAGGGAACCCTGTAACTATTAGTAGTATTTGGACTGGTAAAAAAAGGACTTAGATCTAACAGAGGACAAGTTTTACAACGTGGACGACCACAAGGTTGAAGCCCAAAAGTATTATTACCAATAGAGAAATTTTGATTATTTTTTGTTTTGTTTAATATTGATCTAATATTAGGTGGTCTGCGGAAAGATAAAATTGGCGGTGAATCTAAGAGATCCTTAGTGGATGCATCATTAGAAATGATGGGGAATAAATCAGATAATATATCTCGCAGTTTCTCAGCACCAGGAAAATAAGTGGTGCTAAGAAAGATTTTATTATTATTATTATTTTTATTTGAAGAAATTTTAGGTTTTGGTATATATTTTACTTCAGAGTTTAGAATATGTTTATCCAATAGAGGAGCAGGGTATTTTCTTTCAAGAAGAGATTGCTTTAGATTATTGAGATATTTATCTAAATTTTCTTTGTTGTTAACTAAACGGTGTCCGCGAATGGACATTGAATAGGGAATGGATCTCTTGGTGTGAAATGGATGACAGCTATCAAAGTGTAAATACTGTTCTTTATTTGTAGGTTTT